>CM055955.1:90692034-91186296 GCA_029490685.1 Schizonepeta tenuifolia | reverse complement strand
CGAAATCTAATTCGTCCGTTAGATTGGAAATAAATCACGTACTTCGGAAAACCTAATTCGTTTTTCAAAATCCGAGAAAAAGTCGGACATTACAGTCCAAATTTCGCCCGGAAAATCATAAAACTAACTTTCCTTCCGGTGAAACTCGTATCGAAGAAAAAGTGAATGTTAATTCTGACGGATTTTAATTTCTAGTTGTCGGAGGAAAAATCTACCAGACCGAAAACCCTAATACAGTAGTCGTTCGTCCGACTTCTGGACATTATTTTCTAAAACGGATTTCACCGTAAATCTTAGAATTTAATTTCATGATCTTAGGCGTGCAAAGCCATAATTCTTATTAACTTCATTTTTTTTAAAGACAGTAGAAATAGTCGGGGTATTACACCGGCAGTCAAAAATGCGATATAATTTGCTCCGAAAGAAAAAGTTGTCCGGTGCAATTTAACCCTATTTTCTCATTAAACTCTCATATGATTTAAAAACTCACGACGACTTTTTTTTACATCGGAATTCTCTCTACTTCGTCTCTAACTTCACCAAATAAATCAAGGATACTAGGAATCGAGGTTTCGGATCAAAATTCCGAATAACGAAGAAAACCTAAAAAGTTACTATTTATATTCGTCCTTCAGAGAAATAAAATTCAAACTCGATTCAAACAAACTCAGAAAATTCTCAAACATGCACCAATGGTCTTAAAATAAATTCTAGATTCAAAATACACTAATTTGACGAAATTTGGAAACAATTGATGAATAGTGAATTCTCTTCGTCGGTTACTAGTCACTGAAAAAATAATTTTTCTAAGAAATTTTCCGAAATTCGAACTCAAACTCAAACTTACATTCTCATGCTCAATCAATTCATCTCACATTCAATTCGGATAACCGAAATAAGAGAAATCGCATAACGATTTCAAGGGTATTTTGGTAATTTTGCTAAAAAAATTATTTTCTTGGAAATTTTATCACACAGGTGCACACAGTTGAGCACATAAACTCAATTAAGACGAACTTAAAGACTCATGAAAGATCAGGGTATTACATCCTTACCCCCTTAAAATAAATTTCGTCCCGAAATTTGCTTATCTTAGGAAAAAAATTAATTCGAGAAAACTTATTTTTTCTAACTCTTAAATCTCACGTCGTGTCTTAAAGATCATGGTGTCACCACCAGATCCTAACTAAAGAAATTTACTTCGCACTTGACTGCTGAATTTTATAATCCAAAATCTCCTCGGATCTCTTCTCGCGACTCGAATCTGACTCAAAGGCTGCGTCTTCTTGACGGTCTACTCACTTCCGATCGAAGATAAACTTACGCATCTAAGGTGCGTGAAAAATTTTATGCTAATTCCCACAACTTGGCGGCAATGCTAACTCATAAGAAACGATACGGATCCTCTCTTAGGATTTTGAACAGTCTAATATATATATCTCGATTTAAACTTTCTCTCTATGCTTAAACAACGGATTTCTCTCGGAGGAAAAACTTTCTGAAAACTTTTTATCTTTAAATGCGAATTCTAACTCGAATCTTTGATCAACGATTTACGACTTTTGTCAACTCTCGACTTCTCTTATTTTCTCTCTAATCTAACGAACAGACTCTAACATCTCTTTAACTCCTTCAGGTCTCATAACTTTTCTCTCGATTAGCTCACTTTCAGTGAAGCGGAGAACAATGCTTCCTTCTAAACAAAGCTTCGAACAACGCTATCCTAATCGCATTTAAATAACTCGTTTGCCATAGACAAGATAGACAAGGGGTTGAACTTCGCTCTCAATTGCCGTTTAGTCTAGAATAACTATTCCGATATATCTTCTGAAATCTGGATAGTCCTTTCAGACTAATCATCTGTCTGTGGGAGGTAAGCGAAAATCTTTTGGACTTATCTTCTAGCATCGCTTACTCAACTCTTTCTTGAAAACTTTTTCAAAACGCGCGGTGAATTTTGAATCTCGATCTAACATCGTCAAACTCAAAACTTTGCGCAGACGTATTGTAAAAATCAAGATCATTTCATTTCTACTTTGGGATTGGAAAAGGTTGCACGGACCGTAAAGGTTTATGATGCAGGGACTTCACTTTCTCACTTACTAACGACTTTCTACAAACATCGCTACTTCGCGTTTCACTCCTTCTCAACTCGAACTACTACTTCAAATTCTGATTCATCATCACATTTTCTAGATTCCGGTGTAAGGAACATCATGAGCTTTGCTCATAACTTTCTTTCTAAGCTCTTCGTCATTGGGTACGCAAATGCTACTATAAAATGATAAAGCGTTGACCTTCGTTCTCGAAAGTCTTCAACTCCTTTCCTTTCAAATTTTAAGCTTCACTTTCTCCAAACTTCTCATCTTTTCTTGGCTATCTAACTAGAGATCTCATGCCTATAAAACTACAAAAGGTGCAATTTCTTGCTCCCTCGAAGACAGAAGCTAAACAACTTCTATTCTCATTCGCGCTAACTCTTCTATAAATCTTTCCTCTTCCAAAGGATAAATCCTAGCTCAGGATTTCTTCTCTACTTAGGGCATCGGCCACTACATCGGCTTTTCTGGGGTACTAGGAAATCTTACGATTATCGTCCTTTACTCGCTCACGGTCATCTTCTCGGTCTCACATTTATATTTTTTTGCTCGAAGAAACATTCCAAACTCTTGTGATGTGACGAGATTCACACTTAACATCTTACATATGATATCTTCATATCCCTAACGCATGCACTACAGCTGCTAATTCCAAATAATGATTTGGGTACTTTTACTCACAAGGTTTGTGTTGCCTTCAAGCAGAGGCTATAACTTTTCCATCTTGCATTAGGACATAATCTGGTCCTTTCATCAATGCATTTGTAGTCCTTTCAATTCTCAATAAGGGCTAATATTGAAGTGGAGGTTAATCTCGGTGTAAGATCTTAGAATTTTTTTTCCTTGCACTCTTTCGATCCACTAAACATTGAATCTTTCTTTAGTAGACTGATCATTAACTTTACTTCCTGGAGGATTCTTCAATGAATCTCCTACGATGCATTAAATTGTAATTACATAAATTACAATAATGCATCGTAGGAGATTCATTGAAGAATCCTCCAAGGAAGTAAAGTTAATGATCAGTCTACTAAAGAAAGATTCAATGTTTAGTGGATCGAAAGAGTGCAAGGAAAAAAAAATTCTAAGATCTTACACCGAGATTAACCTCCACTTCAATATTAGCCCTTATTGAGAATTGAAAGGACTACAAATGCATTGATGAAAGGACCAGATTATGTCCTAATGCAAGATGGAAAAGTTATAGCCTCTGCTTGAAGGCAACACAAACCTTGTGAGTAAAAGTACCCAAATCATTATTTGGAATTAGCAGCTGTAGTGCATGCGTTAGGGATATGAAGATATCATATGTAAGATGTTAAGTGTGAATCTCGTCACATCACAAGAGTTTGGAATGTTTCTTCGAGCAAAAAAATATAAATGTGAGACCGAGAAGATGACGTGAGCGAGTAAAGGACGATAATCGTAAGATTTCCTAGTACCCCAGAAAAGCCGATGTAGTGGCCGATGCCCTAAGTAGAGAAGAAATCCTGAGCTAGGATTTATCCTTTTGGAAGAGGAAAGATTTATAGAAGAGTTAGAGCGAATGAGAATAGAAGTTGTTTAGCTTCTGTCTTCGAGGGAGCAAGAAATTGCACCTTTTGTAGTTTTATAGGCATGAGATCTCTAGTTAGATAGCCAAGAAAAGATGAGAAGTTGGAGAAAGTGAAGCTTAAAATTTGAAAGGAAAGGAGTTGAAGACTTTCGAGAAACGAAGGTCAACGCTTTATCATTTTATAGTAGCATTTGCGTACCCAATGACGAAGAGCTTAGAAAGAAAGTTATGAGCAAAGCTCATGATGTTCCTTACACCGGAATCTAGAAAATGTGATGATGAATCAGAATTTGAAGTAGTAGTTCGAGTGAGAAGGAGTGAAACGCGAAGTAGCGATGTTTGTAGAAAGTCGTTAGTAAGTGAGAAAGTGAAGTCCCTGCATCATAAACCTTTACGGTCCGTTGCAACCTTTTTCCAATCCCAAAGTAGAAATGAAATGATCTTGATTTTTACAATACGTCTGCGCAAAGTTTTGAGTTTGACGATGTTAGATCGAGATTCAAAATTCACCGCGCGTTTTGAAAAAGTTTTCAAGAAAGAGTTGAGTAAGCGATGCTAGAAGATAAGTCCAAAAGATTTTCGCTTACCTCCCACAGACAGATGATTAGTCTGAAAGGACTATCCAGATTTCAGAAGATATATCGGAATAGTTATTCTAGACTAAACGGCAATTGAGAGCGAAGTTCAACCCCTTGTCTATCTTGTCTATGGCAACGAGTTATTTAAATGCGATTAGGATAGCGTTGTTCGAAGCTTTGTTTAGAAGGAAGCATTGTTCTCCGCTTCACTGAAAGTGAGCTAATCGAGAGAAAAGTTATGAGACCTGAAGGAGTTAAAGAGATGTTAGAGTCTGTTCGTTAGATTAGAGAGAAAATAAGAGAAGTCGAGAGTTGACAAAAGTCGTAAATCGTTGATCAAAGATTCGAGTTAGAATTCGCATTTAAAGATAAAAAGTTTTCAGAAAGTTTTTCCTCCGAGAGAAATCCGTTGTTTAAGCATAGAGAGAAAGTTTAAATCGAGATATATATATTAGACTGTTCAAAATCCTAAGAGAGGATCCGTATCGTTTCTTATGAGTTAGCATTGCCGCCAAGTTGTGGGAATTAGCATAAAATTTTTCACGCACCTTAGATGCGTAAGTTTATCTTCGATCGGAAGTGAGTAGACCGTCAAGAAGACGCAGCCTTTGAGTCAGATTCGAGTCGCGAGAAGAGATCCGAGGAGATTTTGGATTATAAAATTCAGCAGTCAAGTGCGAAGTAAATTTCTTTAGTTAGGATCTGGTGGTGACACCATGATCTTTAAGACACGACGTGAGATTTAAGAGTTAAGAAAAAATAAGTTTTCTCGAATTAATTTTTTTCCTAAGATAAGCAAATTTCGGGACGAAATTTATTTTAAGGGGGTAAGGATGTAATACCCTGATCTTTCATGAGTCTTTAAGTTCGTCTTAATTGAGTTTATGTGCTCAACTGTGTGCACCTGTGTGATAAAATTTCCAAGAAAATAATTTTTTTAGCAAAATTACCAAAATACCCTTGAAATCGTTATGCGATTTCTCTTATTTCGGTTATCCGAATTGAATGTGAGATGAATTGATTGAGCATGAGAATGTAAGTTTGAGTTTGAGTTCGAATTTCGGAAAATTCTTAGAAAAATTATTTTTCAGTGACTAGTAACCGACGAAGAGAATTCACTATTCATCAATTGTTTCCAAATTTCGTCAAATTAGTGTATTTTGAATCTAGAATTTATTTTAAGACCATTGGTGCATGTTTGAGAATTTTCTGAGTTTGTTTGAATCGAGTTTGAATTTTATTTCTCTGAAGGAACGAATATAAATAGTAACTTTTTAGGTTTTCTTCGTTATTCGGAATTTTGATCCGAAACCTCGATTCCTAGTATCCTTGATTTATTTGGTGAAGTTAGAGACGAAGTAGAGAGAATTCCGATGTAAAAAAAAAGTCGTCGTGAGTTTTAAATCATATGAGAGTTTAATGAGAAAATAGGGTTAAATTGCACCGGACAACTTTTTCTTTCGGAGCAAATTATATCGCATTTTTGACTGCCGGTGTAATACCCCGACTATTTCTACTGTCTTTAAAAAAATGAAAGTTAATAATAATTATGGCTTTGCACGCCTAAGATCATGAAATTAAATTCTAAGATTTACGGTGAAATCCGTTTTAGAAAATAATGTCCAGAAGTCGGACGAACGACTACTGTATTAGGGTTTTCGCGTCTGGTAGATTTTTCCTCCGACAACTAGAAATTAAAATCCGTCAGAATTAACATTCACTTTTTCTTCGATACGAGTTCACCGGAGAAAGTTAGTTTTTATGATTTTCCGGGCGAAATTTGGACTGTAATGTCCCGACTTTTTCTCGGATTTTGAAAAACGAATTAGGTTTTCCGAGTACGTGATTTATTTCCAATCTAACGGACGAATTAGATTTCGTCGAATTCGAAACTATCTAACAAAGTATTTCTCGACTTTTTAATCGTCGTTTAAGAGCCGGAAACGAGATATTCCGTCTAATAATTTCGCACCAAACATGCCCTAACGACTCACCATGACTTTAGTTAGATATTTCATTCACTTTATGCTTATATTAGTGAGTCATCATCTCTGTCTCCCCATTTCTCCATCCATCCACCACCTTCACTCTTCCTCTCTCTCATTTTCTTCTTTCTCCTCCATTAAAGCTTCAATTCCAAGCTTTCCTCAAGCTCTTAAGATCTTCATCTACCGATCGATTCCATATCCGAGTCCATATTACGCAAGGTAAGAACTTCGTCTCCAATATGAACCGAATAAAAGCTTGTTTCCCTCTTTTTATTTTTTTTCAAAAAACTTAAGAGATGAAATAGTATGTTGTTTCTTGTTCGATACATGTTCTAGGATATTTAGAATCGAGTTTTGCGGATCGAAGCATGAAGAAAATCATTCCTCTTTGTCTTAGGGTTATTACCGATTTTGGGAAAAATTTGGGGTTTTGATCGTAGCTCGTTTTCTTTGATGTTTGATCGATAGATTAGTGTTCTACATGTTACTAATTGACTCTATAAATTAATTTAGATTTTTCTAAAAATAAAATTTGAAACCTAAGAGACGAAGAACGCATGATTTAGTATAGTAAATGTTATGATATGCTCCATTGATTAATGGACATGAGATATACGATGTATGAGGATGATTATATATTTAATTGGGATTTTTCTAAAAATAAAACGAAAAATGTAAGAGACGAAGACGTGTCGATAATTTAGAGCTCGTTAATGCTTTGATAATATGATTTGCATGTTAGTAATGCTCGTTAGATGATAATCGTTGTTGTAAAATTTGAACGAAAACGGAGAACGTAGGATTTTCATTAAGAGACGAACGATCGACGATAAGTCGAGATTAGATAATGATATATGTCTATGATGTGATTATAAGTTAATCTCGTTAGTAAATGAGCATAATCGGAAAGTTAGAACGAATTCTAATAACGTCGGAAATTTCACAAGAGGCGAAGAATCGAACCTAAGTATCTATAGAAAAGACGAATAAGGAAAGTAATTGGTTATTAATGATCGTTATTGTTAAATGAACGTGTTTCTAGTTGACGACTTTTACATCCGAGATATGAAATGATGAGTTATAGTTGTAAACGAGAAATAGAAACGAGAAGTTAAATTGTTTTGGTATAGTACTTGTTTAGTTTGAAAAGACGAGGTTTTAATCGTCATGCTTATAGACGAGGAATGGAAAGGAGTTCTTCACGTATGATAGAGCATGTTGACTGCCTTGATGTGTAAATTTCATGAGAATTTAAGTACGATAACATAAAACGAACCTAGAAAACCGTGCGTCGATTTTATCGAGCATTAGGGTTTCACTCGGCAGTTTTGCGACCTTCCACGGAAACTGCCATATCTCCTAGCTCGTTTATCGGAATTGAGATCCGTGAATTGGAGAGTAAAATAGACATCCGAGGCTTTCTTTAGGTACAGGGAACTTCCCCTGTTTCGAAATCCCCTGTTCTATACAGACTTACTGATCTGTGCAGTAAATTCAAAAACTTAGATTCTTAAGTTGAATTCTTCTCAACTTGATTCTTTTCGATCTTTTAAGTCGTTTCAAGTTATCGACTACTTTCTCTCTACCGGCCTAAGTGTCAAGTACAGAACCGAATGAGTACCAAATGAGATGCATTCTTATCTCGTTTCTTGTTTAATTAAAAGAGTTTAGTTTAGCGTGCAAATGCCTAAAAAGTCTAAAGGACTAATACTCAACTCGATTTTCCGTATTCGTTTATCGTTTGCGACCGAGTTTTAAAGTATGATTATTTACGATGAAGGTGGAAGTCGACACCAAGGATAGGACGGAAGATCAGAAGACTGAACCACGTGTCTTAGTTCTGTATTCTATCGAGGTGGGCTTTCTTTTATATATGAAACAAAATGAGCAATGCTCAAAAACCTTTCTTTATCGGTTTGATAATCGTATTTTCAAAGTGATAATAATGACATGAACTATTTGTTTTATGTAAGTTCTCTTGTACCTTATGAGTTAGCCAAAAGGGGATAAATAAACGATCGGCTTTGAGTTAGTCAAAAGGGACTTTCCAAAGTTTAGTGTACACTGTAGCCTGTGGTGTATGTGGTATCCTGTTGAGGGCTAACCAGCCACGGTGAATTATGAATGGTCAAGATTGAATGTAACATCTATGAAAAATGCTTGCGCAAGCTACATTATGAAAATGAGAAAGAAAATGTTTAGTAGACACGGGAATTTAATGAAAAACCCCGATGTGCTACAGAAATGAAATGCCTGATTATCTATACTTATGATTATGTTTTCGGCAACGTGCCCACTAAGTACTATTGTACTTAGCCCTGCATATGTTTCTAAATGTGCAGGTTGAAGCGACGGAAGCGGCGAGGGTTGAGTTAAGAGTTGTCGATAGGGAAGACTGTACTATGTAGTTTACAATTCCGCTGCCAAACTCTAGACTCACTTATGTAATTATGAATATCACTTTTGGGTTTAAGTTCTGGACTTATAACTTAGAATCTTTTGAAATCTTGTTCGAGTGAACCTTCGAGATCAACTCTGTCTTTTGTTAATGAAGTCTCGTTTATAGAATTTCTGTCTTTAATGTTATGTTTATTCATTCATCCCCTTTCTTCCCCACTTCTTTAATCCAATCCCAGTCGCACCCCAACTTCTGCCGTCCCTCGGGATTTGGGACTGTGACAGAGTGATACGGCCAATCAATTACACGGAATTAGGGACTCGAACACACGTCAGCTAATAGGTTGATTAAATCCAATTGCAAACTGAACAACTAGAGACTCGAACTCCCAATTACTGATCTGGATCGACAATTGAACAAGGAAACGTACAAGATACGAAACAAAACCCCAAATTATCGAATAAAACCCTAGAAAACTACCCGATCAGAAACTATAGCAAATCAACTCCGATTAGACTCAAATTTTAACACGAATTATAAATTGAAATCAGTAACAACATATCCAAAATTCAGCCAATTCGCACGAGGGGTTTATGATTTACGAAGTCATTTTCAGTTGGAGTTCGCCTCGCTCGAACTTCAAGAAGAGATTGGTTATAATTACCAAGAATCAAGTACGAATCTTAATTAATTTCCAACGATTGCTCGATCCGACGACGACTAGAACTTTGGTTTTAAAGTCATTTTCCAGTTATAATTCCTTTTCTTTGGAATTTATTTTATTTTATACTTCGTAATTGAACGAAGAATACGACGAGTAAGAGATTCAAGTGTCGAGAAGGACAAAATCTTTTGTAAACGGATGTTACTTTTGAATAAGTAACATGAACAAAGTAGACGTACTTTGTTTTAATGAAGTAAGAATCGTTAAGAAATTTTTTTCTTAAGGAAGAAATAATGAAAGAAAGTAATAAAGAATAAAGAAAGAAAGTTTATAAGGAAATAATGTAAGAAAGTAAATGAATAATAAGATAAAGGATAAAAATAAAATCTTGAAATTTTATTTATATATATTGTTTGAATGCAATTTTTTTTTTTTGAATTACTAGATGTTTAAGATAAGTGGTTGTTTAAGTGGTGATATTACGATTGAATAAGGAATATTCATTTTGTAATTTAAGTATTTCTTAAGATAAGTTATTTCCCTACCTGTTTACTGATCCGTGTTTCTTTAAAAACTTTTGTAGGATGGCTAGGACACGCGTTACAGCTCGGAAGAGCACCCCTTTGCCACAGCGTACCCTAGCAGATACTTTACATGATGATTATCACGGTTATGAGGCAGATTTCGGTGTGGAGGACGTAGGGCAGATTGTGAGTAATTTTTCAGCAGTATACTATGCAGCACGGCACTTTATCTCGGAGAGGCAGGCGATATCCAACATGACTGTACGACTGTCGGACGAGTGGCGCGGTTGGGCGCACGGCGTGGCGTGGTTTTTCCTAGGAATCTTTGGAGACAACACAGAGCCGACAGGAAACTACTCGGGATTCGCTCTAACTATACACGAGGGTTTTTTTTTTTACAGCAGGTTCATGGTGCCAGTCCCTTTGGAGCCACATCTTCCTTACCGTCACTTTCCAGCAGTTACCGAGCCAGAGCCTTTAGACTTGGACCCGGAGTTGGCCGCATTGTTGGAGATACCACCAGATTTTGTACCTAGTGAGGAGTCAGACTCGGAGTCAGAGCAGTTAGAGGTGGACGAGGAGCCCGCAGCTTCACCCGAGTTACCACTTCCACTTAGACCACTTGAGGAGTTGATTCGAGGACCAGGACTCGTAGATCCTAGTGTGAGAGTTCGAGGACCTTTTGAGACTGGACTAGTTGAGACAGGGTCAGGGTACCGAGTGATAGACTTGGAGCTTGCCGCCATGCTAGAGCTACCATCTCCACCGACACCGCTTGAGGAGATTTGCGCAAAGTGGGAGGCAGTCAGAGGACAGTTAGAGGCAGGACCATCCAGAGTCCGTTCTAGGGAGGAGTATGAGTCTGGTTCCGTTCCAGAGCACCTTCTTCCCTTGAAGAAGCGTGCAGTAGAGACCAGTGAGGATTTTCTTGTTTCAGAATCAGAGGAGACAGTCTTGGAGGCACCATCACCACCCCCACTTACACTTTCTGACGACTCTACTTTGAGGGAGGACGAGGCACTCCTGCTTGTCTTTGGTTCAGAGTCAGAGGAGGAGGATTCGGATAAGGACCCAGATGAGGATCCGAACGAGGACCCGGACGAGGACCCGGAGGAGGACTCTGAGGGTTTACAGGCCGTAGAGGGCAGTACGGACTCGACTGCAGTTTGTTGAGCTGAGCATCGTAGACGCGTATTAGCATTAGTAGTAGTTTCTTTTGTCCTGTACATAGTCGGATCAGTAACTAGTTTTTGTAGTACTCTAGCGGATACGAAATTTTATGAATCGTTTCCGTTCTAGTACTTCCAGTAGGTACAGTAATGCAACTTGTTAGTGCATCATGTACAATGATAGGCAGTCAGCCTAGTTTAGACTAGTAGTAATCTAACTTTTTGTATAAGTCCTCGTTGGAGGCAGAATCAATATTCTTTTTGATGTATATATATATATATATATACATGACCCGTGAGAGGGTTTTGATCACAAGAAAGTTTCTTATAAATCATGGACTAAACCAGAATGTCAAATGAACTCGTGTAACGAGAGTTTAGTTTAACTTGAAAAGTTTAAAGATTAAAGAGCTAGTATCGAAGTTATGTTCGATTTTTCTTTTCCATGAACTTAATTAAGTTGGAAAAAGGGTGAGTAAGTAAAAGAATGCTTAAAAGAAAAGTCTAATGAGAATTCCTGTTTCCTATAATTTAAAGAAAAATGCCGCCGAGAAATGTTAACAACAGAAGGGGACCTGGTAGGCCCCGAGGACGTGGAAGACGTCAACCGGAAAACGAAAGGAAACAAGAACAAGAACGTAATGATACCCCTCCACCATCACCATCACCACCACCTCCACTACCACCCCGTAGGAAGATTGAGGAGCTTTTCCTCAAACAAAACCCACCTGTATTCAATGGATGTGGCAGCCCTGGCGACGCTGAGCTCTAGGTGCGATCTATTGAAAGAATCTTCAAACTCCTCAGATGTACTGATGAGGAGCGACTATCGTGCATAGCTTTTCAACTCTCTGGACCAGCGGATTACTGGTGGGAGGCAAGACAGAAGGTGATACCTGTGGAGCATTTGGGTCGACTTACGTGGGACGAATTTAAGGAAGCACTCTACGACAAGTACGTGCCGAAGACGTATAGGGCTCAGAAAGAGACTGAGTTCTACAATTTGAAACAGGGTAAGATGACTGTAACAGAGTACGATGCTAAGTTTTGTGAGCTATCAAGGTATGCGCCTACTCAGGTCGATACCGAAGAAAAGATTTCTAAGAACTTCCGAGGGGGACTAAGACATGAATTGGGAATAGCATTAGCCAGTCATGGGGGACTGAGCTATACTGATGTTCTAGGGCGAGCCCTAGAGATGGAGGCCGTTGTGCCTGATGAGAAGAAAACTGTAACAACCACACCAGCTCCGACCCAAACCAAAATCGAAGCTATTATAACAACAATAATAGCAATTTTCAAGGAAAGAGAAAGTGGGAAGGAGGAAGTAGCGGTGGCTACAATCAGAATTTCAACAACCATGGAAATCAAAGAAGAGAAAATCAGCAAGGTAATCAGCAGCCCAGTCAGAATAACAGCAAGAGGCCATGGTAAGGAAACAACCAGTCGGGGTTGTACTTACAGGGAAATGGACAAACCGGACCATGGAGAGGCAATAACCAGCAAAACCAGCCGCAAGGGTTGCAGAGGAATTTCAATCAGGAAGGAAATAACCCATGGAGGGTTACCATTCCTGTATGCCCTAAGTGTAACAAAACACATCCCGGTGTCTGTCAAGGAGGCACCACCAACTGTTTTAATTGCGGACAGAAGGGGCATATGAAGAAGGATTGCCCTAAACCATTGCAAGCAGTACCTCTGAGGGCCATACAAGCGCAGCCACATCAACAAATGAATCAGCAGCAGTTTCAGCAGCACGCACAACAACAGCAGAATGCAAGAGCATGCGCGAATATGCAGACTGGGCAGGATAAGGGAAAGGGAAAAGGAAACCTTGCAGGTATGGGAAAACTTCACAACATCCCTATTAAGATACTGTTTGATACAGGCGCATCGCATTCTTTTATTACTGGTTCGTGTGCGGATAACTTAGATATCAGACCTGTAAGAGCTGAACATCCTATGAGAGTAGCTACACCTTCAGTAGAAATCACTACTTCCACACATGTCTGCTCTAACCTAGAACTAGAAATCGGAATTCTTAAGGTTAAGGCGAACAATTTGAACGTTATGATAATGTGGGGCGTAGACATAATCCTAGGGATGGACTGGTTGTCAGAGAATTATGCCACAATTCTCTGCAACGAGAGAAAGATCTCTTTTCAACCCCCGGGTAGAGAGCCTACCGAATTTCATGGGATTGCAATGGGCAAGAGAGTACCGGTAATATCCGCCTTACAAGCCAAGAAGTTGATAAAGAAGAAGGGTTGCACAGCCTATCTTGTGTACCTAGTTGGAGAACCAGGAGTCGAGAAGACCATTCAAGACGTTGATCGCTAAATTAACTAGCAATAAAACCGCAACTATTCGGTGCTATTGTAGCAATATAGCAAGTCGAGTATCGAATCCACGAGGACTATAATCCGAAAATATAGTGAAAATAAAGTTTAGAGACTTTCCTACTATTCAAGCTTTCAGGGGTTTATGAGTAGGGGATTTTGATTGACTAAAAATAAAATTAACAATTGAAAATAATTTAACAAAGCAACAAATAAAATTAAGAAAACTTAACAACAATAAACGGGTAGATTCTATGGAAATGATTCAACTCAACAACGATGATGGATATTTTCTAATAACCTATTAACCACTTTAATCCAAATCATGCGGAACAAATCACAAAGGCAATGCACTCTCTCTCTCGATAAGAAATGCAAAAGTAGATTAGCAATATGTCTCTCTCCGACTAAGACTCGAAACACATTACAAACTCCCAAAAGCACATGAAGATTAAAGGTTCCTATGCTAGCATATATCACGGCTAAGTCATAAATGCAAGCATATTGGTAATTCTTGAGGTCCATGCTTATAAAAATCGGCTAGGAATTTCTACAAACACTTGGTGTGTAAGAAAAGGGGCCAACTCTCCATACACAAATAAAGGCACCAAGAAACCAAGCAAGAAATGAAAGGCACAATAGAATTAAGAGAATCAATCCATCAAAATAAATGAGTCTCACAAATCCATAGAATCAACAAAAGAAAATTAGCTAGACATAATTAGAGAAATAACAAGAAAGAGGATAAATAAAACCATAGAACTTGATACAAAGTTACCCAAATGGAGAAATCTTCAATTAATTCTTCAATGACATGGAAATCCAACTTCAATCTTGATTATAATGATAAAAACCTAACAAAAACCCTAAAAATAAAATTTGGGAATGAGAACCTAGGGTAGAAGAAGTGTTAAAGGGTGTTAAAAATGTGAAATGGAGAAAAACTAGCAAAATCGGCAGTCCAGGGGCCAAAATCGGCCGTCCAGACCACAAAATCGGCAGTCCGGGCACCATTTTTGGCGTTTGGCTTCTTCTTGGAAGTGAACCAGTGATTTTCGGCGGTCGAATCGGCGGTTTGGGCACCATTTTCGGCGGTTTGGCCTCAAACCGCCGGTTTTCTTCGCTGCGCGCGACGTTTTCTTGTTTTGCCTCGTTCTCCCTCGTTCGAACTCCGAATTGACCTCCGTTTCTTCCCATGGTATCGTATCGAACTCCTCTTTCACATTCTAAGATCCTTATGCTCCAATTCGGTCTTAATGTTTCTGCATTTTAGTTAAAACTTGCAAACAAGTGTAAAATCTCATACAACAAGCAAAGTTAAACCAAATGCTTATTTATAACATGAATTAAAACAAAATGTGCATTCAAAATGACTTAAAAACCATAAAAAATGAGTGTTTATCAGACGTGAAAGTTGTTAACGAATACGAAGACGTCTTTCCAAAAATTTTACCTGGATTACCACCTGACCGTCATATAGATTTCTCGATTGACCTAGAACCAGGATCGGCCCCCAAATCTAAAGCCCCATATAGGATGACACCGAAGGAGTTAGAAGAACTCAAAATTCAATTGCAAGAATTGCTAGACCTTGGTTTCATCAGACCAAGTGTCTCACCTTGGGGAGCACCAGTGTTGTTTGTCAAAAAGAAGGATGGGTCAATGAGGATGTGTATAGATTATCGAGAGCTAAACAAGATCACCCTCAAAAACAAATATCCTTTGCCAAGGATAGAGGATCTTTTCGATCAGCTCAAGGGTGCAGGAGTGTTTTCAAAGATAGATTTAAGATCAGGGTATCATCAGCTGAAGATTAAACTCGGGGATGTACCTAAGACTACTTTTCGAACCAGATATGGCCACTACGAATTCTTGGTTATGCCATTTGGTTTGACCAACGCCCCTGCAGTATTCATGGACCTCATTAATAGAGTTTTCCACCCATACTTAGACAAATTCGTCTTAGTTTTCGTAGACGATATTCTCATTTACTCTAAGAATGAGAAAGAACACGAAGAACATCTACGGATAGTGTTGGAAACACTTAGAACTGAGGAGAAATTGTATGCCAAGTTCAGTAAGTGCAAATTTTGGTTGAAGGAGGTAATGTTTCTCGGACACATAGTTTCAGCCGAAGGAATCAAAGTAGATCCTGCCAAGGTAGAGGCAGTGCATAATTGGAAGTCACCAACAAGTCCGAACGAGATTAGAAGTTTCTTAGGTTTGGCAGGCTACTACAGAAGATTCGTCGAAGGATTCTCCACGATTGCTAGACCTACGACGTAGCTACTTCGAAAAGAAAATAAGTTTAAATGGACGGACGAGTGTGAAAAGAGTTTCCAAACGCTCAAAGAAAAGTTAACCTCAGCACCAGTATTAGCTCTTCCCGACGCAAACAAGGAATATGTGGTGTATACCGATGCTTCGAAGAACGGGTTAGGTTGTGTTCTAATGCAAGACGGAAAGGTGATAGCTTATGCCTCATGACAACTTCGACCTCACGAAGTTGAGTATCCAACCCACGATTTAGAACTCGCAGCAATTGTGCATGCATTAAAGATTTGGAGACACCATCTTTACGGTGTAAGGGTTGAGATCTTCACAGATCACAAGAGTCTGAAGTACTTCTTCGAGCAGAAAGAACTGAATATGCGACAAAGGAGATGGCTCGAATTGGTCAAAGATTACGACTGCGGAATCAACTACCACCCAGGAAAGGCAAATGTAGTAGCAGATGCGCTTAGTCGCAAGGCTCCAACCAAGTTAGGATGTCTGTTTGTCGAGGAAGAAACTCTAGTACGAGAATTTGAAAAGATGGAAATAGAAGTGCTCAATACACCGGCAACGATAACCAGTCAACTAGCGACACTAGTAGCTACACCTGATTTACGATAAAGAATTATAAGTGCTCAGAGGAAGGGCGAGTCGAAGGAAAAGCTTCGCCTAAAGATAAGAACAGATAAACCAGACACATACTCCGAAGCACCAGACAATGCGATATTATTTGAAGGCAGACTTTGTATTCCTGACAGTGACGAAGAATTAAAGAATGATATCATGAGTGAGGCTCATGATACGCCATATACAGCACACCCAGGGAGTACTAAGATGTATCAGGACATAAGAAAGAATTTCTGGTGGAATGGATTGAAACGAGACGTTGCCTCATTTGTAGAAAGATGCTTGGCATGCCAGCAAGTGAAAGCCTTACATAGACGACCGTATGGATTGTTGTAGCCATTAGATATCCCAGAATGGAAATGGGAATGAATAGCTATGGATTTTGTGATAGGCTTGCCTAAGTCAAGAAGAGGAAACACTGCTATTTGGGTGATTATCGATAGGCTCACGAAATCAGCTCACTTTATACCGATTAAGACTACCTATGGATCAGAGAAGTTAGCTCAGATGTACGTCCGTGAGATTGTACGTCTGCACGGAGTGCCGAAGTCCATAATATCAGACAGAGATGCCAAGTTCACTTCAAGATTTTGGATCACCATGCAGAAAGAATTGGGCACCGAACTTAACAGTACAGCTTTCCACCCTCAGACGGACGGACAATCCGAGAGGACGATTCAGATTCTAGTTGATATGCTAAGGACACTGGTATTGGATCGAAGCGCAAATTGGGAAGATAGAAATGGCGCCTTATGAGGCATTGTATTGAAGAAAATGCAAGTCACCACTTTATTGGGATGAAGTGGGTGAAAGGAAGAACCTAGGACCAGATACGATCATGAAATGATCGAGATCGTTCAGCATATTCGAGATAGAATGAAAGAAGCCCAGAGCCGACAAAAGTCTTACGCCGATGATCGTCAAACCAATCTTAGTTTCGAAGTTGGTGATAAGGTTTTCCTTAAGATATCACCATCGAAAGGAATCATTAGATTCGGTGTTAAGGGTAAACTTAGACCAAGGTTCATAGGACCTTACGAAATTCTTGAGAAGATAGGATCTGTTGCTTATAGATTGGCCTTGCCGCCAAGTCTAGGAAGTGTCCATAACGTGTTTCACGTTTCCCAATTAAGAAAGTATGTCTATGACCCTAAGCACGTTATCAGTCAGCAAGTATTAAGAACCAAGTCGGTACCAATAGTAAAAGTATTATGGAGTCACCACGGGCAAGAAGAAGCCACGTGGGAGCTCGAGGAAAAGATGAAGGAGAGATATCCTTATCTTTTTGAAGAAGATATGCAAATTTCAGGACAAAATTTTTCGTAAGGGGGGTAGGATGTAATACCCCGACTATTTCTACTGTCTTTAAAAAAATGAAAGTTAATAATAATTATGGCTTTGCACGCCTAAGATCATGAAATTAAATTCTAAGATTTACGGTGAAATCCGTTTCAGAAAATAATATCCAGAAGTCGGACGAACGACTACTGTATTAGGGTTTTCGCGTCCGATAGATTTTTCATCTGAAAACTCGAGTTCACCGGAGAAAGTTACTCCCTCCGTCCATGAATCATATCTCTATTTGGATTTCGACACGGAAAATAAGAAAATTGATAAAGTTATTTTGAGTGGGGTAAAAGTTAGATTGTAGGGGTAGTAGAATAATGATAAAAAGCAGTGGTAATGATAAAAAGGTAGTGGTATTGACCAAAAAGTGGGAATAAAGTTGTTGTGATGGTAAAAAAGTAGGAATAAAGTTGTTGTAAGGTGGGACCATCAATGGCAAAGGATAGTAAATAACAAAAAAGTATGAGGGTATGGTTGTATAAAAAGGTAAGTAGGGATTTGATTCATGGACAAATAAAAGTGGGTAAGTAGGGATTTCATTCGTGGAAGGAGGGAGTAGTTTTTATGATTTTCCGGGCAAAATTTGGACTGTAATGTCCCGACTTTTTTTCGGATTTTGAAAAACGAATTAGGTTTTCCGAGTACGTGATTTATTTCCAATCTAACGGACGAATTAGATTTCGTTGAATTCGAAACTATCTAAAAAAGTATTTCTCGACTTTTTAATCGTCGTTTAAGAGCCGGAAACGAGATATTCCGTCTAATAATTTCGCACCAAACATGCCCTAACGACTCACCATGACTTTAGTTAGATATTTCATTCACTTTATGCTTATAATAGTGAGTCATCATCTCTCTCTCCCCATTTCTCCTTCCATCCGCCACCTTCACTCTTCCTCTCTCTCATTTTTTTCTTTCTCCTCCATTAAAGCTTCAATTCCAAGCTTTCCTCAAGCTCTTAAGATCTTCATCTACCGATCGATTCCATATCCGAGTCCATATTACGCAAGGTAAGAACTTTGTCTCCAATATGAACCGAATAAAAGCTTGTTTCCCTCTTTTTATTTTTTTTGAAAAACTTAAGAGATGAAATAGCATGTTGTTTCTTGTTCGATACATGTTCTAGGATGTTTAGAATCGAGTTCTACGGATCGAAGCATGAAGAAAATCACTCCTCTTTGTCTTAGGGTTATTACCGATTTTGGGAAAAATTTGGGGTTTTGATCGTAGCTCGTTTTCTTTGACGTTTGATCGATAGATTAGTGTTCTACATGTTACTAATTGACTCTATGAATTAATTTAGATTTTTCTAAAAATAAAATTTAAAACCTAAGAGATGAAGAACGCATGATTTAGTATAGTAAATGTTATGATATGCTCGATTGATTAATGGAAATGAGATATACGATGTATGAGGATGATTATATATTTAATTGGGATTTTTCTAAAAATAAAACGAAAAATATCAGAGACGAAGACGTGTCGATAAGTTAGAGCTCGTTAATGTTTTGATAATATGATTTGCATGTTAGTAATGCTCGTTAGATGATAATCGTTGTTGTATAATTTGAACGAAAACGGAGAACGTAGGATTTTCGTTAAGAGACGAACGATCGACGATAAGTCGAGATTAGATAATGATATAGGTCTATGATGTGATTATAAGTTAATCTCGTTAGTAAATGAGCATAATCGGAAAGTTAGAACGAATTCTAATAACGTCGGAAATTTCACAAGAGGCGAAGAAAATCGAACCTAAGTATGGTTAGAAAAGACGAATAAGGAAAGTAATTGGTTATTAATGATCGTTATTGTTAAATGAACGAGTTTGTAGTTGACAACTTTTACATCCGAGATATGAAATGATGAGTTATAGTTGTAAACGAGAAGTAGAAACGAGAAGTTAAATTGTTTTGGTATAGTACTTGTTTAGTTTGACGCATGTATTAAGTAATTTTTGAAAGCATATTAGCTGCATTATTATTGTTGTATGTGTTGAATCAGAGAGAACCAAAAGAAGTAATGACAAGAATCAGAATCAAAAGACAAAGAAGATAGACAGTGATGATTTTGAGTTTAGTTTGCAGCATACCAACCAGTCGCAAGCTAGAGGACAGGACTAACGAAGAAATCAGTGACACAGATCAAGACGTTGAGATTAAAGCACTGTGCATTTATTCTTAATTGCAGGAGTACACACTGCAGGAGAGAATTAAAATAGAAACACAATACTACTGCAAGGAAACATGTAAAAGACGAGATTTAACGAAGAGAAGTGCTTGTTAGATTGAGTTGAGAGATGTCAGTTTGTTCCAACAACTGTAATGTACATATTACAAATATTAGAAACATAAAAATGTGTGAGACATGAAGTACATAAATATAATGTTTTGAAATAGTTTGTACAATGCAATATTTGGTTTTAAAATAGTTAGTTTAAACTTGATTGAATAATTCTAAGGTTGATATGATAATGATGATGAGTTGTTTTGACTGTTTAATTATTAGTTCTACTGCATCTTGATTTTTTTGAAGATTATAGTTATAAATTTCAAAACACAAAATTATTGGGATTAATTATTATGTTGCAGCATATGCATCTATTATTGAATTGTGGTGCATCTATTAATGAATTATGGTGCATCTGACAATAATTTTTGGTGCATCTAGGAAGGTATCAGTGATGTATTTCTAAAAATTGTTTGCTACATCTATTATTGTTATGTGGTACAACTGATAATGAATTTTTGTGCATCAGGCAATCAATATTTGTGCAATCTACTAAAACAAGATATAATCATCAACTAGTCAACATAACACTAAAAATGTTGTTCCAAACACATATGGTATAGTTCATCTAAAAAATCGAAACGACTTGGAATTGGTAGCAGTAGTACATGCTCTCAAAATTTGGAGACATCATCTTTATGGAGCCAAGTGCGAAATCTTTTCCGATCACAAAAGTCTGAAGTATTTCTTCCAGCAGAAGGAATTGAACATGAGACAAAGGCGATGGCTTGAATTGGTGAAAGATTACGATTGCAAAATTTCTTATCACCCCGGAAAGGCCAATGTTGTAGCCGATGCATTGAGCAGGAAGGAAAATTTAGAGTTAGGATTTCTCCTAACTGATTAAAAGAAGTTAATCGAAGAATTTGGAAAGATAAGAATCGAAGTAATTCAACCTACAAAGTCAATGGAACAAGTTATTGCATCTCTAGTAGTGGAGCCATACCTTAGAGCTCGTATCGTAGACGGCCAAAGAAAGAATGGAAAGTTAGAGGATTTAAGGCTAAAAGTGAGGAAGGAATGAGTTGAAGATTTCAAAGAGTCGAACGACAACGCTTTGTTGTTCCGTGGAAGACTATGTGTACCATATGACGAAGAGCTAAAGAACGAGATCATGAGTGAAGCCCATGATACCCCGTATACCGCCCATCTCGACAGTACGAAGATGTACCAGGATTTGAAGCAGCAATTCTGGTGGGCAAGAATGAAGAAGGACGTGGCCTTGTTTGTGGAAAAATGCTTAGCATGCCAGCAAGTGAAGTCTCCACATCAAAGACCTTTTGGACCCCTCCAACCGTTACCAATCCCGACGTGGAAGTGGGATGATGTTAATATGGATTTTGTGATGGGTTTGCCAAATACAAAGAAGGGAAATACATCCATTTGGGTGATTGTGGATCGATTGACGAAGTCAGCTCATTTCATACCTATTCCTATCACCTATGGATCAGACAAGTTGGCCCAGATTTATGTAAAAGAGATTGTGAGATTGCATGGAGTCCCTAAGATGATCACTTCTGATCGAGATTCCAAGTTTACTGCCCGATTTTGGGAAAGCTTTCAGAAAGAGCTAGGAACGAAGTTGCAGTTTAGTACAGCTTACCACCCTCAGACGGATGGTCAGTCAGAAAGGACGATCCAAATTTTGGAAGAAATGTTGAGAGCCGTGGTGCTTGATAAAGGTGAAAATTGGGAGAAGATATGTTGAGAGCCGTGGTCCATAGTGAGTGATTCCTATGAGAAGGCCTCTTAAAGTGAAAAATAGGAATTAATCTCTACCATTGATTATATCAACATGGAGGGTCAAGATTTGGCCTGGTCAAAGCAGGTCAAACCCGGGTCAACCCGTTGATTTTTTTTTCGATTTTTTTTATTGTTTTTTTAAGGTTAATCTCATATGCACCACTTCACATATTCGGATGCACCACTCTACATAACGAGATGCACCACTAAGTGCATTGACATGCACCAGCTTTTCGATTTTTTTTTATTTTCAATTTTTTTTATTACGATCAGGTCATATGCACCACAACATGTATTCATATGCACCACACTATATAACGAGATGCACCACTAAGTGCATTAAGATGCACTAGTTTTGTTTTCGTTTTTTTTTTTAATTTTTGTAAAAAGATTGTGCATCTGGTTACACTATGTGGTGCATCTAGTTACACATTATGGTGCATGTCCATTTTTTTTCAGTTTTTTTTCAGATTTTTTTTCAATTTTTTTTACAAATGTTTTTTCCCTACTTTGCCTTCGGCTCCGATTTTACGGCTCTGTCTTCGCTCCAATTAGTAATAAAAAGATAATCGTCGGGAAATAATTTGGACTTTTTTGGCTCGCTTCAAGGCCTTCGGCTCCCCTCGTTCGAATCTTGACCAAAGAAGAAGCGGCAAACTAAAAAACGAAGAGGCAAACAAAAAAACGGGGGAAAACAAATCTGAAAAAAAAAAGAAATAAAAAAACCTGAAAATCTAGTGCATGTCCATGCACTAAGTGGTGCATCTCGTTATATAGTGTGGTACATCCGAATATGTGAAATGGTGCATATGAGCTGACCCTAAAAAAAAATTCTAAAAAAAACTTAAAGCTAGTGCATATCAATGCACTTAGTGGTGCATCTCGTTATGTACAGTGGTGCATCCGAATATGTGAAGTGGTGCATATGAGTTCACCGTTAAAAAAAAATCCGAAAAAAAAAGTCAACGGGTTGACCCGGGTTTGACCTGCTATGACCAGGCCAAATCTCGACCCTTCATCACCCATAGATCTATGGTGGAGATCTATTCTCATTTCTTAGGATAATATTTATTCTCATATGATCTCTCTCCTATATATATACACACACACACCAAAAAGGGGGTTGGGGCGTATTTTTTTGGGATACACGTTAATCCACATAATAAAGAGGAGAAGAAGATCTTACAACAAGAATGCTTCCAGAAAAAGGCAGCTATCGGTTGATCGGAACCAGAAATATGCACAGCGGAATTTTTTTTTTTTGTGGATATATATATGAACTAGGAAGGATTAACTATTTAGGTAGAAACTAAGATGGGGAAAATTTAGAAACTCATTCTCTTCATTGATTCAACGGTGTATGTGTGTGAGTGTGTGTTTTACAACAAGAGCTATTAAACTCTTTATATAAAAGACTATTACTAACTATTTCAAATCGTCCTTATGTCTAACAAGAATAAAATAAAGGCCAGTCTAAAAATCTAATTTAAATAGCTAGTCTAAAGAACTAATAATTTTGGTTGACATAACAATAAACTAATAGTTTTGGCCGACATAACAATCGTGGCCCAAAAATTCAAAAAGTACAGAGAACTTTTTGAAAAAATCCTAGTAACGGTAAAATTTTATTTTTCGTCACTACTTTCATCATTATTTTCTAGAAATCCTTGTGAGTTTCTGGAATTTCTTCATCATTTTTAGTATTACTTTCTTGGTGTCCGAACACTTCTTCAGTATTGATTATTTGTTCGTCGTCTTCTAATTTTTCGCCTTCACCGCTGAATGGTAAAAGCATCTTCCAATTTTCTGCTCCAAAAATTTGGGTAAAATGTCCTTCTCCAAAAAGTCTATACTGGTTCCAGAACATTACATCGAAACCAATATTATGTTGATAGTATTTGTACATTTCGGAATTTTCAATGTCTTCGAAATTAAATGCTGTAGAATCTTGATTTATTAATCTGTCCTTTTCTTCCATGAATATCCTCTTTTTGGCTGGCACGTAAGAAGCTTTTATAACTTGTGGAAAAGAGGATTGAATTTTACAGAAGATCTTGCCCTTGAGGGATTTTGATGCCATGTTTCCTCCAATAAGCAAGAATTTTCTCCGAGTTTCTCCACACTTTCTTCAATTTTTGAGCCTTCTTCTTCGAGGCGAAACTCAATGTAATCCATCATGGCATTGTGATAAAATTTTAAAATGTTTTCACAACTCATTTTGGTCCAATTTAAGTCAATTTGGAGTTTAAAAAGGCCTGGGATTAATCCTTCTGGGATTTCTGAAATTTCTTGAGGATCACGAAAGGATTTGGATTTTTGAATAACCTTTACTCCTTCGACTCTTATTTCTCCAAATATAATTTTTATTATTTGTTTTTGGAGATTCTTTAAATCTTCTATCATTCCTTTTGAGGCTTTTGTTAAAATTACTTGATCCAATTCAGGAACTTTATCAAAAAGAGGTTTTAAAACTTCTTGATTAGGGAAATCAAGCATTCTTGCCTTGAAGTTTTCAAATTTTCTTTGAGGAAATAAATCTTCTTTATTTTTAAAATATTTAATGTCAATGTTCAAAGAAAAATTTTGAGCATTAAGATTTGAAATTCCTTTTTCCATTGTAAAAATTGTCTGATCTTTAAAATTTAGAGCCTCGTCTTTCTCTTGATTCTTTAATTCAGAGAGAGAGAGTTGACTCTGTAAATCAGAGATTTGCTTTTTTGACTGATGTATTTCCACTGCTTGGGCTGAAATAACCCCACTCGGGTTTTCTTCTACAATTTGTGAAAAACTTTTTACTTCCTAAAGTTTCTTTAGCATTATCTAGAGCTTCTTTAAAGGTATAATATCCTTTAAAAATAGGATTTGGGCAATTAATAAATTTTCTAACTGTGTCAAAATTATGCAAGACGCCCACTTTTATACCCCTATAAATAACATAATGAGAATTTTTTTTTCTAAGGATTATATTATTTTCTGCCTTTAGTTCCGATAAGTAAAAACTAAGAGCATTAAGAATTTGAACCTTAAAAGAGGTAGCATTTTGGAGGGTTTGAATATGCCAAAGATTGCCAAGCAGACACTGTTGCTAAGGGTTAACTTCAATTCCAGTGTATGGTTTGAAATTTTTATTTTGATATGTACAAGCAGAAAGCATACAGATCTAAATTGGAAATTTGTTTGCAAAATTTTTTCTCCCTTTTTTGAATTTTTAGAAATAGGAGAAGCTTGAGAAAAATTTCTCATTTGTGTAAATTTAGAACTGGGAGAATTTTGAGAACCACTTCCAATCTGTATAAATTTAAAACTAGAAGACGTAGTCGAAGTATGTCCTAATTTTATAAATTCTTAGCTATTTTATGAACTTAACGTTATCATTGAGGAAAAATCTGTAGAAATTTTATCTTTTCCTTTTGGTGTGATGACTTTCTTTTTATGCATGACTTGTATTCAAATATTTACAAAAAATTACATGAAAGTAAATCAGCAAGATTATTATCGTTTCCTTTAATGTGTTCAAATTTTATTGTGTATCCTTTTCCTTGGATTAAGTTTTGTAAATTTACCCATCTTGTTCTATTAACTTTTCTGCATTATCATTTTTTATATTTTCTTTACTAAATTAATGTCTTTTTTATTAAAATTTCTTTGACCGTTTTTAGTAGTATTGTTGATAGTTTTTCTCCAATGTGTGGTTGTAATTCAATTTTTCCATCTCCAATTTTTAATCCTAAAAAGGATATTTTTCTTTTACTTATTACAATACCTTTTTTTTCTATTTCTTTAAAAATTATTTCTAAATGGTATTCATGTTCTTTAATGCTATTACTTGCTACAAGAATATCAGCTATATAAACTAGACATAAATCATATTTTAGAAAAATAGAGTCCATAAATCTTTGGAAAACTGATGGAGCATTTTTTAATCTAAAGCTTAAAACATTCCATTCAAAATGTCCTTCTGGACAAGTAAAAGTTGTCCATGGTTTAAACCATTCTTCTAATTGTAATTGATTATATCCTGACTTGAGGTTAAATTTACTAAAAATCTTTTTATTTTGGATTAAATTAATTAATCTATCTTTATTTGGAATATTATACTCATCATCTATTTTGTTGTCATTTAATCTTTTATAATTATAAACTAGAGAAATTCCTCTAAACTAGCACTTTTCTTATAATTTTTTTAAAATTTAGTACTCCTTATAATTCTTTTAAATTTTAGCACTTCCTCTCTTTTTTACCCTCAAATACATATTGTATTTTCCATCTTATCCTCACCTTTTCATTTCATCTTTAACATTTATTCTTCTCACTGCTATTTCTCTCTCTATTCTTCTCGCTCTGAACTTCTCGTTGTTGGCCCAACTTTCACTTCCGGCTACAATTTTCATTTTTGGAGGAATTATTCCGGTAATCTTTATCTCTCTTTCTTCAATTTCATCTTTTCTTGTTTATCTCTTATCTCTTACCAATTTTTTCTATCTATTATACTCTGTCTTTTTTAAGGTTTTACATTCTGACTTCAAATCTTCGTTTTTCGAGCAATTTCTCCGGTAAGAGTTTCTCGCTCTTTTTTCAATTTTGTAGTCTCCCTAACCTTGTGCTTATTTTCTTTTGTTTTCAACTCCCTTCGTCATTTTAATTCCTTTTGCCATTTTTACTTATTTCGAGAATCTCTTACATGATGTTTTTTCGAATTTTTTGTTTTGGATCTGAGTATATATTAATTTATTACATCTTTGTTTATGTAACTTTTCACTGTTTTTGTTAATGTTGTTTTTGTAGTCTCCCTGTACCTTGTTTATTTATCTATTTTGGTTCATATGAACCAAAATATTTTTTCTTGTTACTGTACCTTGGATATTTTTCTATTTGTGTTTTAACAAAATGTTCCTTTTATCTATCTTTGTTGTCCCTTTTTTATCTCTTTGGATCTGTTTGTTTCTATTATGCTTTCATCGCAATTTTTTTTTGTGCTATAACAAAATGTAATACCTTTGATATTTAGCTATTTGTGCTGTAACAAAATGTCGCTTGTTTTTTTGTACATTCTTATTGTTTATTTATCTTTTGTCACAGCCCCAAATCCCGAGGGACGGCAAAGTCGGGGTGCGACTAGGGGTTGGATTAAAGAAGCGGGGAAGAAGGGAGAATAAATACTGAATAGATGCCTTAACTAATAATAATAAACAAGATGATATCTATGAACCGATTTCATTAACAAAAGAGAGTCAATCTCGAAGGATCGTTCGACGAAGTTGTTATCAGAGTAGACTAGGTTTAAAGTACGAAACTTAAACCAAAAAGTTATACAACAAAAAGTGCAGTAGTTTGCAGCGAAAAAACGTAGAACTGAATACATTTTTCTTCATTCCTATATACAACCTCTACTCAACTTTCGATGTCTCCGTCACTCAACCTGCACATTTATAAATACATGCAGGGCTAAGTATATTCATACTTAGTGCGCACAGTGCCGAAAACATATCATAAGCTTATAGATTAATCAGGCATTCTCAAAGTAACACAAAGGGGTTTTCGTTTCTTAGGCTCGTACTTACTAAACACTTTCTATTTTCATAAATAGCTTGCAAGCATTTTTCTGACTGTTGTTACGTTCAACTTGCCCAACTTCTGTTTCAACGCTGGGGAAGAGTTAACTTCTTCCGTGCACATTCTATTCACCGCGGCTGGCTACCCCTCAACAGAGTACCACACACACTAGCTACCGTGTACACTAACTCTGGAAAAGCAGTCGGCTAACTCAGAGTCCGATCGATTTAGTTAGCAGTCGGCTAACTCAGAATGGCACAAAAGAACTCACATAAAACAAATTCTTTTATGCACTGATAATCAATTTGAAAACACACTTCAAAGCAGTAAGTAAACATTTTCGAGCATCGCTCATTTTATTTGATATATAGAAAAAGCCCACCTCAATCGTTTACAGAACAAACTTTAACCTTCTGTCTTCCGTCCTGTCTTCAACTCCGACTTCCTTCTATTATTGCAAATATGCAAACTTTAGTAATCGATCAAGACGATTAAAGAAAAAGGAAAACAAATTCGGTTAAGTCTTTTAGGCATTTGCACTTTAACTAATCTCTTTTGATTAAAGAAGGAACGAGACTCGAACACATCTCGTTTAGAACTAACTCGGTTCCTTACTCGATATTTAGAACATCATAACGGAAGTCGATAACTCTTAACGACTTAAAAGTTCTTAAGGAATTAAGTTGAAAAGAATTCAACTTAAGAAAATGAGTTTCCAAAAGTTTCTGCACAAGGCAGTAAGTCTGGAGTCTCTACAGAACAGAATTCTACTAAACAGGATATTTGCTTGGTACCAAAAGAAAGACACAGATGTCTAGTTTACTGTCCAATTTACGGATCTCGATTTCGTCAAACGAGCTAAAAGTTATAGCCATTTTCGTGAAGGATCGCAAAACTGCCGAAAAACCCTAATCGCTCGTAAAACTCGACGCACGATTCCCTAGGTTCGATCAATGCTATACAACCTTTATGAGCATGAAATTTTTATCACATTACAGTCTAGTCTCGTAATTATCTAACGTGAATACTTTCTCGTTCCTCGATTAAAACTACGACGATTACTTCTCGTCTTTTCAACCAATCATATATACTTAGAAATTCCATTTCAATTTCAATTCAATTTCAATATTTAACTTCTATTTTCTATTTCATACCCTATATGAAATCTTCATCAACTTCATTCCTACTTAGTAATCAACTACGAACTCAAATCAATCAACATATAAGGTCTCGATTCCTTATTTCTTCTTTTGCGTACTTACTTACTTTCTGCGATTTTTGAAGTTTTACTAATTCAATTCAAATCAAATTAGTTTCTATCATCTTCTTACAAAGTAATGAACATCTTAATGCATTAACATCATTATAAACCATTACTTAACTAACCCACGTCATTTATATCGGTCTATGAACTCGATTTTCCAAAGTTGTTAGTTAATTCTCAATTAATTCAAAAACTACCCTAACATATCAACGATTACTAATATTCGATTAGTTTTCTCGTTCGATTTTCCTATCTACGATTACGCTCGACTCTTCGTCTCTTACGAAAAGTTTGACGTTCTTAGATTTCGTTTAAACTTTTCAATTATCATCATTAACCACATAGATTAACTAATATGCAAACCATAAACTTATATCATCATCGAAATTAATTCTATCGACGATTCTTCGTCTCCAACGATTTTGTTTTTATTTTTAGAAAAATCTAAATTAAATCTATGTTGAACTACATGCTTCCTACATTATAAATATCAAATCATATCATCAATATCATAACATTTACTCATTCAAACTCATGCTTCTTCATCTCTTACACTTTAATTTTTATTTTTAGAAAATTCTAAAACAATTCATGCATCACTATACTAATACCTAGAGTGATAATCTTCCAACCAATTGTCACAGCCCCAAATCCCGAGGGACGGCAGAAGTCGGGGTGCGACTGGGATTGGATTAAAGAAGCGGGGAAGAAGGGGGCTGACTAACTAACATACATAAAAGACAACATACATTCAATGAACAAGACTTTACTAATATAAAGGAAGAGTTAATCACAGAGGATTACTCGACAAAAGTACTCAAAAGTATCTAAGTTCGAGTTTACAGACTTATGCTACAGTGGATTCATAAAAATGTACATATTCTCACAAAGTCTAGAGTTTTGCAGCGGAAGTAAGTCATAAACTAAAGCAATCCTATTTCTCAACTCAACTTCAACCACCGCCGCTCTCGTCGCTTCAACCTGCACATTTAGAAAACAAATGCAGGGCTAAGTACAAAAGTACTTAGTGGCCACGATGCCGAAATCATAACATAAGTAAAGATAAATATGGCATTTCATAATTTGTAGCACATCGGGGGTTTTATTTTAAAATTAACCCGTGTCTACTAAACATTTTCTGACTTGTTTTCACAATTTACTCGGCCGAGCATTTTCTGGTATGTTACGTTCAATCTTGACCAAATTCTCATTCACCGTGGCTGGTACCCCTCAACAGAGTATCACATATACCACAGGTTACAAAGTGCACTAACTCTGGAAAGCACTTAGCAACTAACTCAGAGCCGATCGTTAGTTAACCTATTTAGATTAACTCTAAATCTGGAAAAACACGAATGTTAACTCAGATAGGTACAAGAGAACTCACATAAAACATAAAACAATTCATGCCATAATTATCACTTTGAAAACACAGATATCAAAGCGATAAAGAAAGGTTTTCCAAGCATTGCTCGTTTTATTTTATATATGAAAGCCCACCTCGTTGATACATAACTACTAAGTACGTGCTTCCGTTCTCCTAATCTTCCGTCCTTTCCTTACTGCTGGCTTCCTCCTTCATCGTAAAATAATAACACTTAAAATCGGCCGTAAAAGATAATCGATCGTAGAAAATCGAATTAGGTTTTAGTCGTTTTCATTTCTTTAGGCATTTGCAAGCTTACTAGTTTCATTTTAGTTAAACGGGAAACGAGACTTGAAAAAATCTCGTTTAGAACTCGAAAGGTCTCATACTCGACTCTTAGGTCAATAGAGAGGATAGTCATTAAGTTATTATGGCTTAAACGATCGAAAGAAACTAAGTTGCGAAGAAAACAACTTAAGAAAAAGAATCCTGGGGACTGCCCAGAACAGAGGAATTGGAAACAAAGGATGAGCCCTATACCATTTGAAAGCTTATGAAATCTAGTTTAGGCTCCAATTTATGGATCTCAAATCCGATAAACGAGCTAAAACATATTACAGTTTCCGGCAAGGGTCGCAAAACTGCCGCGGCTAACCCTAATTGCTCGATAAAAACGATGTATGACTTCTTAAGTTCGTTCTAAGTTCTCGTACTCGATTTCTCATGAAACTGAACCCTCAAGGCAGTCAACACGTACTCCCGTACGTGAAGGACTCCTTTTTAAAACTCGATCATTAGCACGACGTTCTAAACTTCGTCGCTTCAACTTACAATTACTAAACCAAAATCAAGTTAACATTTCTCGTTCTAGCTCTCGACTATAACTACTACTCACATTATAAAAGCTCGAAAGCTCAAGTCGTCAACTACAAAGTTATGCCTTAGTCCATCATGAACATTATTATCAAGTTAGAATTCTTATTCGACTTCTCGGTTATTAATTACGACCACTTGTTCGTCTCTTACGAGATTTCAAAAGTTATCGGATTTCGTTCATTTTCTACGTCATCAAACAACATCTAACATAGATCATTTTCATGCATATCATCACTTCATATCATTACTAAATCTCAACTTAGATCGAGTTCTTCGTCTCTAACGACTCAATATATTTTTAGAAAATTCCAAATAAATTCATAACAACATCTAATATCATTAACAACATTATTTCATCAACAAAACCTCAACTAATTCAACTACATGCAAACCCCTAAATTTCTCATAATTTTCGGTATTTACACATAATTAAAGAGGGTGATTTTCTTCATCAACATCATCATTAAACTCTTAATCGTACTACTATATCATCCATTAAACAATTGAAGTCCAATTACACATTAAATTGAAAAACCCCAAATCAAAACCCTAAACCCTAGAACTGGGTTTCATCCATACTTGGGGGTTTTGATTTCTTTTTATTTTAATCCTCAATCGAACACCTCCTAAGCATGATTATAACATCAATTGAAGAATTCAAACATCCTAATTGAAAGCCCTAAAAATTGGTAATCACTTAGGTTTTAGGGTTCTTGATTTCTTTCAATTTTAATCCTAGATATCAAGTCTAAACACATCTAATTACACTAATCGAAGATCAAACATCTAATTCATCCACCCATAATTTTCGATCCAAATGAAAAATAAAAAGAAATAGATTTGGATTGGATAGATCAAGAGAGGAGATAAATACCTTGAGCTTTAGTGAAGGGAGTTAGAAGATTCGATGGATGAATGAAGACTTGTGTGGAATTTTTGCTCTAAGAACTTGATGTCTTCAACAATGGTGAAAAAATGAAAATGGGAGAGAGGGAGAGAGAGGCTGCCGATTTTGGGGAGGAAGGGAGTGAGAGAGATGACTAATTTGTATAACATAATGTTATTAGGATTAATAGGTGTAAAGTTGTATAAATTAAAAGGACATTAGTCATAGGTTAAATACTATATAAAAAGATGAAATATCTATGCTTGTGTGTGAGTGATGTCGGCTAGAGAAGGAAAAGGAAGGAAATTACGCGCTTTTCTGGCGCGATATGACGTTACGGAAATCGAACGACGAAAAACGTAGCTCGGCACAAAATCGTCACAATCCGATTCGTCCAAAAATTCTAACGTATTAAACTTAATCGGAAAATAATATTTAAAATTTTAATTCCGAAAAAAACTCGGGACGACACAGTCCGAGTTTCGTCCGGAAAATCATAAAAACGAACTTTCTCGGGCGAGTTCGTATCGCGATTTTGTGAATGTAAAAATCAGATGGTTTTCCGTTCTAAGTTCCAGAACTAAAAATTTTTCATACGCGATAACCTAAATACAGTAGTCGTCTAGCTGACTTCCGTGATTTATTTTCGGAAACGGATTTGACCGTTAGTCTTAGAATTCAAAATCGTAAACTTAGGCGTGCAAAGTCATTATTATTATTAACTTTAAATTTTCAAGATCGTTCGGAAATTCTGGGGTATTACATCCTACCCCCCTTACGAAAAATTTTGTCCCGAAATTTGCATACCTTCTGCAAAATGATGAGGATATCTCTCCTTCATCTTCTCCTTGAGCTCCCACGTGGCTTCTTCTTGCCCGTGGTGGTTCCATAGCACTTTAACGACTGGTATCGATTTGGTTCTTAATTCTTTGACTTTTCTATCCAATATCGATATCGGCTTCGCTTTGCAGCTTAGGTCAGATTCAAGAACTACGTCTTGCTGACTAATAACGTGCTTAGGATCGTAAACATATTTTCTCAACTGAGAAACGTGAAAAACGTTATGAATGCTTCCTAGACTTAGCGGTAAGGCCAATCTATACGCGACTGATCCTATTCTCTCGAGGATTTCATACGGTCCTATAAACCTGGGTCTTAGCTTACCCTTAACTCCAAGCCTAAGGATTCCTTTGGTCGGGGATATCTTAAGAAAAACTTTATCTCCTATTTCAAACTCAAGGTTGGTTCGACGATCGTCAACATAAGACTTCTGTCGGCTCTGGGCCTCCTTCATTCTATCTCGAATCTGTCGAACTATCTCAATCATCTCATTTACTGCATCGGGGCCTAGGTTCTTTCTCTCACCTACTTCATCCCAATAAAGTGGCGATCTACATTTCCTTCCATACAAAGCCTCATACGGCACCATTCTTATTGTGGCCTGATAGCTGTTGTTGTAAGCGAATTCGACTAAGTGTAGAATTTCTTCCCAATTCGCACCTCGGTCTAAAACCACTGTCCTTAACATATTGACTAAAATCTGAATCGTCCTTTCTGACTATCCATCTGTCTGTGGGTGAAACGTTGTACGGAAATTAAGCTCTGTTCCCAATTCTTTCTGCATCGTAATCCAAAATCTCGAGGTAAATTTGGCGTCTCTATCTGATACTATGACCTTCAGTACTCCATGCAGACTTACAATCTCTCTAACGTACAACTGAGCTAGCTTCTCTGATCCGTAGGTAATCTTAATCGGTAAGAAATGAGCTGACTTCGTAAGCCTATCGATTATCACCCAAATTGCTATGTTTCCTCTTCTAGACTTAGGCAAGCCTGTGACAAAGTCCATAGCTATGCCTTCCCATTTCCATTCTGGGACATCCAATGGTTGTAGCAATCCATACGGTCGTCTGTGTAAAGCCTTAACTTGCTGACATGCTAAACATCTTTCTACAAACGAGGCGACATCTCGTTTCATTCCATTCCACCAGAAGTTCCTTCTCAAATCTTGATACATTTTCGTGCTTCCTGGGTGTGCTGTATAAGGCGTGTCGTAAGCCTCACTCAAGATCTCGTTCTTCAGTTTGCTGTCGTCATCAGGAATACAAATCCTGCCTTCATAAAGGATCGCATTGTCTGGTGCTTCGGAATATCCATCAGGTTTCTCTGTTCTTATCTTTAATCGCAACTTTTCCATTGATTCATCCTTTCTCTGAGCACTGATGATTCTTTCTCTCAAATCTGGTGTAGCTTCTAATGCTGCTATCTGACTTGTTATCGTAGCTGGCGTGTCGAGCACTCTGATATCCATCTTCTCGAATTCTCGCACTAAAGTTTCTTCTTCTACAAAAAGGCATCCTAACTTCGTTGGAGCCTTGCGACTCAATGCGTCTGCTACCACATTAGCCTTTCCTGGATGATAGTTGATTCCGCAGTCGTAATCCTTGACTAATTCGAGTCATCTCCTTTGTCTCATATTCAGTTCTTTTTGCTCAAAAAAGTACTTCAGGCTCTTGTGATCGGTGAATATCTCAACCCTTACACCATAGAGATGGTGTATCCAAATCTTTAACGCATGCACCACGGCTGCGAGTTCTAAGTCGTGGGTTGGATACCCAACTTCGTGAGGTCGAAGTTGTCGTGAAGCATAAGCTATCACTCATCCGTCTTGCATTAAGACACAACCTAATCCATTTTTCGATGCGTCAGTGTAAACCACATATTCCTTGTTTGTGTCTGGAAGTGCTAGTACTGGCACTGTGGTTAACTTTTCCTTAAGCGTTTGGAAACTCTTCTCGCACTCGTCCGTCCATTTAAATTTGGTATCCTTCCAAAGTAATTTCGTCATCGGGCGGGCGATCGTGGAGAATCCCTCAATAAACCTTCTGTAGTAACCGGCTAAATCTAAGAAACTTCGGATCTCATTATGACTTGTTGGTGACTTCCAGTTGTGCACTGCTTCTACCTTGGCTGGATCCACTTTGATTCCTTCTGCTGATACTATGTGTCCAAGGAACATTACTTCCTTCAGCCAAAATTCGCATTTACTGAATTTGGCGTAGAGTTTCTCAGCTCTTAGTGTTTCCAACACTATCCGTAAATGATCCTCGTGCTCCTTTTCATTCTTAGAGTAAACGAGGATGTCGTCGATGAATACTAAAACGAATTTGTCCAAGTAAGGGTGGAAAACTCTATTCATAAGATCCATGAATACAGCTGGAGCGTTGGTTAAACCAAATGGCATTACTAGGAATTCGTAATGGCCATATCGGGTTCTAAAGGTGGTCTTCAGTACGTCTTCAGGTTTGATCTTTAGCTGATGGTACCTTGACCTTAAATCTATCTTGGAGAAGACTCATGCACCCTTAAGCTGATCGAATAGATCCTCGATCCTTGGCAAAGGATATTTGTTCTTGAGCGTGATCTTGTTCAGTTCTCGGTAATCTATGCACATTCTCATTGATCCGTCCTTTTTCCTAACAAAAAGCAATGGTGCTCCCCAAGGTGAGACGTTTGGCCTGATAAAACCAAGGTCTAGCAATTCTTGTAACTGGATTTTGAGCTCTTCTAGTTCTTTCGGTGCCATCCTATATGGGGCTTTAGATTTAGGTGCAGCTCCTGGTTCTAAGTCGATCGTGAAGTCCACATGACAATCTGGTGGCAATCCTGGTAACACTTCTGGAAAGATGTCTTCGTATTCATTCACAACTTTTACGTCTTGGATGGTCTTCTCGGCTCCTGGCTCTCTGACTAGGTACACAAGATAAGCTGTGGTACCTTTCTTCTTTATGAGTTTCGTGGCTTGAAGGGCTGATATAATTGGTACGCCTCTACCCATGGAAATTCCGTGGAATTCGGTTAGTTCTTTACCCGGGGGTTGAAAAGAGATTTTTCTCTCGTTGCAGAGAATTGTGGCATAATTCTCCGACAACCAATCCATTCCTAGGATTATATCTACGTCCCACATTATCATAACATTTAAGTTGTTCGCCTTAACCTTAAGAGTTCCAATTTCTAGTTCTAGGTTATAGCAAACATGCGTGGAAGTAGTGATCTCTCCTGAAGGTGTGGCTACTCTCATAGATTGTGCAGCTCTTACAGGCCTAATGTCTAAGTTATCGGCACACGAGCCAGCAATGAAAGAATGCGATGCGCCAGTATCAAACAATATCTTAATGGGGATGTTGAGAAGTTTTCCCATACCTGCGAGATTGCCTTTTCCTTTGTGCTGGCCACCCTGTTTGATAGCGCATGCCCTCGCATTCTGTTGCTGCTGTGCATGCCGCTGAAACTGCTGTTGGTTCATTGGCGGCTGCTGCGGCTGTGCTTGTATAGCTCGGAAAGGTACTGCTTGGAGCAGCTTCGGGCAATTCTTTTTCATGTGCCCCTTTTGTCCACAATTGAAACAGTTGGGGGTGCCTAACTGACAGACTCCGGGATGGGCTCTGTTGCACTTCGGGCAGACAGGAATGGTAACCCTCCCTGGGTTAATTGCTCCCTGGTTGAAGTTTCGTTGTTGCCCTTGTGGCTGGTTCTGTTGACCGTTGCCTTTCCATGGTGCGTTCTGCTTATTCCCCTGAATAAACAACCCCGATTGGTTGTTTTCCTGCCACGGCCTCTTGTTGTTGTTGTTGTTGTTGTTGTTGTTGTTGTTGTTTGGTCCAGGCTGCTGATAGCCCTGCTGAAAACCCCTCTTCTGATTACCATGGTTGTTAAAGTTCTGATTGTAGCCTCCGCTACCTCCTCCGTTCCATTTCCTCTTTCCCTGATAGTTGCTACTATTGTTGTTATAGTAGCCTCGGTTCTGGTTCTGTGCTGGTGCAGTTGGTACAATCTTCTTTTCATCAGGCACGACGTCCTCCATTTCCAATGCTCTTCCCAAAATATCAGTATAGCCTAGTCCCCCATGACTAGCTAACGCGATTCCCAGTTCATGTTGCAGTCCTCCTTGGAATTTCTTGGATAATTTCTCCTCGGTATCCACCAAAGTCGGTGCATACCTAGACAGTTCGCAAAACTTGGCGTCATACTCAGTCACAGTCAGCTTTCCTTGCTTCAAGTTGTAAAACTCGGCTTCCTTCTGTGCTCTATACGTCTTGGGTACGTACTTATCAAACAATATTTCCTTGAATTCATCCCACGTGAAACGAGCCAGATGCTCTGCGGGTATTACCTTCTGCCTTGCTTCCCACCAGTAATCTGCCGATCCAGTCAGTTAAAATGCGACACATAGCATTCTCTCCTCATCAGTGCATCTGAGGAGTTTGAAAATCTTCTCAGTAGATCTCACCCATAGCTCAGCATCGCTAGGGCTGCCCGTTCCATTAAACATCGGGGGGTTCCTTTTGAGGAAGAGATCCTCAATATCCCTACGGGGTAGTGGTGGAGGTGGTGGTGATGGGGTGGTGATGGGGATGGTGATGGGGATGGTGATGGGGATGGTGATGGTGGTGGGGTAGCATTCTGCTCATACTCTTGTTCTCTGTCATTCTCTGGCTGACGTCTTCCACGTCCTCGAGGCCTCCCAGGTCCTCGACCTCTCATATTATTAACGTTTCTCGGCGGCATTTTCTTTGATCTAAAGGAAAATTGAAATTCTCATTAGTTCTTTTCTGATAATTACTCTTAGTACTTATTTGCTTGTTTTCAACTTAATCAAGTTCCCGGAATGACATATCGAACATAATTCCGATATTAACTTCGTAATCTTTTAACTTTCAAGTTAAACTCAATTCTCGTTACACGAGTTCATTCAACATTCTGATTAATTATATGATTCATAGGAAAAAATTTTCTCGTGATTAAAAACCCTCTTCATGGGTCATGTATATATATATACATCAAAAATAATATTAATTCTGCCTCCAACGAGGACTTATACACAAAAGGTTAGACTACAACTAGTCTAAACTAGGCTGACTGCCTACTATTTACCGGGTGCACTAACAAGCTGCAACTCCGCATCTACTAAAGTACTAGAACGGAAACGATTCATAAAATTTCGTATCCGCTAGAGTACTACAAAAACTAACTAGTTACTGATCCGACTCTATACAGGACAAAAGAACTACTACTACTACTGATATTTACCCGCGTCTACTACGCTCTGCTCAACTAAACTACAGTCGAGTCCAAAAACTACCCCCTATGGTCTGCAAAAACCCTAACAGTCCTCCTCCGGATCCTCCTCCAGATCCTCCTCCGGGTCCTCCTCCTCGGACTCTGAACCAAAAACAAGCTGAAGTGCCTCGTCCACCCTCAGAGTAGAACCGTCAGCAAGTGTAAGCAGGGTGGGCGAGGGTGCCTCTGAAACCGTCTCCTCCAGGTCGGAAACCAAGTAGTCCTCGCTGACCTCTACCGCACGCTTCTTCAGGGGAAGAAGGTGCTCGGGAACTGAACCTGAACCTGAACCTGACTCGAACTCCTCCCTAGAACGGACCCTGGACGGTCCTGCCTCCATCTGCTCTCTGACTACTCCCCACTTAGCACAGATCTCCTCAAGCGGTGTAAGTGGAGATGGTAACTCTAACAAGGCGGCAAGCTTTGCGTCGATCTCTCGGTGCTCAGACTCCTCTCTAAACAGTCTCGTCTCTAAGGATCCTCTGACTCTAACACAGACGTCAGGTAAGAACGGTGAAGCTAGTCCTAATAGCGCGGCTGTCTCGGCGTCGATCTCCACGAATCCAGGCCCTGGGATCAACTCCTCGATCTGTGTCCCAACTGGCGGTAGCTCCGATGTAACAGCGGGCTCCGCGTCCTCCTCTAGCTGCTCAGACTCTGTGTCCTCCTCTAACTGCTCTGACTCCGCGTCAGACTCCTCACTCGGTAAACCGTCTGGTGGCAACTCCAACAAAGCAGAAAACTCTGGGTCTAAGTCAAGGTGCTCTGGCTCGGTCTCGGCTGGAAACTGACTGTAGGGGAGGTGCGACTCTAAAGGAATTGGAAGCATGTGTCTGCTTTCAAAGAAGTGCTTGTATACAAACAGGGCGAATCCGGTGTAGTTGTCGGTCGGCTCAGTGTCGTCGCCGAAGATCCCTAAGAAGTACCACGCCGCGCGGTGCGCCCATCCGCGCCACTCGTCCGGTAGGTGTACAATCAGGTCTAATATTGCCTGACTCTCCTGGATCAAGTGTCGTACTGGAAAGTAAGCTGAAGAAAAGTTGCTAACTATCTGTCCCACATTTTCCTCACCGTAATCAGCCTCAAACTCGTAATATTCGTCTTGAATCATGTCTAGTATGGTGCGCTTGCACTCGACCAAAGGCTGGCTCTTCTGAGCAGTAACACGAGTCCTAGCCATCCTACAAAAGTTGTAAGGAAACACGGATCAGTAACAGGTAGGGAAAATAACTTATCTCAACAAAAAACTTAAATTACAAAATGAACATTCCTTATTCAATTGTAACATCATCACTTAAGACAACCACTTATCAAGACTTCTAGCAATTTAAGAAATTGCACTCAACAATATATATATATATATATATATATATATAAAATTAAAAATTTCAAGATTTTATTTCCATTCTTATCTTACTATGTTCTTTCTTACTTACCTTAATTCTTTATTACTTTCTCAACGACATTTCTTAACGATTCTTACTTATTAAAACAAAGTACGTTTACTTTGTTCATGTTACTTATTCAAAAGTAACATCCATTCACAAAAGAATTTGTCGTTAACGACTCTTGATACTCGTACTAGTTGTAGTCGTCACTCAAAGACGAAATATGGAATAAATTCCAAAAGAAAATAGAATATAACTTAGAGAATAACTTTTCTGGAAACTAAGTTCCAGTTGTCGTCGCTAGAATCGGGCGATCGATGGAAAAATTAATCAAGCTTCGTGCTCGACTTCTAATAATTTATACGATTTTCTTCGTAAAGTTTGTTCAGGGCGAACTCTACTGAAACACGGAACGAAAAAGAAAACGGATTGACGTGACACGAATGACGTCATTTACGTTACTTATTCCATTTAGCTTTGATTCCCTTTATTCTGCCTTCGTCGTCTCGTTCATATCTTTCCTAATTCGAAGCCGAAAGCTTCTCAAACGTCTAATCGTTTCCTCCGATTACTAACACGATTTACCGAATCATTTTTATTTCATTTTCCTCGCAGGAAATTCTTGTTTGAAATTTTTAAAACAAAGATCGACTTTGCCGAATCTTCATTCATGTCACTTAACGCACGTGACATTCATCAGTAGAAGTTCTCCTCGTGTCGAGGATCTCCTTTCGAAATCATTTCAAAAATAACGTTTCTTAAAAACGTCTAAATTCTCGAAGATCCGGAAAGATCTTAGGTTTCGAGTCTTCGTTCTCATTGAACCGGGAAAAATCCCTAAAATCCGACTATATTCTTGTGTCCAAAATTTTTCAAAAGAAAGAAATTATTGCGCAAATAATTTCACATAAGATAGTACTCGTACTATCACATAATCACATAAAGTATAAAAATTTATACTCCCATAAAATTCTTATTTTTGGAACACAACTCATTCTCATTCTCAATTTCATTGAATACTTGCTCATAAAATCTCTTATTTAAAAGAAATCACATAATTAAAATTCTTTTCTTTTCCTCGTTGAGTCGACGTAGCGGGAGGTTGAGTTGACATCTACATTCTCAATCTTAGTGTTATAGTCTAACTCTTATCTTCTACTTGACGGAAGACTCTGATCTAGAGTATATACAAATACTCTGTTCTATGACTCGAAAGAAGACTCGGTATAGAGTACGAATGAATACTCTATATTATCACTCGAAGGAAGACTTGTATATAAATACTACTTTATGATATTATTAGAAGGAATGACTCATACTAAGAAAGAATGACTCATAACCAGAGCAGGAAACAAACTACTGCTCCGATACCACTTTGTGGTATTACTGAAAGAATGACTCAGACTAGAAGATTGACTCGCAACCAGAGCAGAAAACAAACCTCTGCTCAGATACCACTTTGTGGTATCACTAAAAGGAAGGACTCATACTAGAAAGATGACTCATAATCAGAGCAGGAAACAAGCCTTGCTCTGATACCACTCTATCACAGCCCCAAATCTCGAGGGACGGCAGAAGCCGGGGTGCGACTGGGATTGGATTAAAGAAGCGGGGAAGAAGGGGGCTGACTAACTAACATACATAAAAGACAACATACATTCAATGAACAAGACTTTACTAATATAAAGTAAGAGTTAATCACGGAGGATTACTCGACAAAAGTACTCAAAAGTATCTAAGTTCGAGTTTACAGACTTATGCTACAGTGGATTCATCAAAATGTACATATTCTCACAAAGTCTAGAGTTTTGCAACAGAAGTAAGTCATAAACTAAAGCAATCCTACTTCTCAACTCAACTTCAACCACCGCCGCTCTCGTCGCTTCAACCTGCACATTTAGAAAACACATGCAAGGCTAAGTACAAAAGTACTTAGTGGGAACGATGCCGAAATCATAACATAAGTAAAGATAAATATGGCATTTCATAATTTGTAGCACATCGGGGGTTTTATTTTAAAATTAACCCGTGTCTACTAAACATTTTCTGACTTGTTTTCACAATTTACTCGGCTGAGCATTTTCTGGTATGTTACGTTCAATCTTGACCAAATTCTCATTCACCGTGGCTGGTATTCCTCAACAGGGTATCACATACACCACAGGTTACAAAGTGCACTAACTCTGGAAAGCATTTAGCAGCTAACTCAGAGCCGATCGTTAGTTAACCTATTTAGATTAACTCTAAATCTGGAAAAACACGAATGTTAACTCAGATAGGTACAAGAGAACTCACATAAAACATAAAACAGTTCATGCCATAATTATCACTTTGAAAACACAGATATCAAAGCGATAAAGAAAGGTTTTCCGAGCATTTCTCGTTTTATTTTATATGTGAAAGCCCACCTCGTTGATACAGAACTACTAAGTACGTGCTTCTGTTCTCCTGATCTTCCGTCCTTTCCTTACTGCTGGCTTCCTCCTTCATCGTAAAATAATAACACTTAAAATCGGTCGTAAAAGATAATCGATCATAGGAAATCGAATTAGGTTTTAGTCGTTTTCATTTCTTTAGGCATTTGCACGCTTACTAGTTTCATTTTAGTTAAACGGGAAACGAGACTTGAAAAAACCTCGTTTAGAACTCGAAAGGTCTCATACTCGACTCTTAGGTCAGTAGAGAGGTTAGTCGTCAAGTTATTATGGCTTAAACGATCGAAAGAAACTAAGTTGCGAAGAAAACAACTTAAGAAAAAGAATCCTGAAAAAATCACTGCACATTACAGTAACTCTGGGGACTGCCCAGAACAGAGGAATTGGAAACAGAGGATGAGCCATGTACCATTTGAAAGCTTAGGAAAACTAGTTTACGCTCCAATTTACGGATCTCAAATCCGATGAACGAGCTAAAACATATTACAGTTTCCGGCAAGGGTCGCAAAACTGCCGCGGCAAACCCTCATTGCTCGATAAAAACGATGTATGACTTCTTAAGTTCGTTCTAAGTTCTCGTACTCGATTTCTCATGAAACTGGACCCTCAAGGCAGTCAACACATACTCCCGTACGTGAAGGACTCCTTTTTAAAACTCGATCATTAGCACGGCGTTCTAAACTTCGTCGTTTCAACTAACAATTACTAAACCAAAATCAAGTTAACATTTCTCGTTCTAGTTCTCGACTATAACTACAACTCACATTATAAAAGCTCGAAAGCTCAAGTCGTCAACTACAAAGTTGCCTTAGTCCATCATGAACATTATTATTAAGTTAGAATTCTTATTCGACTTCTCGGTTATTAATTACGACCACTTGTTCGTCTCTTACGAGATTTCAAAAGTTATCGGATTTCGTTCATATTCTACGTCATCAAACAACATCTAACATAGATCATTTTCATGCATATCATCACTTCATATCATTACTAAATCTCAACTTAGATCGAGTTCTTCGTCTCTAACGACTCACAATATATTTTTAGAAAATTCCAAATAAATTCATAACAACATCTAATATCATTAACAACATTATTTCATCAACAAAACCTCAACTAATTCAACTACATGCAAACCCCTAAATTTCTCATAATTTTCGGTATTTACACATAATTAAAGAGGGTGATTTTCTTCATCAACATCATCATTAAACTCTTAATCGTACTACTATATCATCCATTAAACAATTGAAGTCCAATTACACATTAAATTGAAAAACCCCAAATCAAAACCCTAAACCCTAGATCTGGGTTTCATCCATACTTGGGGGTTTTGATTTCTTTTTATTTTAATCCTCAATCGAACACCTCCTAAGCATGATTATAACATCAATTGAAGAATTCAAACATCCTAATTTAAAGCCCTAAAAATCGGTAATCACTTAGGTTTTAGGGTTCTTGATTTCTTTCAATTTTAATCCTAGATATCAAGTCTAAACACATCTAATTACACTAATCGAAGATCAAACATCTAATTCATCCACCCATAATTTTCGATCCAAATGAAAAATAAAAAGAAATAGATTTGGATTGGATAGATCAAGAGAGGAGATAAATACCTTGAGCTTTAGTGAAGGGAGTTAGAAGATTCGATGGATGAATGAAGACTTGTGTGGAATTTTTGCTCTAAGAACTTGATGTCTTCAACAATGGTGAAAAAATGAAAATGGGAGAGAGGGAGAGAGAGGTTGCCGATTTTGGGGAGGAAGGGAGTGAGAGAGATGACTAATTTGTATAACATAATGTTATTAGGATTAATAGGTGTAAAGTTGTATAAATTAAAAGGACATTAGTCATAGGTTAAATACTATATAAAAAGATGAAATATCTATGCTTGTGTGTGAGTGATGTCGGCTAGAGAGGGAAAAGGAAGGAAATTTTGTGCTTTTCTGGCGCGATACGATGTTACGGAAATCGAACGACGAAAAATGTAGCTCGGCACAAAATCGTCACAATCCGATTCGTCCAAAAATTCTAACGTATTAAACTTAATCGGAAAATAATATTTAAAACTTTAATTCCGAAAAAAACTCGGGACGACACAGTCCGAGTTTCGTCCGGAAAATCATAAAAACGAACTTTATCGGGCGAGTTCGTATCGCGATTTTGTGAATGTAAAAATCAGACGGTTTTCCGTTCTAAGTTCCAGAACTAAAAATTTTTCATACGCGATAACCTAAATACAGTAGTCGTCTAGCTGACTTCCGTGATTTATTTTCGGAAACGGATTTGACCGTTAGTCTTAGAATTCAAAACTTAGGTGTGCAAAGCCATTATTATTATTAACTTTAAATTTTCAAGATCGTTCGAAATTCTGGGGTATTACACCAATCATCTTAAATCATGAAATTAAAACATCAAACCCTATCCTCTAAATTTTTCGGTATTGACAAAATAGTAAGGGAGGATGATTTTCACTTGATTTTAACCATGGAAATCTACTTCTAAACATACATAACTCGAATTTAAAATTGATCGGTAGATGAAAAAGTTATGGAACTTGAATACTTGAAGAACTTTGATGAACTTGATGAAGATTTGAAGAAATGAAGAACAAGAGAGAGAAGAGAGAGTAAATTGGGGGGGGGGGGGTGGTGGCGGTTATGGGGAGGGTTTTGGAGAGAGAGTGTGATGACTAATAGGTGTTATTTAACTTAATAAGGTGTAGGATGACTAAGGGGGTGTAGGTGGCGGTTTGTGAGTGGTGGAATAATTCATAATATCTCGATTATGGGTCTAATACGGCGTATAGAAATCGATCAATTATTTTCTTAGACGGTTACGTTTCCGGCGAAAACTAATTCGACCACTGGATTGGAAATAATTTACTTAGTCGGAAAGCATAATTCGATTTCCGAAATCCAAAGAAAAGTTGGGACATGACAGTCTAAATTTCGCCCGGAAAAATAATTAAAACTGACTTTCTCCAGTAGACTCGTATCGCAAAATAAGTGAATGTAAAGTCAGACGGTTTTTCGATCTGAGTTCTCGAACGAAAATTCTATCGACCGCGAAATCCTTAATACAGTAGTCGGTTGAACGACTTCTGGAATTTATTTTCAGAAACGAATTTCACCATTAGTCTTAAAACTGAAATTCCTTAACTTAGTGACGGAAGAAATATTCGGGGTATTACATCTTTGTTGTCCCTTTTTTTATTGGGGGTAATGGCCTCTAAAACCTAAACCTTTTTTCAAAATTCGTGAATTGCACATGAGCTTTTTTTTCCCCCCCATCAAACATAACCGTGGATTTTTGTATGATTTTGCACATGTTCACCGATTTTCCCCAACTGAAATCTGACGTGGAAGTCAGATTTTACACGATGGACGCCAGAATACACAAAACGACATAAAATAGACTTTGGGCTTGGCGAAGCACTTCTACTTGACTCGGGTCTTTCTTATCTTAACTTATCTAATTCGATTTCTTCTTCGATCTCTCGTCTATATTAATTTCTCGAACTCGAACTCTCGACTCTAAAATAATATTTAAATATTTCACGCAAAACGAGAATTCACTATTTATCTTGTCTCGTACTTCTTGATTTCTCGAGTTATACGAACTCAGAAAATTATAGAATAAATTCTCGACTATTAATATCACAAATCATTCATATCAATAATCGAGCATTCATTGTAATACCCCGGATATTTCTTCCGTCGCTAAAATAAAAATTTAATTATTAATTAATGCTTTGCACACCTAAGTTAAGGATTTTCAATTCTAAGACTAACGGTGAAATCCGTCTTTGAAAATAAATTCCAGAAGTCGGTTGAACGACTATTGTATTAGGGTTTTCGCGTCCGATAAAATTTTCGTTCGAAAACTCAGATCGAAAAATCAGTTTTTATTATTTTTCCGGGCAAATCTTGGACTGTCATGTCCCGACTTTTTATCGGATTTTGGAAATCGAAATATGCTTTCTGAGTAAGTGATTTATTTCTAATCTGGTGGTCGAATTAGATTTCGTCAAAAACGTAACCGTCTAGGGTTTTAATTTGTCAATTTTATAACGTCGTATTAGACCCGTAAAACTCGATATTTCGATTAAAAATCAAAGCCTAAACCGCCTATTAACAAGGTGAGTCATCATCTTGTTAGATCTTTTATACTTTATGAAATTATATCTTTAACACCTCATTCTCTCTTCTCTCTCCCTTTTGTTCTTCATCCACCATTGTTAGTCTTCTTCAAGCTTTCAAAGCTCCACAAGTAGTTCATCTACCGATCGATCTTATTTCCGAGTCCATAAACGTCAAGGTAAGAGCTTCCTCTCGAGTTTGAACCGAACAAAATTCTTTTCCTTCAACTTTGTTTATTTTAGAAAGTTTGAGGATGAAGTAGGATGATGTTCTATGATTAAAGCATGTTATTAGATGCTTAGGAATGGATTCCCATGGTTGGATTTAATTAGAAATCGTCCCCCTTAATTATTTGTGAATACCGAAATTTATGTAGAGAAATAGGTGGAGATTTAGTTTGATTTTTGAGGATTGATTTGTGGATTTATGTTCTATGTATTGATAGATGTGTGGATGAATTAATTAAGATTTTTCTAAAAATAGAAACCAAAATGTAAGAGAGAAAGAAGTAAGAATTTGATGTAGTAATTGTTATGATTTGTATGATATGATGATATAAATGAGATGTAGTAAGTGTATAGATGATTATATAATTTAATTGGATTTTTTTAAAAATAAAATAGAAATCGTAAGAGACGAAAAACCGACGATAAGTTAAGATTCGATAATAATTTGTGTATATGGTTTTATTATTGGTAAATCTTGGTAGTTGATGAACGTTATTGGAAAGTTTGAGCAAAATCGGAGAATGTTGAAATTTTAATAAGAGACGAAGAATCGTCAATAAGTTGAGATTGAATAATGATATAGGTTTACGATTTGAATATATGTTAATCTTAGTAGTTAAGGATCGTAATCGGAAAAGTTGAACGAATTCTAAGAAAGTTGAAGTTTTGGTAAGAGACGAGAAATCGAGTCTAATTGTTGATAGGAAAGTCGAATAAGGAAACTAATTTGATATTAGTGTTTGTTGACGATTAACGAACAAGTTTGTAGTTGGTGATTATTCCATCCGAGATATGAGATAAAATAAGTTATAAGATATAAGTTAGAAGTTGATATAAGTTTGAAATTGAAATGAATGTTGGTTTAGTAATTGGTTGGTTGAAAAAGACGAGGAAGTATACGTCGTGTTTTTAATCGAGAAATATAAAGGAGTTCATGATGAATGATTGCGCGTATTAACTGTCTTGAGACTGAAATTTCGTGAGTTTAAAGGTTGTATAGCATTGATCGAACCTAGGGAGTCGTGCGTTGAATTATACAAGCACCTAGGGTTTCACTTGGACTGTTTTGCGATACGTTACGGAAACTGTCATAACTTTCTACTCGCTTAACAAAATTAAGATCCGTAAATTGGAAAATAAACTAGACATCCATAAATTTCTTTTGGTACCAATTTCATCCCCTTTTTCGAAGGATTCTGTTCTGTATGAGCTCCAGAGTTACTGCCTTGTGCAGAAATTTTCCGAAACCTAATTTCTTAAAGTTGAAATCTTTTTAACTTCGTTCCTTGTGAACTTCTAAGTCGTTATAAGTTATCAACTCCCGTTAATTAACTGACCTAAGTGTCGAGTAAAGGAACCGAGTTAGTTTCTAAATGAGATATGAACGAGTCTCGTTTCTTTGTTAATCAAAAGAATGTAGTTAAAGTGCAAAGGCCTAAAAGTCTAAAATGAATTCGATTTCCTTTTTCCTTTATCGTCTTGACCGCTTATTAAAGTTTGATTATTTGCGTTCAAAGGAGGAAGTCGAGTTTAGAAGACAGGATGGAAGATCAAAGACGGAAGCTCGTGTTTTAGTTCTGTAATCGCCTAAAGGTTGGCTTTTCTATATATCAAATCAAATGAGCGATGCTCGAAAATGTTTACTTATCGCTTTATAACTGTGTTTTAAAGTGATTATCAAGGCATGAAAATATTTGTTTTATGTAAGTTCTTTTGTGCCTTTCTGAGTTAGCCAAAGGGGGTTAACTAATCGATCGGACCGCTGAGTTAACCGTAAGGGTTTTCCAGGGTTTAGTGTACACGGTAGCCGGTGTGTGTGGTACCCTGTTGAGGGGTAGCCAGCCACGGTGAATAGAACGTGCGCGGGAGAAGTATACTCTCCCCCGGCATTGAAACAGAAGTTGGGCAAGTTGAACGTAACATCAAGTAAAGGCTTGGCCAAGCTATATTGTGAAAAGTGAAAGAAAATGTTTAGTAGGCTCGGGTATTTGATGAAAAACCATGATACGCTATTTATCAAGATGCCTGATTTAATCTATACTTATGATATGTTTTCAGCAATGTGCCCACTAAGTATGTTTATACTTAGCCCTGCATATGTTTTATAAATGTGCAGGTTGAGTGACGAGAGCGGCAGGAGGTTGAGTAAAGAGTTGTAAATAGGATGAAGAACTTGTGTCAAGCTTTACGCTTTCTGCTGCCAAACTCTTCTTTTGAGTTATTGTATATCTTTTTGTCTAAGTCCCGTACAAAGAACTTCGTTAACTTTTGAACAACTTGTCGAGCGATCCTTCAAGGTCGACTCTCTTTCTTTCAATAAAATCTGTTCATAGATATTAGTTGTCATTTAATTATTGTCTGTTTATTTATTTATCCCCCTTCTTCCCCGCTTCGTTAATCCAACCCCTAGTCGCACCCCGACTTCATAAATAGTTGGAAAAAGAAAACCACTTAATCACATAAATTCAATCAAACATAGAAATGAACTCATAATTTAATTCACATTTCAAATGCAGTCTCATGCTCATTTGTTACTACTCGACTTTCAACTTTAGAAAGTTATAACTTCGGATTTTGACGAAAATAATTTCGTTACTCTTATTAAATTAAAGAATTTAAATATAGGTTTGGATTTAAAATCCAAAACTTCTATTAATAATTTTCTCGGTTTTAAACTATGTCATCACTTATCAAACTACGAGCTCAAACTCGGATAATTTTCTCAACTTGATATCTCAACTTTAAATAATATTGTTTAATCTTTTTCTCAATTAAAATTTCTTTAATTTTTGTTTTTATTAAATAAAACCATATTTTTTGTATTTAAACTTCAATACTCGATAACTTCTACGTTCTAACTGTAATGCCCCGTAAATTCCTTACGTTCTTAATATTTAAAGTTAATTAAATAATGGCTTTGCACGCCTAAGTTTATAATTTTTGAATTCTAAGGCTAACGGTCGAATCCGTTATTAAAAATAAATTACAGAAGTCTGTTAGACGGCTACTGTATTTAGGGTTAGAGCGTACGAAAAGTTCTTAGTTTGTAAACTAAGAACGGAAAACTGTTTAATTTTTACGTTTTCAAAATCGCGAAACAAACACGCCGATAAAGTTTGTTTTTATGTTTTTCCGGATGAAACTCGGACTATGTCGTCCCGAGTTTTTGTCAAAATAAATTTTGTAAATTTATTTTCTAATTATGTTCATACGTTAGAATTTTTAAGTCAAATCGAATCGCGACGATTTTTTCTACCGAGCAACGTTTTTCGTCGTTCGTTTTTCCGTAACGTCGGATCGCGCCGGAAAAACCCGTAACCCTCTAAACCCCTCCCATGCAGCCGACACATCAGCCTTGTGAGTGGCAAGCTTGCATGTTGACCTTGTTAGTTAGTTGACACCTAAATTCACTTTACACCAATTCAAACCATTAATCATTTCACATACTTGAACAAAACAAATTCTTTCTCTCCATCTCTCACTCACTCTCGGCAGCTTTCTCTCTCCCATCCCTCAAACTTCATCTTCTCCATCATCTATCCACCATTGAAGAACACCTTCAAAGCTTGAAGAGTTCATACAAGTCACAATTCATCCAACAAAACTCTACATATCCTTTGTTAATTCTCTAGGTATTTCCATCCTCCACAATCCTATCCATTTAGTTTTTCTTTTCTTTTCTTTTCTTCTTGTTCGAAAATTTAGAAGTTTGGGATAGATGAATTGATCTTGAAATAGTGTAATTAGATATGTTAAATATGATAATTATGGATTAAAAATGATCAAAACCAAGAATCCTAAAACCTTTGTCAATGCAGAATTTTTTTGGAAAATTGTAGGATATTTGTTTTTCTTCTTTTGATCATGAATTCATGCTTAGTAGGTGTTTAATTAGTGATTGGAATGAAAGGGGATTGAAAGCCTTATGTTATTATGAAATTCAATTAGGGTTTTTGAATTGAATTTGGGGAATTTTTGTATGTTATAAGAGTATGTTTAGTAAATAAATGTTGTTAATTTGAGAAGAAAATCATTCCCTTAACATATGTATAAAACCAGAAATTTATAAGTAATTAGGGGTTTCCACATGATTGTTTAAAGTGATGAATTGTTAGTTGAATATTGTTGCAAATTATATTAGTTGATTATAGAAGTTAATTGGAAATTTTCTAAAAATGTTCAATGGAATGTAAGAGACTAAAATCACCTTATAAACTGAGTTATAATGATGATAATAAATGTTAGAGACGAATATCTAGTTGTAAAATTTGAACGAAAACCGACGACTTTTGGAAATCGCGTAAGAGACGAATATCTAGTTGTAACTAATAATCGGAAAGTCGGATGAAATTTCTAACTTGATATTATTGTTTATAATGAAATTTAGAACATCTTTCTAGTTGACATCATAAGCATCCGAGTTAATCTAATATGAGCTATAGTTGTAATCGAGAACTAGAACGTGTTTTGAAGTTTTTGTTGGTATAGTAATTGATAGTTGAAATTCGACGTTAGAACGTCGAGCTTTTGAGCAAGTCTTGAGAAGGAGTTTGTCACGTACGGAGGTACGTGATGACTGCCTTGAGAGTGCAGTTTCTAAAAAAGTTGAATACGAGAATTTAAAACGAACCTAAGACGTTATACGTCAAACTTACCAAGCAACTAGGGTTTCACGGCAGTTTTGCGACCCTTGCCGGAAACTGTAATAACTTTCAGCTCGTTTATCGGATTTGTGATCCGTGAATTGGAGCGCGAACTAGACTTCCTAAGCTTTCTAATGGTACAGAGCTCACCCCCTGTTTCCAAGTCCTCTATTCTGGACAGCCTCCAGAGTTACTGGACTGTGCAGTGAAATTTTCAGTTTCTTGTTTTCTAAGTTGTTTAGTTCACAACTTAGTTCCTTTCAATCATTTAAGCCGTTTTATCTAACGGATACCTTCTATCTGACCCTAGAGTCAAGGACAAGACCTTTAATGATGAAAACCAGTCGAGATCGTATTTCTTATCCTTTCTTTAAAGAAGTAATAAACGAGAAATATTCATAAGTCGTGAAATAAGCTATATATAAATCGCCTAAGTTGATTCTTTCCAACTTAATTTTATAATCTTTAAATTCGTATTAAGACACCGAATACCTTCTCAACTGACCCGAGAGTAGAGTATGAGATCTTTCAAGTTCTAAACGAGATTGGTACGAGTCTCGTTTCCCGTTTAAGTAAAACGAATCTAGTAAGCGTGCAAATGCCAAAAGAATAAAATAATTAAATCTTTCTTCGATTCTCTTTCTTCGAGTATCTTTTACGAACCGTTTTTAAATATGTTTACTTTACGATGAAGGAGCAAGCCAACTGTAGAGAAAGGACGGAAGATCTGAAGTTGGAAGCTTTTGCTTATAAGTTCTGTAAAACAAAGGTGGGCTTTTATATACAAATAAAACGAGCAATGCTCGGAAAATCTTTCTTTATCGCTTTGATATCTGTGTTTTCAAAGTGATATTATGGCATGAACTGTTTTATGTTTTTATGTGAGTTCTCTTGTACCTATCTGAGTCAACATTCGTGTTTTCCAGATTTAGAGTTAGTCTATTTTAGATTAACTAACGATCGGCTCTGAGTTAGCTGCTAAGTGCTTTCCAGAGTTAGTGCACTTTGTAACCTGTGGTGTATGTGGTATCCTGTTGAGGGGTAGCCAGCCACGGTGAATTAGTTTGGGTCAAGATTGAACATAGCATACCTGAAAATACTCGGCCGAGTGATTTATGAGAAAAAGTCAGAAAATGTTTAGTAGACACGGATTCTTTCAATAAAACTCCGATGTGCTACATTTATAAAATGCCATATTTATCTATATTTATGATTATGATTTCGGCATCGTGCCCACTAAGTACGTTTGTACTTAGCCCTGCATTGTTTTCTAAATGTGCAGGTTGAAGCGACGGTGAGCGGCGACGGTTGATGTTGAGTAAAGGATAGGATGCTTAGTTAGAACCCCTTCCGCTGCAAAACTTTGAATTCCTTTTGATGTACTTATGAACAATTCTCAGTAGTCCAAGTCTGTAAAATATGAACTTAGTTTCCTTTTTGTACTTTTGTCGAGTAATCCTTAGGGATTAACTCTTTCTTATTTATGTTAAAATCTTGTTCATAGTTTAATAATGTCTTTTTCATGTATGTTTAGTCAGTTAGCCCCCCCTCTTCCCCGCTTCTTTAATCCAACCCCAGTCGCACCCCGGCTTCTGCCGTCCCTCGGGATTTGGGGCTGTGACAGAGTGGTATCAGAGCAGTGCTCGTTTCCTGCTCTGATTATGAGCCATTCCTTCTAGTATGAGTTAGTGTGAGTCATTCTTTCAAGTACAAGTCATTTTTTGAGGTAATATCATAAAATGGTATTCGTATACAAGTCTTTCTTCGAGAAATAATATAGATTATTTGTTTGTACTCTATATCGAGTCTTCTTTCAAAGTCATGAGACATGGTATTTGTATATACTCTGGATCAAAGTCATCTTTCCAAGTATGAGATAAGAGTTAGACTATGATGTTAAGATTGAGAACGTAGAAGTCAACTCAACCGCCCGCTACGTCAACTCAACAAGGAAAAAGTGAAAGAATTTTATAATGAGATTTCTTTTTAATAAGAAAAGTTATGAGCAAGTATTCAGTGAAATTTGAAAATAAGAATGAGTTGTGTTTTAAAAATGAGAATTTTATAGAAGTATAATTTTTATACTTACATGATTATGTGATAGTACAAGTACTATCTTATGTGAAAATATGTGCGTGATGATTTTCTTTTTATGAAAATGTATGCGGATACAAGAATATAGACGGATTTTAGGGGAATTTTCCCGGTTCAATGAGAACGTAGACGTGAAACTTAAGAACTTTCCGGTTCTTCGAGAACTTAGACGTTTTTAAGAAACGTTGTTTCGAAATGATTTCGAAAGGAGATCCCTAAACGCGAGAAGGACTTCCTCAGATGAATGTCACGTGCGCTTAGTGACATGAATAAAGATTCAGCAAAGTCGAACTTGTCGTCTAAGAATTTCCTGCGAGGAAAAAGAAATAAAATGAATGAAAATAATTTAATAAATCGTGTTAGTAAAAGAAGGGAGCGATTAGACGTTTGAGAAGCTTTAGGCTTCGAGTTAAGAAAGATATGAATGAAACGACAACTGGAACTTAGTTTTTCAGGAAGTTAATCTTAAGTTATATTTCTTTTTCTTTTTATGGAATTAAATTCCATATTTCGTCTTGAGCAACGACTACAATTAGTACGAATATCAAGAGTCGTAACGACAAAATTCTTTGAAAATGGATGTTACTTTTGAATAAGTAACATGAACGAAGTAAATATACTTTGTTTTAATAAGTGAAAATCGTTAAGAGTTAGTGAGTTAAGAAATAAAAGAAGAAGAATAATTAAAATGAGTAATAATATGGTGAAATAAAAAGAATAAAAATAAAATCTTTTATGTATATAAATGTATAAATATATATATATGTTGTTGAGTGCAATTTCTTGAATTGCTAGAAGTCTTAATAAGTGGTTGGCTTAAGTGTTGATATTACAATTGAATAAGGAATATTCATTTGTAATTTATGTTTTCGTTAAGATAAGTTATTTTCTTTTCCTACCTGTTACTGATCCATGTTACCTTAAACCTTTTGTAGGATGACTTCCAGTAGTAACACGGCTTCAGAGAATCAGTCCCCGCCACAGCGTACTTGGGCAGATCAGTTATTAGATAGGTATAGAGATTATGAGGCAAACCCGAGACATGCGTAGGACAGAGGATCAGTTACTTCTCGTCAGTTTATTATTCAGTCCGGCATACTATTCCGGCGAGTCAGGCTATACTTGACTTGGTTAGACACCTATCGGACGAGTGGCGCGGATGGGCGCACCGTGCAGCTTGGTACTTCTTGGCCATTTTTGGCGACGACACGGAGCCAACCGGCAACTATGCTGGATTTGCCTTGTGTGTGCACAGACGTTTCTTTGAGAGCAGGCATATGCTTTCCCTTCCTTTAGAGCCACACATCCCCTACAGTCACTTTCCAGCCGGGACGGAGATTGAGGAGCTTGACTTAGACCCGGATATGTTAGAGTTGTTAGAGTTGCCACCAGACGGCGTACCAGAGGAGGAGCCTGAGGCTAAGTTAGAGCAGCCAGAGGAGGACGAGGAGACGGTAGTTCCACCAGAGTCACCACCGGCTGCACAGCAGATTGAGGAGTTGATCCCAGGTCCTGGTTTTGTAGAGGTTGACGCCGAGACAGCCGCAGTGTTGGGGTTGTCTTCACCTTTTCTGCCAGATGTTTGTGTTAGGGTCAGGGGACCGTCGGAGACGAGACTGTACAAAGAAGGGCCAGATTACCGAGACTACCGATAGATCGACGCGGAGTACGCCGCCATGTTAGAGTTGCCTTCTCCACTTACTCCACTTGATGAGATATGCACGAGGTTGGGAGTAGCCTGGAGGCACAGGGAGGCAGGACCGTCCACGGTCCGTTCTAGGGAGGACTTCGAGTCAGGTTCGGGTTCAGGTTCAGTTCCCGAGCACCTTTTTCCTCTGAAGAAGCATGCGAGGAGGATCAGTGAGGACTACTTGGTCTCCGACTTGGAGGAGACTGTTTCTGAGGCACCTTCACCCGCCCTGTTTAAGCTTGACGACGGTTCTACTTTGAGGGTGGACCAGGCACTCGAGTTAGTTTTTGGTTCGGAGTCCAAGGAGGAGGATCCGGAAGAGGATCCGGAGGAGGACCCCAGAGGAGGGTTGTTAGGATTTTGCAGACTTTGGAGTAGTTTTTGGTTTTCTTCTGCAGTTCAGTTAGGTAGTGTTTCATAGACATGGGTAAATATCAGTAGTAGTGATAGCTTTTGTCCTATATAGAGTCGGATCAGTAACTAGTTAGTCTTGAAGTACTCTAGCGGATACGAAATTTTATGAATCGTTTCCGTTCTAGTACTCTAGTAGATACGGAGTGCAGTTTGTTAGTGCACCCAGTAAATAGTAGGCGGTCAGCCTAGTTTAGACTAATAGTAGTCTAACCCTTTTTGTATAAGTCCTCGTTAGAGGCAAAAGTAATATTCTTTTTTGATGTATATATATATATATGACCCGTAAAAGAGGGTTTTTAATCAAGTAAAATTTCTCATGAATCGAGTAATTGAAAATTAGAATATTAAATGAACTTGTGTAACGAGGAAATGAGCTTAACTTAAAAGTTAAAAGATTAATGAAATGATGTCGAAGCTATGTTCGATATGTTGTTCCACGAGTTTGATTAAGTTGAGAACGGGCTAGTAAGTGCTAAGTGTAATTAACAGAAGGAAACTAATGAGAGTTTTCAATTCTTCTTTAGACTAAAGAAAATGCCGCCAAGGAATGTTAACAATAGGAGAGGTCGAAGACCTGGAAGGCCGAGAGGACGTGGTGGACATCAGCCAGAGAATAACCAAGAACAGGAATATGAGCGGAATATCACTCCATCCCCATCTCCACCCCCGTCACCATCACCACCTCCACCACCGCCCCGTAGAGATATTGAGGACCTTTTCCTTAAAAGGAACCCTCCAATGTATAATGGAATTGGAAGCCCTAGCGATGCTGAGCTATGGGTGAGGTCAACTGAGAAAATTTTCAAACTCCTCAGATGCACTGATGAGGAGAGAATGCTGTGTGTTGCTTTCCAACAGACAGGATCGGCAGATTACTGGTGGGAAGCAAGACAGAAGGTGATACATACGGAGCATCTAGCTCGTTTTTCGTGGGAAGAATTTAAGGAGATTTTCTTTGACAAGTACGTCCCAAAGACGTATAGGGCACAGAAAGAGGCCGAGTTTTATAATTTGAAGCAAGGAAAGCTAACTGTGACGGAATATGACGTCAAGTTCTACGAGTTGATGAGGTATGCACCGACATTGGTCAACACTGAGGAGAAGTTATCAAAGAAATTTCAGGAAGGTTTACGTCATGAGTTGGGAATCGCTTTGGCTAGTCATGGAGGACTAGGTTATTCAGACATACTGGGAAGAGCACTAGAAATGGAGGCCGTCGTGCCTGATGAGAAGAAGATTGTACCAACTGCGCCAATACCAGCGCAGAATCAGAATCGAGGCTACTACAACAACAACAGTAGTAACTACCAAGGGAAGAGAAAATGGAACGGAGGAGGTAGCGGAGGATACAGTCAGGGCTATAATAATCAGGGAGGACAAAAAAGGGGCTATCAGCAACCTGCCAACAACAACAACAGTGGCAAGAGGTCGTGGCAGGGAAACAACCAATCGGGGTTGTTCATTCAGGGGAATAGGCAGAATTTGCCATGGAAGGGCAATAATCAGCTGAACCAGCCGCAAGGGCAACAAAGGAACTTTAACCAGGGAGCAAATGACCCAGGGAGGGTTACCATTCATGTCTGCCCGAAATGCAACCGAGCCCATCCTGGAGTCTGCCAGATAGGCACCCCTAACTGTTTCAATTGTGGACATAAGGGACACATGAAAAAGGACTGCCCTAAACCGCTTCAAGCAGTACCTCTCCGAGCTATTCAAGCACAGCCGCAGCAGCCGCCTATGAACCAACAGCAGTTTCAACAGCATGCACAACAACAACAAAATGCGAGGGCATGCGCTATCAAACAAAGCGGTCAGCGCAAAGGAAAAGGCAATCTAGCAGGTATGGGAAAACTCCATAACACCCCCATTAAGATACTGTTTGATACTGGCGCATCGCATTCTTTCATTGCTGGCTCATGTGCCGATAACTTAGACATTAGACCTGTAAGAGCTGCACAATCTATGAGAGTAGCCACACCTTCAGGAGAGATCACTACTTCCACGCATGTTTGCTCTAACCTAGAACTAGAAATCGGAACTCATAAGATTATAGCAAACAACATAAATGTTATGATAATGTGGGACGTAGATATAATACTAGGTATGGATTGGTTGTCAGAAAATTACGCCACGATTCTCTGCAACGAGAGAAAAATTTCTTTTCAGTCGTCGGGCAAAGAACCGACCGAATTCCACGGAATTTCAATGGGTAGAGGCGTACCAATCATATCGGCCCTTCAAGCCACGAGAATTATGAAGAAGAAAGGTACCACAGCCTATCTTGTGTACCTAGTTGGAGAACTAGGAGCCGAGAAGACCATTCAGGACGTAAAAGTCGTGAACGAATACGAAGATGTTTTTCCAGAAGTACTACCAGGATTGCCACCAGATCGTCTTGTGGACTTCACGATCGATTTAGAACCAGGAGCAGCTCCTAAGTCTAAAGCCCCTTACAGAATGGCACCGAAGGAACTGGAAGAGTTTAAAATCCAGTTACAGGAATTACTAGACCTTGGTTTTATCAGACCAAGCGTTTCACCTTGGGGAGCACCTGTGCTGCTTGTTAGAAAAAAGGACGGATCGATGAGAATGTGCATTGATTACCGAGAACTGAACAAGATCACTCTCAAGAACAAATATCCTTTGCCAAGGATCGAGGATCTGTTCGATCAGCTTAAGGGTGTAGGAGTCTTCTCCAAGATAGATCTGAGATCAGGGTACCATCAGCTCAAGATCAAACCTGAGGATGTACCGAAAACCGCTTTTAGAACTCGATATGGCCATTACGAATTTTTAGTGATGCCATTTGGTTTGACCAACGCTCCAGCAGTATTCATGGACCTTATGAACAGAGTCTTCCACCCCTACTTGGACAAATTTGTTTTAGTATTCATCGACGATATCCTCATTTATTCTAAGAATGAAACGGAGCACGAGGAACATCTACGGATAGTGTTGGAAACACTAAGAGCTGAGAAACTCTACGCCAAGTTCAGTAAATGCGAATTTTGGCTGAAGGAAGTAATGTTCCTTGGACACATAGTATCGACAGAAGGAATCAAGGTGGATCCAGCCAAAGTAGAAGCAGTGCAAAACTGGAAGGCACCAACAAGTCAGAATGAGATTAGAAGTTTCTTGGGATTAGCCGGTTATTACAGAAGGTTTATCGAGGGATTTTCTACAATCGCTCGCCTGATGATGCAGCTACTCAGGAAGGATACCAAATTTAAGTGGACGGATGAGTGCGAGAAGAGTTTTCAAACTCTTAAGGAGAAGTTAACTACAGCGCCAGTACTAGCACTTCCAGACGCAAACAAAGAATATGTGGTTTATACTGACGCATCGAAGAATGGATTGGGTTGTGTCTTGATGCAAGACGGACGAGTGATAGCTTATGCTTCACGACAACTTCGACCCCACGAAGTTGAGTACCCAACCCATGATTTAGAACTTGCAGCCGTAGTTTATGCGCTAAAGATTTGGAGACACCATCTCTATGGTGTAAGAGTTGAGATATTCACCGATCACAAGAGCCTGAAGTACTTTTTCGAGCAAAAAGAACTGAATATGAGACAAAGACGATGGCTCGAGTTAGTCAAAAAGATTATGACTGTGGAATTAACTATCATCCAGGAAAGGCTAATGTGGTAGCAGATGCATTGAGTCGCAAGGCTCCAACGAAGTTAGGATGTCTTTTTGTAGAAGAAGAAACTTTAGTACGAGAATTCGAGAAGATGGATATCAGAGTGCTTGACACGCCAGCAACAATAACAAGTCAAATAGCAGCACTAGAAGCTACACCAGATTTGAGAGAAAGGATCATTAGTGCTCAGAGAAAAGATGAGTCAATGGAGAAGTTACGAGTAAGGATAAGGACGGATAAGCCAAAAGGATATTCTGAGGCTCCAGACAATGCAATACTTTATGAAGGCAGGATTTGTATTCCCGACAACGGCAACAAATTGAAGAACGAAATCTTGAGTGAGGCTCACGATACGCCTTACACAGCACATCCAGGAAGTACGAAGATGTACCAAGATTTGAGGAGAAACTTTTGGTGGAATGGAATGAAACGAGACGTTGCCTCGTTTATAGAAAGATGCCTAGCATGTCAGCAAGTTAAGGCTTTACACCGACGACCGTATGGATTGCTACAACCGTTGGATGTCCCAGATTGGAAATGGGAAGGCATAGCTATGGATTTTGTCACAGGCTTGCCTAAGTCGAAAAAGGGAAACACAGCAATTTGGGTAATAATTGATAGACTTACGAAGTCAGCTAACTTCTTACCGATTAAGACTACATATGGATCAGAGAGACTAGCTCAGTTGTATGTCAGAGAGATTGTACGTCTGCATGGAATACCGAAGGTCATAATATCAGACAGAGATGCTAAGTTTACCTCGAGATTTTGGATTACGATGCAGAAAGAGTTGGGAACAGAGATTAATTTCAGTACAACTTTTCACCCACAGACAGATGGACAGTCAGAGAGGACGATTCAGATTTTGGTCGATATGTTAAGAACAGTAGTTTTGGACTGAGGTGCGAATTGGGAAGAAATTCTACACTTAGCTGAATTCGCCTACAACAACAGCTATCATGCCACGATAGGAATGGCACCGTTTGAGGCTTTGTATGGGAGAAAATGTAGATCAGCGCTTTATTGGAATGAAGTAGGTGAGAGGAAGAACTTAGGCCCAGACGCAATCAATGAAATGATTGAGACAGTTCGACAGATTCGAGATAGAATGAAGGAGGCCCAGAGCCGACAGAAGTCTTATGCTGACGATCGTCGAACCAACCTTGAGTTTGAAATAGAAGATAAAGTTTTTCTTAAGATATTCCCGACCAAAGGAATCCTTAGGTTTGGAGTTAAGGGTAAGCTAAGACCCAGGTTTATAGGACCGTACGAAATCCTCGAGAGAATAGGATCAGTCGCGTATAGATTGGCCTTACCGCCAAGTCTAGGAAGCATTCATAACGTTTTTCACGTTTCTCAGTTGAGAAAATATGTTTACGATCCTAAGCACGTTATTAGTCAGCAAGACGTAGTTCTTGAATCTGACCTAAATAATGAAGAAAAGCCGATATCGATTTTGGATAGAAAAGTTCAAGAATTAAGAACCAAATCGATACCAATAGTTAAAGTGCTATGGAACCATCACGGGTAAGAAGAAGCCACGTGGGAACTCGAGGAGAAGATGAAGGAGCGATATCCTTATCTTTTTACAGAAGGTAAGCAAATTTTGGGACGAAATTTTTCGTAAGGGGGGTAGGATGTAATGCCCCGTAAATTCCTTACGTTCTTAATATTTAAAGTTAATTAAATAATGGCTTTGCACGCCTAAGTTTATAATTTTTGAATTCTAAGGCTAACGGTCGAATCCGTTATTAAAAATAAATTACAGAAGTCTGTTAGACGGCTAATGTATTTAGGGTTAGAGCGTACGAAAAGTTCTTAGTTTGTAAACTAAGAACGGAAAACCGTTTAATTTTTACGTTTACAAAATCGCGAAACAAACACGCCGATAAAGTTTGTTTTTATGTTTTTCCGGACGAAACTCGGACTATGTCGTCCCGAGTTTTTGTCAAAATAAATTTTGTAAATTTATTTTCTAATTAAGTTCATACGTTGGAATTTTTAAGTCAAATCGAATCGCGACGATTTTTTCTACCGAGCAACGTTTTTCGTCGTTCGTTTTTCCGTAACGTCGGATCGCGCCGGAAAAACCCGTAACCCTCTAAACCCGACCCATGCAGCCGACACATCAGCCTTGTGAGTGGCAAGCTTGCATGTTGACCTTGTTGGTTAGTTGACACCTAAATTCACTTTACACCAATTCAAACCATTAATCATTTCACATACTTGAACAAAACAAATTCTTTCTCTCCATCTCTCACTCACTCTCGGCAGCTCTCTCTCTCCCATCCCTCAAACTTCATCTTCTCCATCATCTATCCACCATTGAAGAACACCTTCAAAGCTTGAAGAGTTCATACAAGTCACAATTCATCCAACAAAACTCTACACATCCTTTGTTAATTCTCTAGGTATTTCCATCCTCCACAATCCTATCCATTTAGTTTTTCTTTTCTTTTCTTTTCTTCTTGTTCGAAAATTTAGAAGTTTGGGATAGATGAATTGATCTTGAAATAGTGTAATTAGATATGTTAGATATGATAATTATGGATTAAAAATGATCAAAACCAAGAATCCTAAAACCTTTGTCAATGCAGAATTTTTTTGGAAAATTGTAGGATTTTTGTTTTTCTTCTTTTGATCATGAATTCATGCTTAGTAGGTGTTTAATTAGTGATTGGAATGAAAGGGGATTGAAAGCCTTATGTTATTATGAAATTCAATTAGGGTTTTTGAATTGAATTTGGGGAATTTTTGTATGTTATAAGAGTATATTTAGTAAATAAATGTTGTTAATTTGAGAAGAAAATCATTCCCTTAACATATGTATAAAACCAGAAATTTATAAGTAATTAGGGGTTTCCACATGATTGTTTAAAGTGATGAATTGTTAGTTGAATATTGTTGCAAATTATATTAGTTGATTATAGAAGTTAATTGGAAATTTTCTAAAAATGTTCAATGGAATGTAAGAGACTAAAATCACCTTATAAACTGAGTTATAATGATGATAATAAATGTTAGAGACGAATATCTAGTTGTAAAATTTGAACGAAAACCGACGACTTTTGGAAATCGCGTAAGAGACGAATATCTAGTTGTAACTAATAATCGGAAAGTCGGATGAAATTTCTAACTTGATATTATTGTTTATAATGAAATTTAGAACATCTTTCTAGTTGACATCATAAGCATCCGAGTTAATCTAATATGAGCTATAGTTGTAATCGAGAACTAGAACGTGTTTTGAAGTTTTTGTTGGTATAGTAATTGATAGTTGAAATTCGACGTTAGAACGTCGAGCTTTTGAGCAAGTCTTGAGAAGGAGTTTGTCACGTACGGAGGTACGTGATGACTGCCTTGAGAGTGCAGTTTCTAAAAAAGTTGAATACGAGAATTTAAAACGAACCTAAGACGTTATACGTCAAACTTACCAAGCAACTAGGGTTTCACGGCAGTTTTGCGACCCTTGCCGGAAACTGTAATAACTTTCAGCTCGTTTATCGGATTTGTGATCCGTGAATTGGAGCGCGAACTAGACTTCCTAAGCTTTCTAATGGTACAGAGCTCACCCCCTGTTTCCAAGTCCTCTATTCTGGACAGCCTCCAGAGTTACTGGACTGTGCAGTGAAATTTTCAGTTTCTTGTTTTCTAAGTTGTTTAGTTCACAACTTAGTTCCTTTCAATCATTTAAGCCGTTTTATCTAACGGATACCTTCTATCTGACCCTAGAGTCAAGGACAAGACCTTTAATGATGAAAACCAGTCGAGATCGTATTTCTTATCCTTTCTTTAAAGAAGTAATAAACGAGAAATATTCATAAGTCGTGAAATAAGCTATATATAAATCGCCTAAGTTGATTCTTTCCAACTTAATTTTATAATCTTTAAATTCGTATTAAGACACCGAATACCTTCTCAACTGACCCGAGAGTAGAGTATGAGATCTTTCAAGTTCTAAACGAGATTGGTACGAGTCTCGTTTCCCGTTTAAGTAAAACGAATCTAGTAAGCGTGCAAATGCCAAAAGAATAAAATAATTAAATCTTTCTTCGATTCTCTTTCTTCGAGTATCTTTTACGAACCGTTTTTAAATATGTTTACTTTACGATGAAGGAGCAAGCCAACTGTAGAGAAAGGACAGAAGATCTGAAGTTGGAAGCTTTTGCTTATAAGTTCTGTAAAACAAAGGTGGGCTTTTATATACAAATAAAACGAGCAATGCTCAGAAAATCTTTCTTTATCGCTTTGATATCTGTGTTTTCAAAGTGATATTATGGCATGAACTGTTTTATGTTTTTATGTGAGTTCTCTTGTACCTATCTGAGTCAACATTCGTGTTTTCCAGATTTAGAGTTAGTCTATTTTAGATTAACTAACGATCGGCTCTGAGTTAGCTGCTAAGTGCTTTCCAGAGTTAGTGCACTTTGTAACCTGTGGTGTATGTGGTATCCTGTTGAGGGGTAGCCAGCCACGGTGAATTAGTTTGGGTCAAGATTGAACATAGCATACCTGAAAATACTCGGCCGAGTGATTTATGAGAAAAAGTCAGAAAATGTTTAGTAGACACGGATTCTTTCAATAAAACTCCGATGTGCTACGTTTATAAAATGCCATATTTATCTATATTTATGATTATGATTTCGGCATCGTGCCCACTAAGTACGTTTGTACTTAGCCCTGCATTGTTTTCTAAATGTGCAGGTTGAAGCGACGGTGAGCGGCGACGGTTGATGTTGAGTAAAGGATAGGATGCTTAGTTAGAACCCCTTCCGCTGCAAAACTTTGAATTCGTTTTGATGTACTTATGAACAATTCTCAGTAGTCCAAGTCTTTAAAATATGAACTTAGTTTCCTTTTTGTACTTTTGTCGAGTAATCCTTAGGGATTAACTCTTTCTTATTTATGTTAAAATCTTGTTCATAGTTTAATAATGTCTTTTTCATGTATGTTTAGTCAGTTAGCCCCCCCTCTTCCCCGCTTCTTTAATCCAACCCCAGTCGCACCCCGGCTTCTGCCGTCCCTCGGGATTTGGGGCTGTGACAGAGTGGTATCAGAGCAGTGCTCGTTTCCTGCTCTGATTATGAGCCATTCCTTCTAGTATGAGTTAGTGTGAGTCATTCTTTCAAGTACAAGTCATTTTTTGAGGTAATATCATAAAATGGTATTCGTATACAAGTCTTTCTTCGAGAAATAATATAGAGTATTTGTTTGTACTCTATATCGAGTCTTCTTTCAAAGTCATGAGACATGGTATTTGTATATACTCTGGATCAGAGTCATCTTTCCAAGTATGAGATAAGAGTTAGACTATGATGTTAAGATTGAGAACGTAGAAGTCAACTCAACCGCCCGCTACGTCGACTCAACAAGGAAAAAGTGAAAGAATTTTATAATGAGATTTCTTTTTAATAAGAAAAGTTATGAGCAAGTATTCAGTGAAATTTGAAAATAAGAATGAGTTGTGTTTTAAAAATGAGAATTTTATAGAAGTATAATTTTTATACTTACATGATTATGTGATAGTACAAGTACTATCTTATGTGAAAATATGTGCGTGATGATTTTCTTTTTATGAAAATGTATGCGGATACAAGAATATAGACGGATTTTAGGGGAATTTTCCCGGTTCAATGAGAACGTAGACGTGAAACTTAAGAACTTTCCGGTTCTTCGAGAACTTAGACGTTTTTAAGAAACGTTGTTTCGAAATGATTTCGAAAGGAGATCCCTAAACGCGAGAAGGACTTCCTCAGATGAATGTCACGTGCGCTTAGTGACATGAATAAAGATTCAGCAAAGTCGAACTTGTCGTCTAAGAATTTCCTGCGAGGAAAAAGAAATAAAATGAATGAAAATAATTTAATAAATCGTGTTAGTAAAAGAAGGGAGCGATTAGACGTTTGAGAAGCTTTAGGCTTCGAGTTAAGAAAGATATGAATGAAACGACAACTGGAACTTAGTTTTTCAGGAAGTTAATCTTAAGTTATATTTCTTTTTCTTTTTATGGAATTAAATTCCATATTTCGTCTTGAGCAACGACTACAATTAGTACGAATATCAAGAGTCGTAACGACAAAATTCTTTGAAAATGGATGTTACTTTTGAATAAGTAACATGAACGAAGTAAATATACTTTGTTTTAATAAGTGAAAATCGTTAAGAGTTAGTGAGTTAAGAAATAAAAGAAGAAGAATAATTAAAATGAGTAATAATATGGTGAAATAAAAAGAATAAAAATAAAATCTTTTATGTATATAAATGTATAAATATATATATATGTTGTTGAGTGCAATTTCTTGAATTGCTAGAAGTCTTAATAAGTGGTTGGCTTAAGTGTTGATATTACAATTGAATAAGGAATATTCATTTGTAATTTATGTTTTCGTTAAGATAAGTTATTTTCTTTTCCTACCTGTTACTGATCCATGTTACCTTAAACCTTTTGTAGGATGACTTCCAGTAGTAACACGGCTTCAGAGAATCAGTCCCCGCCACAGCGTACTTGGGCAGATCAGTTATTAGATAGGTATAGAGATTATGAGGCAAACCCGAGACATGCGTAGGACAGAGGATCAGTTACTTCTCGTTAGTTTATTATTCAGTCCGGCATACTATTCCGGCGAGTCAGGCTATACTTGACTTGGTTAGACACCTATCGGACGAGTGGCGCGGATGGGCGCACCGTGCAGCTTGGTACTTCTTGGCCATTTTTGGCGACGACACGGAGCCAACCGGCAACTATGCTGGATTTGCCTTGTGTGTGCACAGACGTTTCTTTGAGAGCAGGCATATGCTTTCCCTTCCTTTAGAGCCACACATCCCCTACAGTCACTTTCCAGCCGGGACGGAGATTGAGGAGCTTGACTTAGACCCGGATATGTTAGAGTTGTTAGAGTTGCCACCAGACGGCGTACCAGAGGAGGAGCCTGAGGCTAAGTTAGAGCAGCCAGAGGAGGACGAGGAGACGGTAGTTCCACCAGAGTCACCACCGGCTGCACAGCAGATTGAGGAGTTGATCCCAGGTCCTGGTTTTGTAGAGGTTGACGCCGAGACAGCCGCAGTGTTGGGGTTGTCTTCACCTTTTCTGCCAGATGTTTGTGTTAGGGTCAGGGGACCGTCGGAGACGAGACTGTACAAAGAAGGGCCAGATTACCGAGACTACCGATAGATCGACGCGGAGTACGCCGCCATGTTAGAGTTGCCTTCTCCACTTACTCCACTTGATGAGATATGCACGAGGTTGGGAGTAGCCTGGAGGCACAGGGAGGCAGGACCGTCCACGGTCCGTTCTAGGGAGGACTTCGAGTCAGGTTCGGGTTCAGGTTCAGTTCCCGAGCACCTTTTTCCTCTGAAGAAGCATGCGAGGAGGATCAGTGAGGACTACTTGGTCTCCGACTTGGAGGAGACTGTTTCTGAGGCACCTTCACCCGCCCTGTTTAAGCTTGACGACGGTTCTACTTTGAGGGTGGACCAGGCACTCGAGTTAGTTTTTGGTTCGGAGTCCAAGGAGGAGGATCCGGAAGAGGATCCGGAGGAGGACCCCAGAGGAGGGTTGTTAGGATTTTGCAGACTTTGGAGTAGTTTTTGGTTTTCTTCTGCAGTTCAGTTAGGTAGTGTTTCATAGACATGGGTAAATATCAGTAGTAGTGATAGCTTTTGTCCTATATAGAGTCGGATCAGTAACTAGTTAGTCTTGAAGTACTCTAGCGGATACGAAATTTTATGAATCGTTTCCGTTCTAGTACTCTAGTAGATACGGAGTGCAGTTTGTTAGTGCACCCAGTAAATAGTAGGCGGTCAGCCTAGTTTAGACTAATAGTAGTCTAACCCTTTTTGTATAAGTCCTCGTTAGAGGCAAAAGTAATATTCTTTTTTGATGTATATATATATATATATGACCCGTAAAAGAGGGTTTTTAATCAAGTAAAATTTCTCATGAATCGAGTAATTGAAAATTAGAATATTAAATGAACTTGTGTAACGAGGAAATGAGCTTAACTTAAAAGTTAAAAGATTAATGAAATGATGTCGAAGCTATGTTCGATATGTTGTTCCACGAGTTTGATTAAGTTGAGAACGGGCTAGTAAGTGCTAAGTGTAATTAACAGAAGGAAACTAATGAGAGTTTTCAATTCTTCTTTAGACTAAAGAAAATGCCGCCAAGGAATGTTAACAATAGGAGAGGTCGAAGACCTGGAAGGCCGAGAGGACGTGGTGGACATCAGCCAGAGAATAACCAAGAACAGGAATATGAGCGGAATATCACTCCATCCCCATCTCCACCCCCGTCACCATCACCACCTCCACCACCGCCCCGTAGAGATATTGAGGACCTTTTCCTTAAAAGGAACCCTCCAATGTATAATGGAATTGGAAGCCCTAGCGATGCTGAGCTATGGGTGAGGTCAACTGAGAAAATTTTCAAACTCCTCAGATGCACTGATGAGGAGAGAATGCTGTGTGTTGCTTTCCAACAGACAGGATCGGCAGATTACTGGTGGGAAGCAAGACAGAAGGTGATACATACGGAGCATCTAGCTCGTTTTTCGTGGGAAGAATTTAAGGAGATTTTCTTTGACAAGTACGTCCCAAAGACGTATAGGGCACAGAAAGAGGCCGAGTTTTATAATTTGAAGCAAGGAAAGCTAACTGTGACGGAATATGACGTCAAGTTCTACGAGTTGATGAGGTATGCACCGACATTGGTCGACACTGAGGAGAAGTTATCAAAGAAATTTCAGGGAGGTTTACGTCATGAGTTGGGAATCGCTTTGGCTACTCATGGAGGACTAGGTTATTCAGACATACTGGGAAGAGCACTAGAAATGGAGGCGGTCGTGCCTGATGAGAAGAAGATTGTACCAACTGCGCCAATACCAGCGCAGAATCAGAATCGAGGCTACTACAACAACAACAGTAGTAACTACTAAGGGAAGAGAAAATGGAACGGAGGAGGTAGCGGAGGATACAGTCAGGGCTATAATAATCAGGGAGGACAAAAAAGGGGCTATCAGCAACCTGCCAACAACAACAACAGTGGCAAGAGGTCGTGGCAGGGAAACAACCAATCGGGGTTGTTCATTCAGGGGAATAGGCAGAATTTGCCATGGAAGGGCAATAATCAGCTGAACCAGCCGCAAGGGCAACAAAGGAACTTTAACCAGGGAGCAAATGACCCAGGGAGGGTTACCATTCATGTCTGCCCGAAATGCAACCGAGCCCATCCTGGAGCCTGCCAGATAGGCACCCCTAACTGTTTCAATTGTGGACATAAGGGACACATGAAAAAGGACTGCCCTAAACCGCTTCAAGCAGTACCTCTCCGAGCTATTCAAGCACAGCCGCAGCAGCCGCCTATGAACCAACAGCAGTTTCAACAGCATGCACAACAACAACAAAATGCGAGGGCATGCGCTATCAAACAAAGCGGTCAGCGCAAAGGAAAAGGCAATCTAGCAGGTATGGGAAAACTCCATAACACCCCCATTAAGATACTGTTTGATACTGGCGCATCGCATTCTTTCATTGCTGGCTCATGTGCCGATAACTTAGACATTAGACCTGTAAGAGCTGCACAATCTATGAGAGTAGCCACACCTTCAGGAGAGATCACTACTTCCACGCATGTTTGCTCTAACCTAGAACTAGAAATCGGAACTCATAAGATTATAGCAAACAACCTAAATGTTATGATAATGTGGGACGTAGATATAATACTAGGTATGGATTGGTTGTCAGAAAATTACGCCACGATTCTCTGCAACGAGAGAAAAATTTCTTTTCAGTCGTCGGGCAAAGAACCGACCGAATTCCACGGAATTTCAATGGGTAGAGGCGTACCAATCATATCGGCCCTTCAAGCCACGAGAATTATGAAGAAGAAAGGTACCACAGCCTATCTTGTGTACCTAGTTGGAGAACCAGGAGCCGAGAAGACCATTCAGGACGTAAAAGTCGTGAACGAATACGAAGATGTTTTTCCAGAAGTACTACCAGGATTGCCACCAGATCGTCTTGTGGACTTCACGATCGATTTAGAACCAGGAGCAGCTCCTAAGTCTAAAGCCCCTTACAGAATGGCACCGAAGGAACTGGAAGAGTTTAAAATCCAGTTACAGGAATTACTAGACCTTGGTTTTATCAGACCAAGCGTTTCACCTTGGGGAGCACCCGTGCTGCTTGTTAGAAAAAAGGACGGATCGATGAGAATGTGCATTGATTACCGAGAACTGAACAAGATCACTCTCAAGAACAAATATCCTTTGCCAAGGATCGAGGATCTGTTCGATCAGCTTAAGGGTGTAGGAGTCTTCTCCAAGATAGATCTGAGATCAGGGTACCATCAGCTCAAGATCAAACCTGAGGATGTACCGAAAACCGCTTTTAGAACTCGATATGGCCATTACGAATTTTTAGTGATGCCATTTGGTTTGACCAACGCTCCAGTAGTATTCATGGACCTTATGAACAGAGTCTTCCACCCCTACTTGGACAAATTTGTTTTAGTATTCATCGACGATATCCTCATTTATTCTAAGAATGAAACGGAGCACGAGGAACATCTACGGATAGTGTTGGAAACACTAAGAGCTGAGAAACTCTACGCCAAGTTCAGTAAATGCGAATTTTGGCTGAAGGAAGTAATGTTCCTTGGACACATAGTATCGACAGAAGGAATCAAGGTGGATCCAGCCAAAGTAGAAGCAGTGCAAAACTGGAAGGCACCAACAAGTCAGAATGAGATTAGAAGTTTCTTGGGATTAGCCGGTTATTACAGAAGGTTTATCGAGGGATTTTCTACAATCGCTCGCCTGATGATGCAGCTACTCAGGAAGGATACCAAATTTAAGTGGACGGATGAGTGCGAGAAGAGTTTTCAAACTTTTAAGGAGAAGTTAACTACAGCGCCAGTACTAGCACTTCCAGACGCAAACAAAGAATATGTGGTTTATACTGACGCATCGAAGAATGGATTGGGTTGTGTCTTGATGCAAGACGGACGAGTGATAGCTTATGCTTCACGACAACTTCGACCCCACGAAGTTGAGTACCCAACCCATGATTTAGAACTTGCAGTCGTAGTTTATGCGCTAAAGATTTGGAGACACCATCTCTATGGTGTAAGAGTTGAGATATTCACCGATCACAAGAGCCTGAAGTACTTTTTCGAGCAAAAAGAACTGAATATGAGACAAAGACGATGGCTCGAGTTAGTCAAAAAGATTATGACTGTGGAATTAACTATCATCCAGGAAAGGCTAATGTGGTAGCAGATGCATTGAGTCGCAAGGCTCCAACGAAGTTAGGATGTCTTTTTGTAGAAGAAGAAACTTTAGTACGAGAATTCGAGAAGATGGATATCAGAGTGCTTGACACGCCAGCAACAATAACAAGTCAAATAGCAGCACTAGAAGCTACACCAGATTTGAGAGAAAGGATCATTAGTGCTCAGAGAAAAGATGAGTCAATGGAGAAGTTACGAGTAAGGATAAGGACGGATAAGCCAAAAGGATATTCTGAGGCTCCAGACAATGCAATACTTTATGAAGGCAGGATTTGTATTCCCGACAACGGCAACAAATTGAAGAACGAAATCTTGAGTGAGGCTCACGATACGCCTTACACAGCACATCCAGGAAGTACGAAGATGTACCAAGATTTGAGGAGAAACTTTTGGTGGAATGGAATGAAACGAGACGTTGCCTCGTTTATAGAAAGATGCCTAGCATGTCAGCAAGTTAAGGCTTTACACCGACGACCGTATGGATTGCTACAACCGTTGGATGTCCCAGATTGGAAATGGGAAGGCATAGCTATGGATTTTGTCACAGGCTTGCCTAAGTCGAAAAAGGGAAACACAGCAATTTGGGTAATAATTGATAGACTTACGAAGTCAACTAACTTCTTACCGATTAAGACTACATATGGATCAGAGAGACTAGCTCAGTTGTATGTCAGAGAGATTGTACGTCTGCATGGAATACCGAAGGTCATAATATCAGACAGAGATGCTAAGTTTACCTCGAGATTTTGGATTACGATGCAGAAAGAGTTGGGAACAGAGCTTAATTTCAGTACAACTTTTCACCCACAGACAGATGGACAGTCAGAGAGGACGATTCAGATTTTGGTCGATATGTTAAGAACAGTAGTTTTGGACCGAGGTGCGAATTGGGAAGAAATTCTACACTTAGCTGAATTCGCCTACAACAACAGCTATCATGCCACGATAGGAATGGCACCGTTTGAGGCTTTGTATGGGAGAAAATGTAGATCACCGCTTTATTGGAATGAAGTAGGTGAGAGGAAGAACTTAGGCCCAGACGCAATCAATGAAATGATTGAGATAGTTCGACAGATTCGAGATAGAATGAAGGAGGCCCAAAGCCGACAGAAGTCTTATGCTGACGATCGTCGAACCAACCTTGAGTTTGAAATAGGAGATAAAGTTTTTCTTAAGATATTCCCGACCAAAGGAATCCTTAGGTTTGGAGTTAAGGGTAAGCTAAGACCCAGGTTTATAGGACCTTACGAAATCCTCGAGAGAATAGGATCAGTCGCGTATAGATTGGCCTTACCGCCAAGTCTAGGAAGCATTCATAACGTTTTTCACGTTTCTCAGTTGAGAAAATATGTTTACGATCCTAAGCAGGTTATTAGTCAGCAAGACGTAGTTCTTGAATCTGACCTAAATAATGAAGAAAAGCCGATATCGATTTTGGATAGAAAAGTTCAAGAATTAAGAACCAAATCGATACCAATAGTTAAAGTGCTATGGAACCATCACGGGTAAGAAGAAGCCACGTGGGAACTCGAGGAGAAGATGAAGGAGCGATATCCTCATCTTTTTACAGAAGGTAAGCAAATTTTGGGACGAAATTTTTCGTAAGGGGGGTAGGATGTAATGCCCCGTAAATTCCTTACGTTCTTAATATTTAAAGTTAATTAAATAATGGCTTTGCACGCCTAAGTTTATAATTTTTGAATTCTAAGGCTAACGGTCGAATCCGTTATTAAAAATAAATTACAGAAGTCTGTTAGACGGCTACTGTATTTAGGGTTAGAGCGTACGAAAAGTTCTTAGTTTGTAAACTAAGAACGGAAAACCGTTTAATTTTTACGTTTACAAAATCGCGAAACAAACACGCCGATAAAGTTTGTTTTTATGTTTTTCCGGACGAAACTCGGACTATGTCGTCCCGAGTTTTTGTCAAAATAAATTTTGTAAATTTATTTTCTAATTAAGTTCATACGTTGGAATTTTTAAGTCAAATCGAATCGCGACGATTTTTTCTACCGAGCAACGTTTTTCGTCGTTCGTTTTTCCGTAACGTCGGATCACGCCGGAAAAACCCGTAACCCCCTAAACCCGACCCATGCAGCCGACACATCAGCCTTGTGAGTGGCAAGCTTGCATGTTGACCTTGTTGGTTAGTTGACACCTAAATTCACTTTACACCAATTCAAACCATTAATCATTTCACATACTTGAACAAAACAAATTCTTTCTCTCCATCTCTCACTCACTCTCGGCAGCTCTCTCTCTCCCATCCCTCAAACTTCATCTTCTCCATCATCTATCCACCATTGAAGAACACCTTCAAAGCTTGAAGAGTTCATACAAGTCACAATTCATCCAACAAAACTCTACACATCCTTTGTTAATTCTCTAGGTATTTCCATCCTCCACAATCCTATCCATTTAGTTTTTCTTTTCTTTTCTTTTCTTCTTGTTCGAAAATTTAGAAGTTTGGGATAGATGAATTGATCTTGAAATAGTGTAATTAGATATGTTAGATATGATAATTATGGATTAAAAATGATCAAAACCAAGAATCCTAAAACCTTTGTCAATGCAGAATTTTTTTGGAAAATTGTAGGATTTTTGTTTTTCTTCTTTTGATCATGAATTCATGCTTAGTAGGTGTTTAATTAGTGATTGGAATGAAAGGGGATTGAAAGCCTTATGTTATTATGAAATTCAATTAGGGTTTTTGAATTGAATTTGGGGAATTTTTGTATGTTATAAGAGTATATTTAGTAAATAAATGTTGTTAATTTGAGAAGAAAATCATTCCCTTAACATATGTATAAAACCAGAAATTTATAAGTAATTAGGGGTTTCCACATGATTGTTTAAAGTGATGAATTGTTAGTTGAATATTGTTGCAAATTATATTAGTTGATTATAGAAGTTAATTGGAAATTTTCTAAAAATGTTCAATGGAATGTAAGAGACTAAAATCACCTTATAAACTGAGTTATAATGATGATAATAAATGTTAGCATGCATGAAAATGGTTCATACTAGACGTAGATTAACGTCGTAAAATTTGAACGAAAACCGACAACTTTTGGAAATCGCGTAAGAGACGAATATCTAGTTGTAACTAATAATCGAAAAGTCGGATGAAATTTCTAACTTGATATTATTGTTTATAATGAAATTTAGAACATCTTTCTAGTTGACATCATAAGCATCCGAGTTAATCTAATATGAGCTATAGTTGTAATCGAGAACTAGAACGTGTTTTGAAGTTTTTGTTGGTATAGTAATTGATAGTTGAAATTCGACGTTAGAACGTCGAGCTTTTGATCAAGTCTTGAGAAGGAGTTTGTCACGTACGGAGGTACGTGATGACTGCCTTGAGAGTTCAGTTTCTAAAAAAGTTGAATACGGGAATTTAAAACGAACCTAAGACGTTATACGTCGAACTTACCAAGCAACTAGGGTTTCACGGCAGTTTTGCGACCCTTGCCGGAAACTGTAATAACTTTCAGCTCGTTTATCGGATTTGTGATCCGTAAATTGGAGCGCGAACTAGACTTCATAAGCTTTCTAATGGTACAGGGATAATTCCCTGTTTCCAAGTCCTCTGTTCTGGACAGCCTCCAGAGTTACTGGACTGTACAGTGAAATTTTCAGTTTCTTGTTTTCTAAGTTGTTTAGTTCACAACTTAGTTCCTTTCAATCATTTAAGCCGTTTTATCTAACGGATACCTTCTATCTGACCCTAGAGTCAAGGACAAGACCTTTAATGATGAAAACCAGTCGAGATCGTATTTCTTATCCTTTCTTTAAAGAAGTAATAAACGAGAAATATTCATAAGTCGTGAAATAAGCTATATATAAATCGCCTAAGTTGATTCTTTCCAACTTAATTTCTTATAATCTTTAAAGTCGTATTAAGACACCGACTACCTTCTCAACTGACCCGAGAGTCGAGTGTGAGATCTTTCAAGTTCTAAACGAGATTGGTACGAGTCTCGTTTCCCGTTTAAGTAAAACGAATCTAGTAAGCGTGCAAATGCCAAAAGAATAAAATAATTAAATCTTTCTTCGATTCTCTTTCTTCGAGTATCTTTTACGAACCGTTTTTAAATATGTTTACTTTACGATGAAGGAGCAAGCCAACTGTAGAGAAAGGACGGAAGATCCGAAGTTGGAAGCTTTTGCTTAGAAGTTCTGTAAAACAAAGGTGGGCTTTTATATACAAATAAAACGAGCAATGCTCGGAAAATCTTTCTTTATCGCTTTGATATCTGTGTTTTCAAAGTGATATTATGGCATGAACTGTTTTATGTTTTTATGTGAGTTCTCTTGTACCTATCTGAGTCAACATTCGTGTTTTCCAGATTTAGAGTTAGTCTATTTTAGATTAACTAACGATCGGCTCTGAGTTAGCTGCTAAGTGCTTTCCAGAGTTAGTGCACTTTGTAACCTGTGGTGTATGTGGTATCCTGTTGAGGGGTAGCCAGCCACGGTGAATTAGTTTGGGTCAAGATTGAACATAGCATACCTGAAAATACTCGGCCGAGTGATTTATGAGAAAAAGTCAGAAAATGTTTAGTAGACACGGATTCTTTCAATAAAACTCCGATGTGCTACGTTTATAAAATGCCATATTTATCTATATTTATGATTATGATTTCGGCATCGTGCCCACTAAGTACGTTTGTACTTAGCCCTGCATTGTTTTCTAAATGTGCAGGTTAAAGCGACGGTGAGCGGCGACGGTTGATGTTGAGTAAAGGATAGGATGCTTAGTTAGAACCCCTTCCGCTGCCAAACTTTGAATTCCTTTTGATGTACTTATGAACAATTCTCAGTAGTCCAAGTCTGTAAAATATGAACTTAGTTTCCTTTTTGTACTTTTGTCGAGTAATCCTTAGGGATTAACTCTTTCTTATTTATGTTAAAATCTTGTTCATAGTTTAATAATGTCTTTTTCATGTATGTTTAGTCAGTTAGCCCCCCCCTCTTCCCCGCTTCTTTAATCCAACCCCAGTCGCACCCCGGCTTCTGCCGTCCCTCGGGATTTGGGGCTGTGACACTAACTCCGATTAAAACTATTCAAAAAGCAAACTTGATTATTTTTACTCAAACATCATCATCAAATCACTTAATATATTATATAACATTAAGAACTCAACTTCTAAGTATTAAAACTCATTAAACTCGGTTTTTCTCTTATTAACATGCAAAACTTGTTCGTTTTCCAAACTTAAAAGTTCTAATTTATGCAAATAGCACTTCATCTCATAGAATCATCCTTCAAACACTTAAACATACTCAAGAATGTAAACACCCAACTTATAACTCATATAATTTGAAATTTCTAGTTTTTAAGGAAATTATTCCATTAAATTGAATATTCAATTTATTATTATTCCTCTAAAAATTTCCTTTGATCAATTTCTCAATCAAAATAAATAAACGAACTCAAATACGTAAAATTCATCTCTTAGCTCATATATATTCGATTTCTAGAACATTTCTTCATAGAAAATTCAATTTTCTTTATTTTAAATTTCTGGTATTCCTCAATTTAATTTTAATATTAATATTCTATCTTTATTTTATCTCTTAAAATACTTAAACATCAAAACTTATATATTTTATGTAATACCCCGGAAAATTTCTTCTGCGTTAAAAATTTAAAGTTAATTAAAATTTTGGCTTTGCATGCCTAAGTTCCCGATTTTCAATTCTAAGACTAACGGTGAAATCTGTTTCCAAAAATAATTTCCAGAAATTTAAGACTAACGCGTCCGTTAAGTTTTTCGCCCGGGAACTCGGAATCGAATTCCGTCAGAATTTACATTCACTTTTTCTTCGAGACGAGTTCACCGGAGAAAGTTAATTTTTGTGATTTTCCGGACGAATTTTGGACCGTGACGTCCCGACTTTTTCTCGGATTTTGAAACAACGAATTAGTTTTTCCGAGTACGTAAAATATTTCTAATCTAACGGACGAATTAGATTTCGTAAATTCCGTAACCAACTAAGAAAGTATTTTGCGACTTTTAAAACGACGTTTAAGAGCCAGAAACGAGTTATTTCGTCAAATTTTTCCACGCCAAACGCATCCCTAACGAGTCACACTACTTTTGTGGGATATTTTCTCTACCTTATGACTCACCAAAGTGAGTCATCACCTCCCTTATACCTCCCCTATTACCGCCAACCTCCACCATCATTCCCTCTCTCACTTCTTCTTCATTTCTCCTCCATTGAAGCACATTACAAGCTCCTTCCAAGATCATAACTCCTCGATCTACCGATCAAAGTCCAATCCGAGTTTATAATACGAAAGGTAAGAACTTCGTCTATCATTTGAACCGAACAAATTTCTTTTCCCCCATTTTTATTTTGGTTCGAAAATTTGAGGATTTATATGGCATGTTGTCCTTTGGTCGAATCATGTTCCACGACGTTTAGAATCGAGTTCTACGGATCAAATCATGAAGAAAAATCACACCTGCATGTTCTAGGGTATTACCGAAAATTTGTAGAATTTGGGGCCTTGATTTGTGTTCGAGTTCTTTGTCGAATTAATGATAGATTAGTGTTTCGTATGATGTTAATTAACTCTATGAATTGTTTTAGATTTTTCTAAAAATAAAACCCAAAACCTAAGAGACGAACAAGGCTCGATTTAGATTAGTAAATGTTAGGATATGCTAGTTTGTTTAATGGAAATGAGTTATACGATGCATGAGGATGAATATATATTAAATTGAGATTTTTCTAAAAATAAAATGAGAAACGTAAGAGACGAAGATGTGATGATAAGTCGAGGCTCGATAACATTTTGATAATATGATTTGTATATTAGTAATGCTCGTTAGATGATAATATGGTTTATGTAAGAGACGAACGACGGTCGATAAGTCGGGAATAAATGATGATATGAGGTTATGATTTGTGTAATAATGATTCTCGATAGATAATGAACGATAGTGTAAAATTTGATCAAGTTCTAATGACATTGGAATTTTCATAAGAGACGAAGACACGAGCATAAGTATTGATAGAAAAATCTAACCAATGAAATATTTTGATATTAATGATCGTTGGTGATAAATGAACAACTTTGTAGTTGACAATATTCGCATTCGATTTATTAAATGTTAAGTGATAGTTGTAAACGAGGAGTAGAGACCAGAAGTGAAATTGATTTGGTATAGTAATTGACTAGTTTTGAATGACGAAGTTTTAATCGTCTTATTAGTAACCAAGAAATGAGAAGGAGTTCGTCGCGTATGAGGTTAAGTGTTAACTGCCTTGAGGTATAAATTTCGTAAGATTTTAAGTGTGATAGCATAAAACGAACCGAGGAAGTCATACGTCGAAATATACGAGCTCTAGGGCTAGTTCGGGCATTTCTGCGACGTTTCACGGAAACTGCAATATCTCCTAGCTCGCTTAACGAAATCGAGATCCACGAATTGGAGAGTAAACTAGACATCCGTGGCTTTCTTTTAGTATAGGGAACATCCCCTGTTTCGAAATCCCCTGTTCTGGGTGGACTTACTGAACTGTACAGTTTGTTTCATGACGTAGTTTCCTAAGTTGAATTCTTTTCAACTTAGTTCCTTTTGATCTTTTAAGTCGATATAAGCTATCGACTATCATTAATGATTGACCTCAGTGTCGAGTAAGAACCCGAGCGAGTTTTAAACGAGAAGTGTTCGAGTCTCGTTCTAGATTAACTAAAAGAATCTAGTAAGCGTGCAAATGCCTAAAGCTTAAGAACTTAAAAGATTAATTTGATTTCAGTTTCGAATTCCATTTTCTTCTATCGACTCGACAACTTATCGTTGTTTTATTACTTACGTTCAAAGGAGGACGTTGAGGTTAGAAGACAGGATGGAAGATCAGAGACAGAAGCACGAGTAATAGTTCTGTAAACGAACGAGGTGGGCTTTCTAAAACCAAAATCTCCGTTGAATGCCATTACTTATGAAGTAATATTACGTGGGCTTTTCGAAAGTGTATCAATTACTACCTTATTTATATGCGAGCGTTGCTCGAAGGTGTTTACGTTTTGCTTTAATAAATGAGTATTAAAGTATTTATATGCGAGCGTTGCTCGAAAGTGATTACGTATTGTTTTAATAAGTGAGTATGAAAGTTCTATCAGTGCTTTAATGAATTGTTTATGTGAATTCTATTATGTCTCTCTGCGCTAGCCCTCAGGTGCTAACCAGAGTATTGGATTATGAGATAGCCCTCAGGCTGCTATCCAGATAATTCCAACTAAACGATTAGATTCTGAGATAGCCCACGGGTGCTATCCAGAGGGACAGTTTCTGAGTTAGCCCTCAGGTGCTTTCCAGACGATCGGATGTGAGTTTAAAACCCACAGTGTGTCATTCAGAAATTAAATGTATATATGTCAGTAAAAGTTTTATACAAGTGTTTATGAAAAGATGCATGATTAATTTATAATAAAGACTCTTGTGAGTTGTTTTCGGCATTGTGCCCACTAAGTACTTTTGTACTTAGCCCTGCATGTTTGTTTTCTTTGAATGTGCAGGTTGAGTGACGAAGGCGGAGGAGGTTGAGTAAAGGTCTTTTCTCAGGAAAGAAGTTTAGTTGAGCCTCGATTTCACATTCAAAATGTGTTATCATTTTTTCTATGTTTTCCGCTGCCAATTCTGTAAACTAGTTTCAGTTAGTATATAACTTTAGAACTAAGTTTCATTCCTTGAACTTAGTCTCTTCTAAGAACAGTTATGTTGAGTGATCCTTCGTGATCAACTCTTTCTTTCATTAATTAAAGTCACTTCCCTTATTTATGTAAATCCTTTCGGTTTAAATTGTTATTACTTTAAACCTAGTTTTCCCTGTATACAGTTTGACGAGCGATCCTTCAAGATCGACTCTCATTTATTCAAGTTCATCGTAATTAGTGTTAAGTTAATGTATTTTTATTCATTTATCCCCCTTCTTTTCTGTTTCTTTATTCCAATCCCTAGTCGCACCCCGACTTTGCCGTCCTTCGGGAGTTGGGGCTGTGACATTTTACTCCTCTTATGCATCAAAATTTTCACATTCTCAACAAAGAAATTTCTTTCTTTGTTTTATTCAACATTAACTCATATCTCAAAAACTATTATTATTTTCTTCACTCTTTACCTCACTTTCTTATATATATATATATATGGATCGAAATCCCTCAAAGAAAATTTATAAAATTTTATACTTTTATCAATAATTATAAACATGCTCAAAATTTCATTTAATCTATATTTTCATCATTATATTAATGAAATCCATCAACTTAATAAATATATATTTATTTCGATTTTTATCTTTAAAAAAATAATAATTATTAATTATTTTATTCCATCTTCAAATCTTCAAAAATTCACCAAGAACATCAACAACACTTATATATATATATATATATATATATATATATTGTAATACCCCAATAATTTCTACTGTCTTTAAAAATGAAAGTTAATAATAATTATGGCTTTGCACGCCTAAGATCATGAAATTAAATTCTAAGATTTACGGTGAAATCCGTTTCAGAAAATAAATTCCAGAAGTCGGTCGAACGACTACTGTATTAGGATTTTCGCGTCCGGTAAATTTTTCGTCCTAAAACTCAGAATTAAAATCCGTCAGAATTTACATTCACTTTTTCTTCAATACGAGTTCACCGGAGAAAGTTAGTTTTTATGATTTTGCGGGCGAATTTTAGACTGTCTAATCCCCACTTTTTCTCGGATTTTGAAAAACGAATTAGGTTTTCCGAATACGTGTTTTATTTCCAATCTAACGGACGAATTAGATTTCATCGAATTCGAAACTATCTAAGAAAGTATTCCTCAACTTTTATATCGCCGTTTAAAGCCGGAAACGAGACATTTCCGTCTAACAAATCCACGCCAAACAACCCCTAACGACTCACCACTCCTTTGTAGGATATTTACCACCTTTATGCATAGTAATAACATGAGTCATCCTCTCTTCTTCCCCTCTTCATTACCGCCATACACACACTCTCTCTCTCTCATTTTCTTCTTTCTTCCTCCATTAAAGCTTCAACTCCAAGCTCTTCTCAAGCTCTTAAGTCTTCCATCTACCGATCAATTCTATTTCCGAGTCCATATTACGCAAGGTAAGAACTTCGTCTCCAATATGAACCGAACACAAATCCTTTTCCATCTTTTTCATTTTTTCGAAAGATAGGAGATGGAATAACATGTTGTCTTTTAATCGAATCATGTTCTAGTATGATTAGAATCGAGTTCTACGGATCGAATCATGAAGAAAATCACTCCCCATTTCTTAGGGTTATTACCGAAAATTTAATATTTTTTGTGGGTTTGATCGTAGCTCGATTTCTTTGATGTCTGATCGATAGATTAGTGTTCTACATGTTGTTAATTTACTATATGAATTGATTTAGATTTTTCTAAAAATAAAATTCGAAACCTAAGAGACGAATAATGTATGATTTAGTATAGTAAATGTTATGATATGCTCGATTGATTAATAGAAATGAGATATGCGATGTATGAGGATGATTATATATTTAATTTAGATTTTTCCAAAAATAAATTGAAAAATGTAAGAGACGAAAACGTGTCGATAAGTTAGAGCTCGTTAATGTTTTGATTATATGATTTGCGTATTAGTGATGCTCGTTAGATGATAATCGTTGTTGTAAAATTTGAACGAAAACAGAGAACGTTGGATTTTTCATAAGAGACGAATGAATGAACCTAAGTATCGTTGGAAAAGACGAATAAGGAAAGTAATTGGTTATTAATGATCGTTATTGTTAAATGAACGAGTTTGTATTTGACGGCTTTTACATCCGAGTTATGAAATGATAAGTTATAGTCGTGAACGAGAAGTAGAAACGAGAAGTTAGAAATTGTTTTGGTATAGTACTTGTTTAGTTTGAAAAGACGAGGTTTTAAACGTCGTGCTTATAATCGAGAAATGAAAAGGAGTTCATCACGTATGATGATACGTGGTGACTTCCTTGAGTCAGTATTTGCATGAAAATAAAAGTGATTAAGCTTTAATCGAACCTAGAAAATCATACATCGATTTTATCGAGCATTAGGGTTTCACTCGGCAGTTTTGCGACCTTCCACGGAAACTGCCATATCTCCTAGCTTGTTTATCGGAATCGAGATCCGCAAATTGGAGAGTAAACTAGACATCCTAGCTTCTTTTGGTACATGGTACGTCCCCTGTTTCGAAATCCCCTGTTCTGTAAAAACTTACTGATCTGTGCAGGAGAGTTCGAAACCTAGTTTCTTAAGTTGAAACCTTTTCAACTTGAACTCTTTCGATCTTTTAAGTTGCTTCAAGTTATTGACTACTTTCTTTCTACTGACCTAAGTGTCAAGTACAGAACCGAATGAGTGTCAAACGAGATGTGTTCGTATCTCGTTCCTGTTTAATTAAAAGAGTTTAGTTTAGCGTGCAAATGCTTAATAAGTCTAAAGGACGAAAACTTAACTCGATTTTCCGTATTCGTTTATCGTTTGCGATCGAGTTTTAAAGTATGATTATTTATGATGAAGGAGGAAGTTGGCACCAAGGATAGGACAGAAGATTAGAAGATGGAAGCACGTGTCTTAGTTCTGTATTCTATCGAGGTGGGCTTTTATATATGAAACAAAATGAGCAATGCTCGAAAACCTTTTCTTTATCGTTTTGATAATCGTGTTTTCAAAGTGATAATCATGGCATGAACTACTTGTTTTATGTGAGTTCTCTTGTACCTTATGAGTTAGCCAAAAGGGGTTAACTAAACGATTGGCTTTGAGTTAGTCAAAAGGGACTTTCCAAAGTTAAGTGTACACAGTAGCCGTTGAAGTATGGAACCCTGTTGAAGGGACGACCTACCGCGGTGATAATAAATGGTCAAGATTGAACGTAACATTTATGAAAAAAATGCTTGATCAAGCTAAGTTATGAAAATGAGAAAGAAAATGTTTAGTAGACACGGGAATTTGTTGAAAAACCCCGATGTGCTATAGAAATGAAATGCCTGATTATCTATACTTATGATTATGTTTTCGGCAATGTGTCCACTAGGTACTTTTGTACTTAGCCCTGCATATATTTTCTAAATGTGCAGGTTGAAGCGACGGGAGCGGTGACGGTTGAGTTAAGAGTTGTCGATAGGGAAGACTTTAGTATGTAGTTTACAATTCCGCTGCCAAACTCTAGACTCACTTATGTAAATATGAATATCACTTTTGGTTTAAGTTCTGTACTTATAACTTAGAATCTTTGAGATCTTGTTCGAGTGATCCTTCGAGATCAACTCTTTCTTTTGTTAATAAAGTCTTGTTCATAGAAATTATTCTGTCTTTAATGTTATGTTTATTCTTTCATTCCCTTTCTTCCCCGCTTCTTTAATCCAATCCCAGTGGCACCCTAACTTCTGCCGTCCCTCGGGATTTGGGGCTGTGACAGAGTGGTATTAGAGAAATCGTTTCTGCTCTGCATACGAATTTCTTTCAAAGTAGTCAGATAGAGTATTCGTTCATATTCTATACCCGAGTCTTCTTTCAAAGTGAAGTTAGGTCGTAACACTAAGATTAAGAGTGTAGACGACAACTCAACCTCCCGCTGCGTCGACTCAACAATGGAAAGAAAGAAAGAAAGAAAGAAAAAAAGAAAGGAAAGGAAAGAGTTTCAAGAAATGTGTTCTTCTTTTAAGAAAAATTTTGAATAAGTATTTACCAAGTCAAGAATGGAACGAAAGGTGCCAAGTAAAAAATTGTTTGAAAGTATAAGAATTATACCTTGTTTTGTTTTATTATGTGAATTATGTGAAATTATTTGCACAATAATTTCTTTTAATTTGAAAAGTATGTTGGCACAAGAACCTAGATTGATTCTAGGGATTTTCCCGGTTCATTGAAAAGAACATAGACTATGATTCTAAGGACTTTCCGATTCCTTGAGAACATAGATGCTTTAAGAAGTATTGTTTCCAAATGATTTCGAAAGGAGATCGTGAAACGGGAAGGACTTCTATAGACGAATGTCACGTGCGTAGTGACATGAACAATGTCACAGCCCCAAATCCCGAGGGACGGTAAAGTCGGGGTGCGACTAGGGGTTGGATTAAAGAGGTGGGGAAGAAGTGGGAATAACTGAATAAACAGACATTTATAACAGAATAATTACTATGAACTTGACTTTATTGGTTAAAAAGGGAGTCGATCCCGAAGGATCACTCGACATATTTGTTTCAGAGTAGGCTCGGTTCAAAGTATGAAAACTTAGACGGAAAGATTACACAACAAAAAGTGTATTAGTTTGCAGCGGAAAAACGTAGAATGATAACACAATTCAAATGTGAAATCGAGGCTCAAAAGATAACACAATTCTTCTTTCTTATAACGACCTTTACTCAACCTCTTCCGCCTTCGTCACTCAACCTGCACATTTAAAAAAAAACAAACATGCAGGGCTAAGTACATAAAGCACTTAGTGGGCACAATGCCGAAAACAACTCACACTACAAGAAAAACAGTTATAGACGACGGGCATTTCGCGTCATCTATAGCAAAAATCCCGTCATCTATAGCCTCGTAGTCTATTGGGGGCGGTAATAGACGACGGGAAATGCGCGTCGTCTATAAGGCATATAGACGACGGGAAATTGGGTAATAGACGACGGGAAATGCGCGTCGTCTATAAGTCTTATAGACGACGCACATTTCCCGTCGTCTATTACCAAATTTCCCGTTGTCATTTGATATTATAGACTACGGTTTTTCTGAGATAGACAACGTTATTTTCCCGTCGTCTATAGTATTAATAGATATCGGTTTTTTCCTGTTGTCTATTGTATTATTTTGTCCTGTTGTCTATTAAAATACATTAATATTTTCCAATCAAATGATAATATCATAAACATCACAAATCATAAAATCAAATATATTATTTTAAACTCAAAGTCATACAATCACTTTCATTACATGTTCTACAACTAGCCTTAAAACAATAACAATGTCTCCAAATAGTCTTAAATACAAAAATATAAATATTTATATTGTCTTACTCTCCAAAACAATAACAATATCTCCAAACCGTTGTAAACTCAACCAAGCCATCCATCCATTCATGCATCCAAGTGACTTCCACCTACATATTAAAAAAAAAAAAAACTCATTAAGATTCAAAAAAACTGCCCTTTTATCAGTGCAGGTCCCAGATGTTAGTTGTATGCAACAATTGATATCTGAATCTCTTAATAATCGAATCAGATCCCTCAACACAATATCTTCTGCAAGAACAGTGTTTAACGAAGAGGTTGGAGAAAGAAGTTAGATAAAGCTGAATGCGACGTTGCAGGGGAGATAATAAGATCATTATCTTATCTTAGCAACTACAAGCAACATTCTAATGCTAAAATCAGCTTACCAATAAATTCAATTACGCGACGTGTTATCCAGGAAGTTAAGCTTAAGATATGAGAAAAAATGTCATCCATTTCTGAACAGCATTAACAACAAATTTCAGAGAGATTTTGGTTTGCCATGGCCCTGCAAACATGTCTGGTATTAGACAGTATCCAGTTCATAGTTCACAATAAGTTTGTAAATCTAAAATTCACATGAGTGTTAATATACAACGTATATAACTTCTATGTTAAAATAAAGATCCATTCCTATTAGCATGCATAGAATAAGTAAATTAAAAAACAGAAGTAAATATTAGATTTCATTAAATACAAATAAAAGACCAACACAAATACAAATGAAGCGTAAATGCAGATTATATAAACAGCTTGTCGATCTCCCAACATCTTGAAATTTTTTCCTATTTGATCCAAAAAGAATTATAGGTATAGAAACTTATAGAAATTGTATGGTTCAGAGATGAACTTATGGAAATGGCACAAATTGATGTACATGTTGCACTAAAATATATTCATGGGCGGCATCCTAAAATCTATGAACATCTATAGACATTTACCTACTACAACCAGGTACTCACCTATCAACAGTTAAATACAATTTCCTCAATCTCCTCTAGATCTGATTTTGATGATTCAAATTTAATAAAGGACAAAATTAACTAATTTAGTGATTGCACTTGAAATATATGTCTCTTCTCTAATAGCGGAGCCGCTATGGGTGACACCACTTAATTATAGTAGCCAACTTAACACGAATAATATCTTCAACGCTATCGAATATTCAGCTGAATCTTAGGACTTAAAAGTAACAAAAAGACAAGGAATTGCGCTACAAGTAACTCAAAAGGACTTCAATTGCTCCAAGTACCTATATTGCATGAGATATTGGATTACAATCTCACAATGTACACAAGGATTGTAGCAAATAAAACCAGCCCGCCGCAATGAATGAAATTCAAGTCTTAATTAATCAAAGAGAAGCACGATATTTGACAAATCATAAAACTGAGGCAGATCATCTGCAAAATAGTGTCTTGTAGATATTCCAACAATGTAATACAACTCAGATGGCAAATCAGTAATGAATGTCTAATAATTTCAGATCCCACGTTTCATCAAACATCAAACATTAACACAAAGAAAGAATTTTTGACATAGTTTGTGCGCGCGTGCGCATATGAGAGATATAGATAGAGATAGAGAGAGAGAGAGGCCAAGTCAATTAAATCAGAATGAATGTAAACAAGAAGCCATTGAAATTTGATAATAAAAAATGAATATGAAAAATTGATAGGGAAAGCGGGAGGCTTGCCTGGTAAAACATGATCTTCTGGACCGATGGAGGAGTCGGCGCGCAAAAGAGTGACCCATCGCCGGAATTTCCGCATTGATATCGGCAGAAGTCGGAAATGCAGCAACAACGTCGGTAGAAGATGAAGGCAATGGCTGCAGGGCAGATGGCGGCAATGAGGACACCATGAGGGCTACTTCTCCGGCGAGAGAAGCCTGAAATACGCAGCCAGACCTCGCCGGAATCGCGACACAGCCCGGCGAGCCGAAGAGGAATGAATCTCCAAAAAAACCTCAAGGAATTTGACGAATCAACAGTCTAAATGAATGAGAAATCTCCCAAGAACCAATATACTTAACCGCCGTTAGGCAATTCGTTGCCCGTCGCCGGAATTTGGAACCTCGACGGCGAAAAACCCAAATCAGTGAATCTCCCTCAAAACTTAATGGAATTGGACGATTCAAAAGCCAAAAACCATGGACTTCACTCCAGGAATTTAAATCTCCAGGTCCCGTTTAACAATTTTGGATGAGGATGCCGGAATTTGAAGATCAATAACAGCGAAACCCTAGATTTCGCCGATGCTAGAACCGAATCAATTCTGGGCCAAATCAAACAATTGAGATGTGAATCTTCAATCAAAAAACTCCCAGTAATCGAAAGAGATGAACGCCGTTGTCCAATTTCCGGCTGCCCCACCGAAATTTTGAATTGAAATCGCGACGGTGACGAAAACCCAAGCAATCCAATCTCTCTCAATACTTAATGAAATGAGATGAATCAAGAGGCAAATATGCTCGAAATAAACACATGAACAAGGATATAATGTCGCCGTTATCCAATTTCAAACCTAAATGCCGGAATCGAAATGGATCTCGACGACGAACCAAAAACCCAAATGCAAAAATTCCTGCATATCTTAATGAAAATAGACGATTGAAACGGGTAATATACTCGATTTTGAAAAAGGAGAGTGGATCTGCAATCAATTTCAGTGATTAATGGATAAAAATCCATCGAGAAATCTAAATCCGATGTAGACGGGATGAAAATTTTAGAGAGAGAAACCGCCCCATTTTCAAATAAAAGAATTATCACTGAGACTAGAAATGGGGGTTGTTGTTGTTGCTCGGGAAGGAGAAATGCAAGAAACTGTAAGTGAAGAAGATGAAACAGGGGCAGAAAATAGAGGTAGGGGGAGGAGGCGGAGAAGATGAGCGGCTGAGTAGGGGGTGCGCGGTGGAGGAAGAACACTTCCTGAGACGGCGGTGGTGGCGGGAGGCGGCGGTGGCAGGCGGTTTGAAGAAGAAGTGTGGGAGTTGAAGAAGAGGGAGAAGAGGAGCGGGAGTTCAAATTAGGGATTTAGTTTTCAAGTTTTTCAGAAAAAAAAAGAAATTACGATGGGTGAAACAAACGTCGTTAAGATTTTTAAATATATATATATATATATATTTTAAGTGCGGTCATAGACGACGGGACACCAAATCGCGTCGTCTATAACCGAGGTAAAGTAGACAACGGGAAAAGTCCCGTCGTCTATTATATAGAACGACGACGAAAAAACTGTCATGTCGTCTATAACAGTACGAAAGCGGTAATAGACGACGGGAAATCTATGCCGTGGTCTATTTAACTGCTTATAGACGACGTCATATGCATCTCCCGTCGTCTATTTTCTTATAGACAACGCGAGAAAAATGCCCGTCGTCTATATTGCGTCGTATATTACCGTTTTTCTTGTAGTGTCACAAGAGTATAGATTTAATCATGCATCTTTTCATAAACACTTGTATAACTTATACTGCTGTTCATTTAATTCTGGATAACACACTGTGAGTTTTAACTCACATCCGATCGTCTGGAAAGCACTCTGTGGGCTAACTCAGAATTTGTCCCTCTGGATAGCACTCTGTGGGCTATCTCAGAATCTGATCGTTTGGTTGGAATATCTGGTTAGCACTTTGAGGGCTAACTCAAAATCCAATACTCTGGTTAGCACTCTGAGGGCTAACTCAGAGAAGCATAAGAAAATTCACATAAACAATTCATTTATGCTCTGATAGATACTTTAATACACATTTATCAACAATACGTAAACACTTTCGAGCAACGCTCACATAATATTACTTCATAAGTAATGGCATTCATCGGAGTTTTTTGGTTTTAGAAAACCCACCTCAATCGTTTACAGAACTATAACACGTGCTTCCATCTCTGATCTTCCGTCTTGTCTTCTAATCTCGACGTCCTCTTTCTTTGAACGTAAATAATGACATTTTAGTGAAAGGTCGAGACAATAAAAAAAGAAAACAGAAATTCGGAATCGGTTAATGACTTTTAGACCTTTGCACTTAACTAATCTCTTTTGATTAAAAGAAGCGAGACTCGAACACATCTCGTTTAGAACTAACTCGGTTCCTTACTCAACACTGAGGTCAGTTAAAAATGGAAGTCCATAACTCATAACGACTTAAAAGGTCTTAAGGAATCAAGTTAAGAAGAATTCAACTTGAGAAACTAGGTTCTTGAAATTACTGCACAGATCAGTAAGTCCACCCAGAACAGATTTTATCGAAACAGGGGATGTATCTTATACCAAAGGAAAGCCACGGATGTCTAGTTTACTCTTCAATTTACAGATCTTGATTTCGTTAAGCGAGCTAAAAGTTATGACAGTTTCTGTAACGCATCGCAAAATAGTCCGCGTAGAAACCCTAGTGCTTGATAAACTCGACGCACGACTTTCTAGGTTCGATTAATGCTATTCCACTTTTATTTTCACGAAATTTTCATCTTAAGACAGTCTACACGTACCATCAGACATGATGAACTCCTTTACATTTCTCAATTAAGAACTCGACGTATATTTCCTCGTCATTTTCAACTATCAATTACTAAATCATTTCATTTCAATTCTATTTCAACTTCTCGTTCACACTTCTCGATTACAAATACAACTTATATCATTTCATCTCATGGAAATATCGTTAACTACAATCTTGTTCTCTTATCAATAACAATCATCAATATCAAAATACTTTCCTTGTTCGACTTTTCTATCGACACTTAAGTTCGATTCTTCGTCTCTTATCAAAATTCCGACATCATTGGAATTCGTTCAAATTTTACAAAATCGATCATCATCTATCACGATTCATTAATACGTAATTCACATTCTCATATCATTATCTAATCTCGACTTATCGACGAGCTTTCGTCTCTTACAATTTTCACTTTATTTTTAGAAAAATTCCAATAAATTTTAGAATCATCCTCAAACATACTACTTCTCATTTCTATTATCATTTCAAACAAATCACATCAATTACTACACCAATTCCTCAATGATTCCATCTACTTCTTACTACATTTTCCAACTTTCCACACACTTATTCTATTTCATTAATTCTTGATTCCAAGCTTCATAACTAATCACCAATTGATCAAATACTAAGTTATAGCATCATCTAACACTTCCAACATCACAAATTAAAAACCAAACTCAAACCCTAGCCCTAAATTTTCGGTCCCTTTATAATTTGGGAAAATTAATTCCTTCTTGCTTGCAATCATCAATTCATCCAATTTCCATGCTTAATTTATCAACTAATTAAGATTATAGCATCATACTATAAAACCCCCAAATTTTCGGTCAACCCTAAACATAGCGGTTCTTGATTTTCTCTTCAATTCATCCATAGAAATCAATTTCTATCCATCTAATTACAAGTATTAAAGGTTAAATCATCCTACTTCCAACTCCAAGAAAAATCGGTCCATACAAAAATAAAGAGAATTGAAATTATAAATGGATAGGATGATAGCTTAGATGATTACCTTAACAAATATGTGATTGGATTCGAGGATTGATGGATGATGAATGATCTATGATGATGAACCTTGAAGAACTTGAAGCTTTTCAATGGAGGATGAAGAACAAAAATGAGAGAGAAATGGTATAGGGAGGTGGCGGTTTTGGCATAGGGAGGGAGGAGGATGATGACTAATGATAACTACATATTTAGCATAAAGTAGGGTGACTCACAAGGTGACTCACTAAGGGTCGTTTGGCGTGAAAATATTTGACGGAATATCTCGTTTCCGAGTTTTAAACGAGCGTTATAAAAATTGAGAATTAAATTCTTAGTCGGTCACATTACCGGCGAAAACTAATTCGACCATTAGTTCCGGAATAATTTACATAGTTAGAAAGTATATTTCGTTTTCCGAAATCCGATAAAAAGTCGGAACATCACAGTCCAAATTTCATCAGGAAAAAATAATAAAAACGGATTTTTACTAACTTACTCGTCTTGCAAAAATATCTACTATGCACAATAAAATAGACGGAAATCAAATATAAAAGGGGGTAAGATTTGGGGTAGGTCATGATCATTGTTGACATGTTAATTCGGTCATGGGCACACTAAGAATCCGTTTTCACAAATCTACCTGCTATGCACCCGAGCAGGTAGATACCGACGAGAAGATAGCAAAGAAATTCCGTGGGGGACTTAGACACGAACTAGGAATAGCATTAGCCAGCCAGGAGGACTGAGCTATACAGATATACTAGGACGAGCCTTAGACATGGAGGCAATTGTGCCGGATGAACAAAAGATTGTAGCGCTTGTACCAGCACCAACCCAGGCTCCAGCTCAAGATCATTCCAACAACAATAACAATAGCTTTAAAGGAAATAGGAAATGGGAAGGAGGAAAACAGGGTGGAAATCAGCGTGGCTTGCAACAGCAGAATCAAAATAAACAATCAGGACAATGGAGGGAAAATAATCAGCAAGGACAGTGGCAGGGACAACAGGCAGACAATAACAAAGGAAGAATCACTGTTCCTACCTGCCCTAAATGTAACAGAATGCACTTTGGTAATTGTTTGGCAAACATTGACGGTTGTTATAACTGTGGTCAGAAGGGACACGTGAGAAGAAATTGTCTGAAACCATTGCAACCAGTAGGATCGAATCAGTATGGTCAGCCCCAATCCTTGAGAGCTAATCAAGCTCAGCCACATCCGCAACAACAACAATCACTAGGCAAGTAATTGGCCTAACTCAGACTAGTAGTAGTCTAATTTTGAATAAGTCCCCGTTGGAGGAAAAACAGTACTCATTCGACGTATATGTATATATGACCCCGTGAGTGGGCTTTGACTTCGTGAAAATTTCTTCTAAATCATGTTAGTTTAACTTGTTTAACAAGGAACTTGTTTAACTTGGGAAGTTAAAAAGTTTATAGAACTAGTATCGGAGTTATTACCAGTTTCAGTTTTGTGAACTTTTTAAGTAGGAAAAAAAAGGGTTTAGTAAAGTAAGTGAATGCTTAAAGTAAAAAGTTAATGAAAATATATGATATGGATATAATCCATGGGATGGAAGGATTATGATTGTGGTATCAACTACCATCCAGGAAAAGCTAACGTCGTAGCAGACGCGCTGAGTCGCAAGACTCCAACTAAAGTAGGGTGTCTCTTAATCGAAGAAGAAACACTTGTTCAGAAATCGAAATGATGGATTTGGAAGTACTAGATACACCTGAGACAATAACTAAACCGAATAGTAGCACTAGTAGCTACACCAGACTTACGAAAGAGAATTTTAAGTGAATCCGAGAGAACGATTCAAGTATTAGAAGAAATGTTAAGGACGATAGTGTTAGATCAAAGTCTAATAGTTATTAGGCTACGATAAGTATTATTCCTTATGAAGCCTTGTTTGAAAGAGAAAAAAAAAGAACTAGATTCGCTCGGTGAAGTGATAGATCAATTCTTTCATCAGATTCGAACCAAATAGAAGGAAGTCTAGAAGTAACGAAAGTCTTAAGCAATGTATGTCATTTGACTTAAATTTAGAGAATGAGGACAAGATTTTCCTCATGATTTTCCTGCTAAGGATTATTGTGATTATTTCTTCGCGTTCAGTATAAGCTTAGACGAAGCTTTATATGATTAGTAGATCTTGGAAAAGATAGTTTTAATGTGTATAGATTGGCCGTGTCGCCAAGTCTATGGAATGTTTATTATGGTTGTGTATCTCATTTGAGAAAGTACGTGTTCGATTCTAAACGCGTGATTCATCAGCAAGACGTTGTTCTTGATTAAGTTATAAGTTATAAAGAAAGACCGCAATCGATCTTGGATCGAAAGGTGCGAGAGTTAAGAAGTAAGTCGATACGATTAGTAAAGTGTTATAAGATCACCACGGGCAAGAAGAAGCCACGTTTGAACTTGAAGAAGAATTGAGGAAGAAGTATCCCGAACAGTTTAAAGAAGATAAGCAAATTTCGGGACGAAATTTTTCGTTAGAGGGGTAGAATGTAATACCCGGCGTTTCTCTTCCGACGAGAAATAAAAATTTTCTATTTAATTAAGGCTTTGCACGCCTAAGTTAAAGACTTTCAATTCTAAGACTAACAGTGAAATCCGTTTCTGAAAATAAATTCCAGAAGTCGGTTGAACGACTACTGCATTAGGTTTTTCGCGTTTGATAAAATTTTTGCCCGAGAACTCAAATCGAGAAACCGTCTGATTTTACTTTCACTCTTTTTGCAAGACGAGTAAGTTAGTAAAAATCCATTTTTATTATTTTTTCCTGATGAAATTTGGACTGTGATGTCCCGACTTTTTATCTGCTATGCACAATAAAATAGACGGAAATCAAATATAAAAGGGGTAAGATTTGGGGTAGGTCATGATCATTGTTGACATGTTAATTCGTTCATGGGCACACTAAGAATCCATCCATGCTTCGTATAAACTCAAGGCGTGGCCCAAAGACATTGAGGCGTTTCAAGAGTTCATACTCCACACTTGGGATGGTTGAATCCCTTGTTGTCGTCCTGGTCCGAAGGTCACGCTTCACCCCGGTCACAAGGTCGTGCTTTACTCCTCCTTAGACAGTAGTCATACCCGATCTCTCCAAGTATGACCCTCACCAACCTTCTCTTCCAAACTTCCCATGTCCGCACCTACAGAGTAGACATCACTCGCGGGATACTCATTTCCGGGACCACGTCCAACCGGTCATTGCAATGCCTACGATACGCGAGATGAGTCCTTTGGTCGATAACCATGGCTTGATGCCTCGTCACAGTTGATGGGTGATTGTTAGAGAAGCCCAAGACTGAAGAAGGACGCAGTATCCCTTTGTCCAATCCTCACCATCCAGATCTACAGCACCATGCCAGGTGCTGCTTAACTACTCGGTCCTGGGCACATCGAACGCTGCCGTTTGTCATGCCCTGCCTTTGCTTGACATGGTACAGCTCCAACCAAACGGAGATCACCCGTTAGGTTAGAACTTCCCATGAGTTCTGCTCCAGTCCTTCCGGAACTACTGAACTCAACCGATGGCACAAGTGCCTCACGAATATTTCACATGTCAACAGTCAATCATTTCCCATACCCAAATCTCACCAAGTAAACTACTCACACATAATTAAATATATAATGATAATAGAAAGAGAACACATTAATAAAAGAAATACGAGATACTCGGATTAAAAGTACCTAAGGCAACAGCCTTGGATTTGTTCTTCGCAGCGGAATGTAAATAAAAGCAGATAAAGATTGTTTTGAACAGAAAATATAAAAGTGTTTTCTTCGAACTAGGAACTGTAGACTGATCAATTCTCCAACATTGTGCCAGCCGCTTTGGCTGGACTTTTATAGCTGTAGTGGCAGCGAGCAAAACCCTAGGCGGGTAGCTTGAAATGGCATGATTGGCAGTTTCCATGTTGAGCGAGATTCTGAATATCTGCGATTGGCTGGATTGATGATTGGCGATCTTCGATTGATTTGTTTATTTAGGGTAGGGCGCTGACCTCCAAATCCTTCCTTTCATGGATGCTCGGCAGATGTTGGGCGAATCTTCTCCACGCGGCTTTCCTTCTTGAGCTTTGATGACGGACTGGAAATCTTTGTGGTGGTCAAACTGGTTGCATGCTTCATGGTTGGATTCCTCGTAGACACGACAGCTGCAAGATCTTCTTTGTTGTTGGGTGCATTGCGTTAATACCACGAATGTGAATGATGAACAGCAACTTAGCTTCAGGGTTCACATGGAATCCTCCTTTCAACCTCGTCTCTTGCTTCAATTCATCTCTTGCTCTGCATACTCCTTTGCATAGTCCTTGCAACCGACTGGATTCGCATCCAGTTCTGCTCATTCTGACCACCTTTCCTCTGTTTGACTTGGACTGAGCTTCCTTCCTTCGAACAACAGTTTCCTTCCCCTGGACAGACTCTAATGACATAAAAAGACATGAAAAATAGGGCCAACCGGCCCAAAAGTCGAAGATGCATCATCTAACGAAAAATTTCGTCCTGAAATTTGCTTATCTTCTTTAAACTGTTCGGGATACTTCTTCCTCAATTCTTCTTCAAGTTTACACGTGGCTTCTTCTTGCTCGTGGTGATCTTATAACACTTTACTAATCGTATCGACTTAATTCTTAACTCTCGCACTTTTCGATCCATGATCGATTGCGGTCTTTCTTTATAACTTATAACTTAATCAAGAACAACGTCTTGCTGATGAATCACGCGTTTAGAATCGAACACGTACTTTCTCAAATGAGATACACAACCATAATAAACATTCCATAGACTTGGCGACACGGCCAATCTATACACATTAAAACTATCTTTTCCAAGATCTACTAATCATATAAAGCTTCGTCTAAGCTTATACTGAACGCAAAGAAATAATCACAATAATCCTTAGCAGGAAAATCATGAGGAAAATCTTGTCCTCATTCTCTAAATTTAAGTCAAATGACATACATTGTTTAAGACTTTCGTTACTTCTAGACTTCCTTCTATTTGGTTCGAATATGATGAAAGAATTGATCTATCACTTCACCGAGCGAATCTAGTTCTTTTTTTTTTCTCTTCCAAACAAGGCTTCATAAGGCATAATACTTATCGTAGCCTGATAACTATTAGACTTTGATCTAACACTATCGTCCTTAACATTTCTTCTAATACTTGAATCGTTCTCTCGGATTCACTTAAAATTCTCTTTCGTAAGTCTGGTGTAGCTACTAGTGCTACTATTCGGTTTAGTTATTGTCTCAGGTGTATCTAGTACTTCCAAATCCATCATTTCGATTTTCTGAACAAGTGTTTCTTCTTCGATTAAGAGACACCCTACTTTAGTTGGAGTCTTGCGACTCAGCGTGTCTGCTACGACGTTAGCTTTTCCTGGATGGTAATTGATACCACAGTCATAATCCTTCCATCCCATGGATTATATCCATATCATATATTTTCATTAACTCTTTACTTTAAGCATTCACTTACTTTACTAAACCCCTTTTTTTCCTACTTAAAAAGTTCACAAAACTGAAACTGGTAATAACTCCGATACTAGTTCTATAAACTTTTTAACTTCCCAAGTTAAACAAGTTCTTTGTTAAACAAGTTAAACTAACATGATTTAGAAGAAATTTTCACGAAGTCAAAGCCCACTCACGGGGTCATATATACATATACGTCAAACGAGTACTATTTTGCCTCCAACGAGGACTTATTCAAAATTAGACTACTACTAGTCTAAGTTAGGCCAATTACTTGCCTAGTGACCCTTGCCCTTGTCCTGTGCTTCTGGCCCATTCACAAATGTCCATGCATTCTGCTCTTGTTGCTGTTGTGACTGTTGTTGTTGCGGATGTGGCTGAGCTTGATTAGCTCTCAAGGATTGGGGCTGACCATACTGATTCGATCCTACTGGTTGCAATGGTTTCGGACAATTTCTTCTCACGTGTCCCTTCTGACCACAGTTATAACAACCGTTAATGTTTGCCAAACAATTACCAAAGTGCATTCTGTTACATTTAGGGCAGGTAGGAACAGTGATTCTTCCTTGGTTATTGTCTGCCTGTTGTCCTTGCCATTGTCCTTGTTGATTATTTTCCCTCTATTGTCCTGATTGTTTATTCTGATTCTGCTGTTGCAAGCCACGCTGATTTCCACCCTGTTTTCCTCCTTCCCATTTCCTCTTTCCTTTAAAGCTGTTGTTATTGTTGTTGGAATGATCTTGAGCTGGAGCCTGGGTTGGTGCTGGTACGGGCGCTACAATCTTTTGTTCATCTGGCACAACTGCCTCCATTTCTAAGGCTCGTCCTAGTATATCTGTATAGCTCAGTCCTCCATGGGTGGCTAATGCTATTCCTAGTTCGTGTCTAAGTCCCCTACGGAATTTCTTTGCTATCTTCTCGTCGATATCTACCTGCTCGGGTGCATACCTTGACAATTCACAAAAGGTTGCATCGTATTCAGTCATTGTCATCTTCCCTTGTTTCAAACTGTAGAACTCTATTTCCTTCTTTGCTCTATAGGTTCTAGGGATGTACTTGTCGTAAAATGCTTCCTTAAACTCATCCCAAGTAAACTGAGCCAGATGCTCTATTGGAATAACCTTCTGCCTAGCTTCCCACCAGAAATTAGCTGGTCCGGTGAGTTGAAACGCAACACACGAGAGACGCTCCTCATCAGTACATCTGAGAAGTTTAAAAGTTCTTTCTGTAGCTCTTACCCAAAGCTCAGCATCGCTCGGGTTTCCTGATCCACTAAAGACAGGTGGATTTCTTTTGAGGAATAGATCCTCTATGTCATGACGTAGTGGTGGTGGAGGTGGAGGGGTTTCTTGACGTCCTTGATTTTCCTCCCTCTCATGTTGTCTGTGACCTATTCCTGGTCCTCTAGGCCTACCGAGTCCTCTTCTTCTGTCATTCACTACTCTTGGCGGCATTTTGAAACTAAAGAAATCAATAATTCTCATCAATTTCGTACTTTAAGCACTCACCCATTCAATAAGGAGTTAACTCATCCTAATCATCTAGCAATTTCTCAAATTGCAACCAAACTCTTAACGGTTCTTAGCTTACCTTAACCATTTCATCTTACCTTAATCATCTTAAATTAGACTTCTTAGTTTTTTTTTTCTTGAAGAAAACTTTTAATCGGTTCTTAATCATTAAAACAAAGTAATTAGTCTACTTTGTTCATGTTACTTATACGAAAGTAACATTCGTCTCTTATTTGCTTTGATTCCTTTTTTTTCTGTCCTTCCTGTTCCGATTGTCTCTCGCTTATTTTCGAAACCAACGCTTCTTAAAACGTCTATGTTCTCAATGAATCGGGAAGAATCTTAGAGCAAATAGTCTAGGTTCTCAAACCAACATACTTCTCAAAATAACAGAAATTATAGCTCAAATAATTTCACATATTTTCACAAAGTATAGTACTCATGCTCTCACATAACTCATGTAATATCACAAAGTATAACTTTTATATTTTAATCACATTCATACTTGGCATACTTTATTTATATCATACTTGCATATTTTATTTATAAATTCTTGCATACTTAATCAAAATTTCTTCTTAAAAGAAATCATACTTCTGAAATTCTTTCCTTACTTTCCTTCTTTGGTTGAGTCGACGTAGCGGGAGGTTGAGTTGTTTACTATATTCTTAAGTTTACTTTCTCAAAAGAAGACTCAGGTGTAGAGTATATACAAATACTCTATCTTACTACTCGAAAGAAACTTGTATGCAGAGCAGAAACGATTGCTCTGATACCACTCTGTGGTATCACTAGAAAAATAACTTACGACCAGAGGAGAACCGAATGCTCTGATACCATTCTGTCACAGCCCCAAATCCCGAGGGACGGCAAAGCCGGGGTGCGACTAGGGGTTGGATTAAAGAGGCGGGGAAGAAAGGGGAATAACTGAATAAACAGACATTTATAACAGAATAATTACTATGAACTTGACTTTATTGGATAAAAAAGGGAGTCAATCCCGAAGGATCACTCGACATATTTGTTTCAGAGTAGGCTCGGTTCAAAGTATGAAAACTTAGACCGAAAGATTACACAACAAAAAGTGTATTAGTTTGCAGCGGAAAAATGTAGAATGATAACACAATTCAAATGTGAAATCGAGGCGCAAAAGATAACACAATTCTTCTTTCTTATAACGACCTTTACTCAATCTCCTCCGCCTTCGTCACTCAACCTGCACATTTAAAAAAAAACAAACATGCAGGGCTAAGTACATAAAGCACTTAGTGGGCACAATGCCGAAAACAACTCACAAGAGTATAGATTTAATCATGCATCTTTTCATAAACACTTATATAACTTATACTGCTGTTCATTTAATTTTGGATAACACACTGTGAGTTTTAACTCACATCCGATCGTCTGGAAAGCACTCTGTGGGCTAACTCAGAATTTATCCCTCTGTATAGCACTCTGTGGGCTATCTCAGAATCTGATCGTTTGGTTGGAATATCTGATTAGCACTCTGAGGGCTAACTCAGAATCCAATACTCTGGTTAGCACTCTGAGGGCTAACTCAGAGAAGCATAAGAAAATTCACATAAACAATTCATTTATGCTCTGATAGATACTTTAATACACACTTATCAACAATACGTAAACATTTTCGAGCAACGCTCACATAATATTACTTCATAAGTAATGGCATTCATCAGAGTTTTTGGTTTTAGAAAGCCCACCCCAATCGTTTACAGAACTATAACACGTGCTTCCGTCTCTGATCTTCCGTCCTATCTTCTAATCTCGACGTCGTCTTTCTTTGAACGTAAATAATCACAATTTAGTGAAAGGTCGAGACAATAAAAAAAGAAAACAGAAATTCGGAATCGGTTAATGACTTTTAGACCTTTGCACTTAACTAATCTCTTTTGATTAAAAGAAGCGAGACTCGAACACATCTCATTTAGAAATAACTCGGTTCCTTACTCGACACTGAGTTCGGTTAAAAACGGAAGTCGATAACTCATAACGACTTAAAAGGTCTTAAGGAATCAAGTTAAGAAGAATTCAACTTGAGAAACTAGGTTCTTGAAATTACTGCACATATCAGTAAGTCCACCCAGAACAGAGTTTATCGAACAGGGAATGTATCTTATATTAAAACAAAGCCACGGATGTCTAGTTTACTCTCCAATTTACGGATCTCGATTTCATTAAGCGAGCTAAAAGTTATGACAGTTTCCGTGCAACGTCGCAAAACAGTCCGCGTAGAAACCCTAGTGCGCGATAAACTCGACGCACGACTTTCTAGGTTCGATTAATGTTATTCCACTTTTATATTCACGAAATTTTCATCTTAAGACAGTCTACACGTACCATCACATGTGATGAACTCCTTTTCGTTTCTCGATTAAGAACTCGACGTATATTTCCTCGTCATTTTCAACTATCAATTACTAAACCATTTCATTTCAATTCTATTTGAACTTCTCGATTACAACTACAACTTATATCATTTCATCTCGGATGGAAATATCGTTAACTACAATCTCGTTCTCTTATCAATAACAATCATCAATATCAAAATACTTTCCTTGTTCGACTTTTCTATCGACACTTAAGTTCGATTCTTCATCTCTTATCAAAATTCCGACATCATTGGAATTCGTTCAAATTTTACAATATCGATCATCATCTATCACGATTCATTAATACGTAATTCACATCCTCATATCATTATCTAATCTCGACTTATCGACAAGCTTTCGTCTCTTACAATTTTCACTTTATTTTTAGAAAAATTCCAATAAATTTGAGAATCATCCTCAAACATACTACTTCTCATTTCTATTATCATTTCAAACAAATCACAATTACTACACCAATTCCTCAATGATTCCATCTACTACTTACTACATTTTCCAACTTTCCACACACTTATTCTATTTCATTAATTCTTGATTCCAAGCTTCATAACTAATCACCAATTGATCAAATACTAAGTTATAGCACCATCTAACACTTCCAACATCACAAATTAAAAACCAAACTCAAACCCTAGCCCTAAATTTTCGGTCCCTTTATAATTTGGGGGAATTAATTCCTTGTAGCTTCCAATCATCAATTCATCCAATTTCCATGCTTAATTTATCAACTAATTAAGATTATAGCATCATACTATAAAACCCCCAAATTTTCGGTCAACCCTAAACATAGGGATTCTTGATTTTCTCTTCAATTCATCCATAGAAATCAATTTCTATCCATCTAATTACAAGTATTAAAGCTTAAATCATCCTACTTCCAACTCCAAGAAAAATCGGTCCATACAAAAATAAAGAGAATTGAAATTTTAAATGGATAGGATGATAGCTTAGATGATTACCTTCACAAATATGTGATTGGATTCGAGGATTGATGGATGATGAATGATCTATGATGATGAACCTTGAAGAACTTGAAGCTTTTCAATGGAGGATGAAGAACAAAAATGAGAGAGAAATGGTATAGGGAGGTGGCGGTTTTGGCATAGGGAGGGAGGAGGATGATGACTAATGATAACTACATATTTAGCATAAAGTAGGGTGACTCACAAGGTGACTCACTAAGGGTCGTTTGGCACGAAAATATTTGACGGAATATCTCATTTCCGGGTTTTAAACGACGTTATAAAAGTCGAGAATTAAATTCTTAGTCGGTCATATTTTCGGCGAAAACTAATTCGACCATTAGTTCCGGAATAATTTACATAGTCGGAAAGTATATTTCGTTTTCCGAAATCCGATAAAAAGTCGGGACATCGCAGTCCAAATTTCATCCGAAAAAATAATAAAAACAGGTTTTTACTAACTTACTCATCTCGCAAAAAGAGTGAATATAAAATCAGACGGTTTCTCGATTTGAGTTCTCGGGCGAAAATTTTATCAGACGCCAAAAAACCTAATACAGTAGTTGTTCAACCGACTTCTGGAATTTATTTTTAGAAACGAATTTCACCGTTAGTCTTAGAATTGAAAGTCCTTAACTTAGGCGTGCAAAGCCATAATTAATTAGAAAATTTTTATTTCTCGTCGGAAGAGAAACGCTGGGTATTACAAACAAAGACTCGACAGAGTCAATTTTGTTTTTGTAATTAAGAGTCGATAAGAATTTCCTTCGAGGAAATAAAATAAATGATGATAAGGTAAATTAATTATGTACTAAGTGAACGAAAGAAACGAATGGACGTTTGAGAAGCGTTGACTTCAAAATAAGAAAGAAATGATCGAGTAACATGAATCAAAGTGAACGAAAGAAATGAATCAAAGTGAACGAAAGAAATGAATGTTACTTCCGTACGAGTAACATGAACAAAGTAGACGTACATTGTTTTAATAAGTGTGAATCATTAAGAGTTTTCCTTTGAGGAAACTGCGAAGTCGAAAGTTAAGAGTTCGTACTTTGTTTAATAAGTAAAGAATCGTTAAGAAATTTTCTCTGAGGAAGAAATAATGGAAGAAAGTAAGAAAGAATAAAGAAAGAAAGTAATGAAGAATAAAGAAAGGAAGTAATAGGAAATAAAGTAAGAATGCAAAAGAATTATAAGATAAAGGATGGAAATAAAATCTTGAAATTTTATTTCTATACATTGTTTAAGAGCAATTCTCTGAGAATTGTTAAATGTTTAAGATAAGTGATTGTTTAAGTGTTGGTGACATTACAATTGAATAAGTAATATTCAATGTGTAAATTAAGATTTTCCTTAAGATAAGTTATTATCCTACCCGTTACTGATCCGTGTTTCTTAAAAACTTTGTAGGATGGATACTAGATTTGACACGGCGCAGGAGAGCCAATCCCCGCCACAGCGTACTTGGGCAGATCAAATACTAGATAAGTATCGAGATTTTGAGGCAGACCCGAATCATGATATAGGACAAATAATTAGTAACTTTTCGGCAGTTTACCATGCAGCTCGCCATTCTGTTACAGAGCGTCAGGCTATATTCGACCTGATTATACGACTACTAGAGGAGTGGCGTGGTTGGGCACACGACACAACATGGTACTACCTTGGAGTTTTTGGCGACGACATCGAGCTGACGGGTGACTACTTAGGATTCGCTCTAGCAGTGCACAAGCGTTTCTTTCAGAGTAGACACGTAACATCATATCCCACTCAGGAACATCCTCCCTACACTCACTTCACAGCAGATTCAGAGTCAGAGCATGTTGAGATAGATCCAGAGATGGCCGCACAATTAGAGATACCTCCAGTGGTTGTACCTAGTGAAGACCCAGAGGAGTCACTGGCCATGGAGGGCAGTGCTGACTCGACCACAGCTAGTTGAGCAGAGCGTTCCAAACGCGTAGTAGTAGTATTAGTAGAAATAGCTCTCTCGGTCTTGTATATAGTCGGATCAGTAACTAGTTTTTTTAGTACTCTATACGGATACGGAGTTTTGGATCGTTTCCGTTCTAGTACTTCCAGTGGTACAGTAATGCAACCAGTAGTGCATCCTGTATACAGATAGGCAGTTAGCCTAGCTTATACTCGTAGTAGTCTAGATTTTCTGTTGTATAAGTCCTCATTGGAGGCAAAACTAGTAATCTTTTTTATGTATATATATATACATGACCCGTGAGAGGGTTTTGATCACAAGAAAGTTTCTTATAAATCATGTAGTAAACCAGAATGTCAAATGAACTCATGTAACGAGAGTTTAGTTTAACTTGGAAAGTTAAAAGATTAAAGAGCTAGTATCGAAGTTATGTTCGATTTTTCTTTTCTGTGAACTTGATTAAGTTGGAAAGAGGGTGAGTAAGTAAAAGAATGTTTAAAAGAAAGGGCTAATGAGAATTTCTGTTCCCTATAGTTAAAGAAAAAAGCCGCCGAGAAATGTTAACAACAGAAGGGGACCTAGTAGGCCCCGAGGACGTGGAAGACGTCAACTGGAAAATGAAAGGGAGCAAGAACAGGAACACCATGATACCCCTCCACCATCACCATCACCACCACCCCCACCACCACCTCGTAGGGAGATTGAGGAGCTTTTCCTCAAACTAAACCCCCCTGTATTCAATGGATCTGGCAGCCCAGGCGACGCTGAGCTCTGGGTGCGATCTATTGAAAGAATCTTCAAACTCCTCAGATGTACTGATGAGGAGCGACTATCGTGCATAGCTTTTCAACTCTCTGGACCAGCGGATTACTGGTTGGAGGCAAGACAGAAGGTGATACCTGCGGAGCATCTGGCTCGACTTACGTGGGACGAATTTAAAGAAGCACTGTACGACAAGTACATGCCGAAGACGTATAGGGCTCAGAAGGAGGCTGAGTTCTACAATTTGAAACAGGGTAAGATGACTGTAACAGAGTACGATGCTAAGTTTTGTGAGCTATCAAGGTATGCGCCTACTCAGGTCGATACCGAAGAAAAGATTTCGAAGAAGTTCCGTGGGGGACTAAGACATGAATTGGGAATAGCATTAGCCAGTCATGGGGGACTGAGCTATACTGATGTTCTAGGGCGAGCCCTAGAGATGGAGGCCGTTGTGCCTGATGAGAAGAAAACTGTAACAACCACACCAGCTCCAACACAAAACCAAAACCGAGGCTATTATAACAACAATAATAGCAATTTTCAAGGAAAGAGAAAGTGGGAAGGGGGAAATAGCAAGGGCTATAATCAGAATTTCAACAACCAAGGAAATCAGCGAAGTGGTAATCAGCAAGGCTATCAGCAGCCTAGTCAAAACAACAACAAGAGGCCGTGGCAAGGGAATAACCAGTCAGGGTTGTATTTACAGGGAAATGGACAAACCGGACCATGGAGAGGCAATAACCAGCTAAACCAGTCGCAAGGGCAGCAGAGGAATTTCAATCAGGGAGGAAATAACCCAGGGAGGGTTACCATTCCTGTATGCCCTAAGTGCAACAAAACACATCCCGACGTCTGTCAAGTAGGCACCACCAACTGTTTTAATTGCGGACAGAAGGGGCATATGAAGAAGGATTGCCCTAAACTACTGCAAGCAGTACCTCTGAGGGCCATACAAGTGCAACCACAGCAACAAATGAATCAGCAGCAGTTTCAGCAGCACGCGCAACAACAGCAGAATGCAAGGGCATGCGCGAATAGGCAGACTGGGCAGGATAAGGGAAAAGGAAAAGGAAACCTTGCAGATATGGGAAAACTTCACAACATTCCTATTAAGATACTGTTTGATACAGGTGCATCGCATTCTTTTATTGCTTGTTTGTGTGCGGATAACTTAGATATCAGACCTGTAAGAGCTAACCACGCTATGAGAGTAGCTACACCTTCAGGAGAGATTACTACTTCCACACATGTCTGCTCTAACCTAGAACTAGAAATCGGAACTCTTAAGGTTAAAGCGAACAATTTGAACGTTATGATAATGTGGGACGTAGACATAATCCTAGGGATGGACTGGTTGTCAGAGAATTATGCTACAATTCTCTGCAACGAGAGAAATATCTCTTTTCAACCCCCGGGTAGAGAGCCGACCGAATTTCATGGGATTGCAATAGGCAAGAGAGTACCGGTAATATCCGCCTTACAAGCCAAGAAGTTGATAAAGAAGAAGGGTTGCACAGCCTATCTTGTGTACCTAGTTGGAGAACCAGGAGCCGAGAAGACCATTCAAGACGTGAAAGTTGTCAACGAGTACGAAGACGTCTTTCTAGAAATTTTACCTGGTTTACCACCCAACCGTCACATAGATTTCTCGATTTTCCTAGAACCAGGATCGGCCCCCAAATCAAAAGCCCCATATAGGATGGCACCGAAGGAGTTAGAAGAACTCAAAATTCAATTGCTAGAGTTGCTAGACCTTGGTTTCATCAGACCAAGTGTCTCACCTTGGGGAGCACCAGTGTTGTTTGTCAAAAAGAAAGATGGTTCAATGAGGATGTGTATAGATTATCGAGAGCTGAACAAGATCACCCTCAAGAACAAATATCCTTTGCCAAGGATAGAGGATTTTTTCGATCAGCTCAAGGGTGCAAGAGTGTTTTCAAAGATAGATTTAAGATCAGGGTATCATCAGCTGAAGATTAAACCCGAGGACGTACCTAAGACTGCATTTCGAACCAGATATGGCCACTACGAATTCTTGGTTATGCCATTTGGTTTGACCAACGCCCCTACAGTATTCATGGACCTCATGAATAGAGTTTTCCATCTATACTTAGACAATTTCGTCTTAGTATTTATCGACGATATTCTCATTTACTCAAAGAATCAGAAAGAACACGAAGAACATCTGCAGATAGTGTTGGAAACACTTAGAGCTGAGAAACTTTATGCCAAGTTCAGTAAGTGCGAATTTTGGTTGAAGGAAATAATGTTTCTCGGACACATAGTTTTAGCGGAAGGAATCAAGGTAGACCCTGCTAAGGTAGAGGCAGTGCGCGACTGGAAGTCACCAACGAATCCAAACGAGATCAGAAGTTTCTTAGGTTTGGCGGGCTACTATAGAAGATTCATCGAGGGATTCTCCACGATTGCTAGACCTATGACGCAGATACTTCGAAAAGAAAATAAGTTTAAATGGACGGATAAGTGTGAAAAGAGTTTCCAAACACTCAAAGAAAAGTTAACCACAGCACCAGTATTAGCTCTTCCAGACGCAAACAAGGAATATGCTGTGTATACAGATGCTTCGAAGAACGGATTTGGTTGTGTTCTAATGCAAGACGGAAAGGTGATAGCTTATCCAACCCACGACTTAGAACTCGCAGCCATGGTGCATGCATTAAAAATTTGGAGACACCATCTTTATGGTGTAAGGGTTGAGATCTTCAAAGATCACAAGAGCCTGAAGTACTTCTTCGAGCAGAAAGAACTGAATATGAGACAAAGGAGGTGGCTCAAATTGGTCAAAGATTACGACTGCGGAATTAACTACCACCCAGGAAAGGCAAATGTAGTAGCAGATGCGCTGAGTCGCAAGGCTCCAACCAAGTTAGGATGTCTGTTTGTCGAGGAAGAAACTCTAGTACGAAAATTTGAAAAGATGGAAATAGAAGTGCTCGATACACCAGCAACGATCACAAGTCAAGTAGCGGTACTAGTAGCTACACCTGATTTACGAGAAAGAATTATAAGTGCCTAAAGGAAGGACGAGTCGATGGAGAAGCTTCGCCTAAAGATAAGAACAGATAAACCAGACGGATATTCCGAAGCACCAGACAATGCGATATTATTTGAAGGCAGGCTTTGTATTCCTGACAGTAACGAAGAATTAAAGAATGATATCATGAGTGAGGCTCATGATACGCCGTATACAGCACACCCAGGGAGTACAAAGATGTATCAGGACTTAAGAAAGAATATCTGGTGGAATGGATTGAAACGAGACGTTGCCTTGTTTGTAGAAAGATGTTTAGCGTGTCAGCAAGTGAAAGCCTTACATAGAAGACCGTATGGATTGTTGCAGCCATTAGATATTCCTGAATGGAAATGGGAAGGAATAGCTATGGATTTTGTGACAGGCTTGCCTAAGTCAAGAAGAGGAAACACTGCCATTTGGGTGATTATCGATAGACTCATGAAATCAGCTCACTTTATACCGATTAAGACTACCTACGGGTCAGAGAAGCTAGCTCAGTTGTACGTCCGTGAGATTGTACGTCTGCACGGAGTACCGAAGTCCATAATATCAGACAGAGATGCCAAATTCACTTCAAGATTTTGGATCACCATGCAGAAAGAGTTGGGCACTGAACTTAACTTCAGTACAACTTTTCACCCTCAGACGGACGGACAATCCGAGAGGAAGATTCATATTCTAGTTGATATGCTAAGAACAATGGTATTGGATCGAAGCGCAAATTGGGAAGATATCTTGCACTTGGTCAAATTCACATATAACAACAGCTATCAGGCGACGATAGGAATGGCGCCTTATGAGGCATTGTATGGAAGAAAATGCAAGTCACCACTTTATTGGGATGAAGTGGGTAAAAGAAAGAACTTAGGACCCGACTCGATTAATGAAATAATCGAGATCGTTCGGTAGATTCGAGATAGAATGAAAGAAGCCCAGAGCCGACAGAAGTCTCACACCGATGATCGTCGAACCAATCTTAGTTTCGAAGTTGGTGATAAGGTTTTCCTTAAGATTTCACCATCGAAAGGAATCATTAGATTCAGTTTTAAGGGTAAACTTAGACCAAGGTTCATAGGACCTTACGAAATTCTTGAGAAGATAGGACCTGCTGCTTATAGATTGATCTTACCGCCAAGTCTAGGAAGTGTCCATAACGTGTTTTACGTTTCCCAATTAAGAAAGTATATCTATGACCCTAAGCACGTTATAAGTCAGCAAGACGTCGTTCTTGAATCTGACCTAAGTTATGAAGAAAAACCGATATCGATTTTGGATAGAAAAGTTCAAGAATTAAGAACCAAGTCGATATTAATAGTAAAAGTATTACGGAATCACCATGGGCAAGAAGAAGCCACGTGGGAGCTCGAGGAAAAGATGAAGGAGAGATATCCTTATCTTTTTGAGGAAGGTATGCAAATTTTGGAACGAAATTTTTTCATAAGGGGGGTAGGATGTAATACCCCGATAATTTCTACTGTCTTTAAATGTCACAGCCCCAAATCCCGAGGGACGGCAGATACCGGGGTGCGACTGGGGTTGGATTAAAGAAGCGGGGAAGAAGGGGGCTAACTGACTAAACATACATGGAAAAGACATTATTAAACTATGAACAAGACTTTAACATAAAAAGAAAGAGTTAATCCCTAAGGATTACTCGACAAAAGTACAACAAGAAACTAAATTCATAATTATAGACTTAGACTACTGAGTATTGTTCAAAAGTACGTCAAAAGGAATTCAAAGTTTGGCAGCGGAAGGGGTTCTAACTAAGCATCCTATCCTTTACTCAACATCAACCGTCGCCGCTCACCGTCGCTTCAACCTGCACATTTAGAAAGCAATGCAGGGCTAAGTACAAACGTACTTAGTGGGCACGATGCCAAAATCATAGTCATAAATATAGATAAATATGGCATTTATAAACGTAGCACATCGGAGTTTTATTGAAAGAATCCGTGTCTACTAAACATTTTCTGATTTTTTCTCATAAATCACTTGGCCAAGTATTTTCAGGTATGCTATGTTCAATCTTGATCCAAACTAATTCACCGTGGCTGGCTACCCCTCAATAGGATACCACATACACTACAGGTTACAAAGTGCACTAACTCTGGAAAGCACTTAGCAGCTAACTCAGAGCCGATCGTTAGTTAATCTAAAATAGACTAACTCTAAATCTAGAAAACACGTATGTTGACTCAGATAGGTACAAGAGAACTCACATAAAAATATAAAACAGTTCATGCCATATTATCACTTTGAAAACACAGATATCAAAGCAATAAAGAAAGATTTTCCGAGCATTGCTCGTTTTATTTTGTATATAAAAGCCCACATTTGTTTTACAGAACTTATAAGCAAAAGCTTCCAACTTGGGATCTTTCGTCCTTTCTTACAGTTGGCTTCCTCCTTCATCGTAAAATAAACATACTTAAAAACTGATCGTAAAAGATAATCGAAGAAAGAGAATCGATGCAAGGTCTTAGTTGTTTTATTCTTTGGGCATTTGCACGCTTACTAGATTCGTTTTACTTAAACGGGAAACGAGACTCGTACCAATCTCATTTAGAACTTGAAAGATCTCATACTCGACTCTCGGGTCAGTAGAGAAGGTAGTTGATGTCTTAAAACGACTTTAAAGATTAAAAGAAACTAAGTTGGAAAGAATCAACTTAGGCGATTTATTTATAGCTCATTTCACGACTTATGAATATTTCTCGTTTATTACTTCTTTAAAGAAAGGATAAGAGATACGATCTCGACTGGTTTTCATCATTAAAGGTCTTGTCCTTGACTCTAGGGTCAGATAGAAGGTATCCGTTAGATAAAACGGCTTAAACGATTGAAAGGAACTAAGTTGTGAACTAAACAACTTAGAAAACAAGGAACTGAAATTTCACTGCACAGTCCAGTAACTCTGGAGGCTGTCCAGAACAGAGGACTTGGAAAAAGGGGGTGAGCCCTGTACCACTAGAAAGCTTAGGAAGTCTAGTTTGCGCTCCAATTTACGGATCACAAATCCGATAAACGAGCTGGAAGTTATTACAGTTTCCGGCAAGGGTCGCAAAACTGCCGTGAAACCCTAGTTTATTGATAAGTTTGCCGTATAACGTTTTAGGTTCGTTTTAAATTCTCGTATTCAACTTTTTTTAGAAACTGGACTATAAGGCAGTCATCACGTACCTCCGTACGTGACAAACTCCTTTTCAACTTGCTCAAAAGCACGACTTTCTAATGTCGGATTTCAACTAACAAGTACTAAACCAACAACGAAATTCCAAACGTCTTCTAGTTCTCGTTTACAACTATAGCTCATATTATATCAACTCGGATGCTTATGATGTCAACTAGAAAGATATTCTAAATTTCATTATAAACAATAATATCAACTTAGAATTCCCATCCGACTTCTCGACTATTAGTTACAACTAGATATTCGTCTATTACGCGATTTTTAAAAGTTGTCGGTTTTTGTTCAAATTTTACGACGTTAATGTACGTCCAATATGAATCATTTTCATGCATGCTAACATATATTATCATCATTATAACTCAGTTTATAAAGTGATTTTAATCTCTTACATTCCATTAAACATTTTTAGAAATTTTCCAATTAACTTCTATTATCAACTAATATGATTTGCAACATAATCAACTAACAAATCATCACTTAATATCAAACATGTATAAACTCCTATTTATTCTATAAATTTCTGGTTTTATATAGATGTTAAGGGGTTGATTTTCTTCTCTAATTAACTTCATTTATTCACTAATCAAACTATTATAACAACTATTAATCACTTGCAATTTCCAAAAACAACTAACATGCAAAAACCCCTAATTTATAATTCAAACCCTAATTGAATTTCATATTAACATAGGGCTTTCAATCCCTTTTCATTCCAAACACTAATTAAGCATCTACTAAACATGAATCCATGATCAAAAGAAGAAAATTAGAAATTCTACCATTTTCCCAAAAAAATTCTGCATTTACACAAAAGATAAGGTTCTTGGTTTTGATCAATTTTAATCCCTAAATATCATATCTAATACATCCAATTACATTGTTCTAAGCTCAAATTATCTATCCCATAACCTTAAAATTTCGAACAAGAAGGAAAAGAGAAGAAAAAGGAAAACTAAATGGATAGAATTGTGGAGGATGGAAATACCTTAAGATTTAATGAAGAACTTAAGAGATTGAATGGATAGATTGATGATTTGTGTGAGTTCTTCAAGCTCTTGAAAGTGTTCTTCAATGGTGGATGAAAAGAATGAAGAAGATGAAGATGGATGAGTGGGAGAGGGTTGCCGAGAGTGAGAGATAGGGAGAGAGAAATTGGTCTTGTCTTAGAGTTGGAAATGATGAAAGGTTTGAATTGGTGTAAAGGTTGTTTTAGGTGTCAAGTAATTAGCAAAGTCAACATGCAAGTTGCCAACTAATCTAATGATGTGGCGGCTGCATGCATGGGATTAGGAGGGTTACGGGTTTTTCCGGCGCGATCCGACATTACGGGAAAACGAACGACGAAAAATGTTGTTCGGTACAAAAATCGTCGTGATTCGGTTTGACTTACAAATTCTAACGTATGATCTTAATTAGAAAATAAATTTATAAAATTTATTTTGACAAAAACTCGGGACGATAAGTCCGAGTTTCGTCCGAAAAAACGTAAAAATAAACTTTCTCGGCGTGTTCGTATTGCGATTTTGTAAACGTAAAATTAAACGGTTTTCCGTTCCTAGTTTACAAACTAAAAACTTTTCGTACGCGCTAACCCCTAATACGGTAGTCGTCTAGCCGACTTCGGTAAATTATTTTTATTAACGGGTTCGACCGTTAGTCGTAGAATTCAAAAATTATAAACCTAGGCGTGCAAAGCCATTTATTTAATTGACTTTAAACTTTTTAGAACGTAAGGAATTTACGGGGCATTACATCCTACCCTTCTTACGAAAATTTCGTCCCGAAATTTGCTTACCTTCTGCAAAAAGATGAGGATACTGCTCCTTCATCTTCTCCTCGAGTTCCCACGTGGCTTCTTCTTGTCCGTGATGGTTCCATAGCACTTTAACTATTGGTATCGATTTGGTTCTTAACTTTTGAACTTTTCTATCCAAGATCGATATCGGCTTTTCTTCATAACTTAGGTCGGATTCAAGAACTACGTCTTGCTGACTAATAACGTGCTTAGGATCGTAAACATATTTTCTCAATTGGGAAACGTGAAAAACGTTATGAATGCTTCCTAGACTTGGCGGTAAGGCCAATCTATACGCGACTGATCCTATTCTCTCGAGGATTTCATAAGGTCCTATAAACCTGGGTCTTAACTTACCCTTTACTCCGAACCTAAGGATTCCTTTGGTCGGGCATATCTTAAGAAAAACTTTATCTCCTATTTCAAGCTCAAGGTTGGTTCTACGGTCGTCGGCATACGACTTCTGTCGGCTCTGGGCCTCTTTCATTCTATCTCAAATATGTCGAACTATCTCAATCATCTCATTGATTGCATCTGGGCCTAAGTTCTTTCTCTCACCTACTTCGTCCCAATAAAGCGGTGATCTACACTTTCTCCCATACAAAGCCTCAAACGGTGTCATTCCTATTGTGGCCTGATAGCTGTTGTTGTAGGCGAATTCGACTAAGTGTAGAATTTCTTCCCAATTCGTGCCTCGGTCCAAAACCATTGTTCTTAACATATCGACCAAAATCTGAATCGTTCTTTCGGACTGTCCATCTGTCTGTGGGTGAAAAGCGGTACTGAAATTAAGCTCTGTTCCTAACTCTTTTTGCATCGTAATCAAAAATTTCGAGGTATACTTAGCATCTCTGTCTGATATTATAACCTTCGGTATTCCATGCAGACGTACAATCTCTTTGACATATAATTGAGCTAGTCTCTCAGATCCATATGTAGTCTTAATCGGTAGAAAGTGAGCTAACTTCGTAAGTCTATCTATTATCACCCAAATTGTTGTGTTTCCTCTTCTCGACTTAGGCAAGCCTGTGACAAAGTCCATAGCTATGCCTTCCCATTTCCAATCTGGGATTTCCAACGGTTGTAGCAATCCATACGGTCGTCGGTGTAAAGCCTTCACTTGCCGACATGCTAGGCATCTTTCTATAAACGAGGCAACGTCTCGTTTCATTCCATTCCACCAAAAGTTTCTTCGCAAATCCTGGTACATTTTCGTACTTCCTGGATGTGTTGTGTAAGGCGTATCGTGAGCCTCACTCAAGATTTCGTTCTTCAATTCGCTGTCATTGTTGGGAATACAAATCCTGCCTTCGTAAAGTATTGCATTGTCTGGAGCCTCAGAATATCCTTCTGGCTTATTTGTCCTTATCCTTACTCGTAACTTTTCCATTGACTTGTCTTTTCTCTGAGCACTAATGATCCTTTCTCTCAAATCTGGTGTAGCTTTTAGTGCTGCTATTTAACTTGTTATTGTTGCTGGCGTGTCAAGTACTCTGATATCCATCTTCTCGAATTCTCGTACTAAAGTTTCTTCTTCTATGAAAAGACATCCTAACTTCGTTGGAGCCTTGTGACTCAATGCGTCTGCTACCACATTAGCCTTTCCTGGATGGTAGTTAATTCCACAGTCATAATCTTTGACTAATTCGAGCCATCGTCTTTGTCTCATGTTTAGTTCTTTTTGCTCGAAAAAGTACTTCAGGCTCTTGTGGTCAGTAAATATTTCAACTCTTACACCATAGAGATGGTGTCTCCAAATCTTTAGCGCATGTACTACTGCTGCAAGTTCTAAATCATGGGTTGTCGTGAAGCATAAGCTATCACTCGTCCGTCTTGCATCAAGACACAACCTAATCTATTTTTCGATGCGTCAGTATAAACCACATATTCCTTGTTTGCATCTGGAAGTGCTAGTACTGGTGCTGTGGTTAGCTTCTCCTTAAGAGTTTGGAAACTCTTCTCGCACTCATCTGACCATTTAAACTTGGTATCCTTCCTGAGTAGCTGCGTCATCGGGCGAGAGATTGTAGAAAATCCCTCGATAAACCTTCTGTAATAACCAGCTAATCCCAAGAAACTTCTAATCTCATTCTGACTTGTTGGTGCCTTCCAGTTTTGCACTGCTTCTACTTTGGCTGGATCCACCTTGATTCCTTCTATCGATACTATGTGTCCAAGGAACATTACTTCCTTCAGCCAAAATTCGCATTTACTGAACTTGGCATAGAGTTTCTCAGCTCTTAGTGTCTCCAACACTATCCGTAGATGTTCCTCGTGCTCCGTCTCATTCTTAGAATAAATGAGAATGTCGTCAATGAATACTAGAACAAATTTGTCCAAGTAGGGGTGGAAGACTCTGTTCATAAGGTCCATAAAAACAGCTGGAGCGTTAGTCAAACCAAATGGCATCACTAGAAATTTGTAATGGCCATATCGAGTTCTAAAAGCGGTTTTAGGTACATCCTCAGGTTTGATCTTGAGCTGATGATACCCTGACCTCAAATCTATCTTGGAGAAGACTCATGCACCCTTAAGCTGATCGAATAGATCCTCAATCCTTGGCAAAGGATATTTGTTCTTGAGAGTGATCTTGTTCAGTTCTCGGTAATCGATGCACATTCTCATCGATCCATCCTTCTTTCTAACAAAAAGCACGGGTGCTCCCCAAGGTGAAACGCTCGGCCTAATAAAACCAAGGTCTAGTAATTCCTGTAATTGGATTTTGAGCTCTTCCAGTTCCTTCGGTGCCATTCTGTAAGGGGCTTTAGACTTAGGAGCTGCTCCTGGTTCTAAATCGATCGTGAAGTCCACATGACGATCTGGTGGTAATCCTAGTAGTACTTCTGGAAAAACATCTTCATATTCGTTCACGACTTTTACGTCCTGAATGGTCTTCTCGGCTCCTGGTTCTCCAACTAGGTACACAAGGTAGGCTGTGGTACCTTTCTTCTTCATGAGTTTTGTGGCTTGAAGGGCCGATATGATTGGTACGCCTCTATCCATTGAAATTCCGTGGAATTCGGTCGGTTCTTTGCCCGGCGGCTGAAAATAAATTTTTCTTTCGTTGCAGAGAATCGTGGCGTAATTCTCCGACAACCAATCCATTCCTAGGATTATATCTACGTCCCACATTATCATAACATTTAGGTTGTTCGCTATAATCTTATGAGTTCCGATTTCTAGTTCTAGGTTAGAGCAAACATGCGTGGAAGTAGTGATCTCTCCTGAAGGTGTGGCTACTCTCATAGATTGTGCAGCTCTTACAGGTCTGATATCTAAGTTATCGGCACATGAGCCAGCAATGAAAGAATGCGATGCGCCAGTATCAAACAGTATCTTAATGGGGGTGTTATGGAGTTTTCCCATACCTGCTAGATTGCCTTTTCCTTTGCGCTGACCGCTTTGTTTGATAGCGCATGCCCTCGCATTTTGTTGCTGTTGTGCATGCTGCTGAAACTGCTGCTGGTTCATAGGCGGCTGTTGCGGCTGTGCTTGAATAGCTCTGAGAGGTACTGCTTGAAGCGGTTTAGGGCAGTCCTTTTTCATGTGCCCCTTCTGTCCACAGTTGAAACAGTTAGGGGTGCCTATCTGGAAGACTCCAGGATGGGCTCGGTTGGATTTCGGGCAGACAGGGATGGTAACCCTCCCTGGGTTATTTGCTCCCTGGTTAAAATTCCTTTGTTGCCCTTGCGGCTGGTTCAGCTGATTATTGCCCTTCCACGGCAAATTCTGCCTATTCCCCTGAATGAACAACCACGATTGTTTGTTTCCCTGCCACGGCCTCTTGCCACTGTTGTTGTTGTTGGCAGGCTGCTGATAACCTCTTTTCTGTCCTCCCTGATTATTGTAACCCTGACTATAGCCCCGCTACCTCCTCCGTTCCATTTTCTCTTCCCTTGATAGTTGTTGCTGTTGTTGTTGTAGTAGCCTCGATTCTGATTCTGCGCTGGTGCTGGCGCAGTTGGTACAATCTTTTTCTCATCAGGCACGACGGCCTCCATTTCTAGTGCTCTTCCCAGTATATCTGAATAACCTAGTCCTCCATGGCTAGCCAAAGTAATTCCCAACTCATGGCGTAAACCTCCCTGAAATTTCTTTGATAACTTCTCCTTAGTGTCGACCAATGTCGGTGCATACCTCATCAACTCGCAGAATTTAACGTCATATTCCGTCACAGTTAGCTTTCCTTGCTTCAGATTATAAAACTCGGCTTCTTTCTGTGCCCTATACGTCTTGGGGACGTACTTGTCAAAGAAAATCTCCTTAAACTCTTCCCACGAAAAACGAGCCAGATGCTCAGCAGATATCACTTTCTGTCTTGCTTCCCACCAATAATCTGCCGATCCCGTCAGTTGGAATGCGACACACAACATTCTCTCCTCATCAGTGCATCTGAGGAGTTTGAAAATTTTCTCAGTCGACCTCACCCATAGCTCAGCATCGTTAGGGCTTCCAGTTCCATTAAACATTGGAGGATTCCTTTTGAGGAAAAGATCCTCAATATCTCTACGGGGCTGTGGTGGAGGTGGTGGTGATGGTGACGGGGGTGGAGATGGGGATGGAGTGGTATTCTGTTCATGTTCCTATCCTTGGTCATTTTCTGGCTGACGTCCACCACGTCCTCTCGGCCTTCCAGGTCTTCGACCTCTTCTGTTGTTAACATTCCTTGGCGGCATTTTCTTTAGTCTAAAGGAGAATTGAAAACTCTCATTAGTTTCCTTCTGTTAATTACACTTAGCACTTACTAGCCCGTTCTCAACTTAATCAAACTCGTGGAACAACATAACGAACATAGCTTCGACATCATTTCATTAATCTTTTAACTTTTAAGTTAAACTCATTTCTTTGTTACACAAGTTCATTTAATATTCTAATTTTCAATTACTTGATTTATAAGAAATTTTTTTTTTACTTGATTAAAAATCCTCTTTACGGGTCGTATATATATATACATTCAAAAAAAAATATTACTTTTGCCTCCAACGAGGACTTATACAAAAAGGGTTAGACTACTATTAGTCTAAACTAGGCTGACTGCCTACTATTTACCGGGTGCACTAACAAACTGCACTCCGTATCTACTAGAGTACTAGAGCGGAAACGATTCATAAAATTTCGTATCCGCTAGAGTACTTCAAAACTAACTAGTTACTTATCCGACTCTATACAGGACTAAAAGCTACCACTACTACTGATATTTACCCATATCTATAAAGCACTGCCTAACTAAACTGCAGAAGAAAACCAAAAACTACTCCAAGGTCTGCAAAATCCTAACAACGCTCCTCTGGGTCCTCCTCCGGATCCTCCTCCTCGGACTCTGAACCAAAAACCAACTCGAGTGCCTGGTCCACCCTCAAAGTAGAACCGTCATCAAGTGTAAGCAGAGCGGGTGAAGGTGCCTCAGAAACAGTCTCCTCCAAGTCGGAGACCAAGTAGTCCTCACTGATCCTCCTCGCACGCTTCTTCAGAGGAAGAAGGTGCTCGGGAACTGAACTGAACCCGACTCGAACTCCTCCCTAGAACGGACCCTGGACGGTCCTGCCTCCCTGTGCCTCCAGGCTACTCCAAACCTCGTGCAGATCTCCTCAAGTGGAGTAAGTGGAGAAGGCAACTCTAACATGGCGGCAAACTCCGCGTCAATCTGTCGGTAGTCTCAGTAATCTGGCCCCTCTCTATACAGCCTCGTCTCCGACGGTCCCCTGACCCTAACACAAACATCTGGTGAAGACAAGCCCAACACTGCGGCTGTCTCGGCGTCAACCTCTACAAAACCAGGACCTGGGATCAACTCCTCAATCTACTGTGCAGCTGGTGGTGACTGTGGTGAAACTACCGTCTCCTCGTCCTCCTCTGGCTGCTCTAACTCAGCCTCAGACTCCTCCTCTGGTACGTCGTCTGGTGGCAACTCTAACAACTCTAACATATCCGGGTCTAAGTCTAGCTCCTCAATCTCCGTCCCGGCTGGAAAGTGACTGTAAGGGATGTGTGGCTCCAAAGGAAGGGAAAGCATATGCATGCTCTCAAAGAAACGTCTGTGCACACACAAGGCAAATCCAGCGTAGTTGCCGGTCGGCTCAGTGTCGTCGCCGAAGATCGCCAAAAAGTACCAAGCTGCACGGTGCGCCCATCCTCACCACTCATCTGGTAAGTGTACGATCAGGTCTAGTATTGCCTGAGTGTCCTTGATCAGGTGTCTCACTGGGTAGTAGGCCGAAGAAAAATTACTGACAATCTGTCCCACATCCTCTTCCCCGTAGTCTACCTCAAACTTGTAGTACTCGTCCTGCAACATGTCGACTATAGTGCGCTCGCACGAGGCCAAAGGCTGGCTATTCCGAGCCGTGACATGAGTCCTAGCCATCCTACAAAGTTTTAAGGTAAGACGGATCAGTAACAGGTAGGAAAAGGAAAATAACTTATCTTAATAAAAACATAAATTACAAAATGAATATTCCTTATTCACTTGTAACACCAATACTTAAACCAACCACTTACTAAGACTTCTAGCAATTTAAGAAATTGCACTCAACAACAACATATATATATATATATATATATATATATTTATACATTCACAAAAGATTTTATTTTTATTCTTTTTTGTTTCACCATATTATTACACATTTTAATTCTTCTATTTCTTTTAATTCTTAACTCACTAACTCTTAACGATTTTCACTTATTAAAACAAAGTATATTCACTTTGTTCATGCTACTTATTCAAAAGTAACATCCATTTTCAAAGAATTTTGTCGTTACGACTCTTGATATTCGTACTAAGTGTAGTCGTTGCTCAAAAAGAAAATATGGAATTTAATTCCATAAAAAGAAAATGAAATATAACTTAAGAAATAATTTCCTGGAAAACTAAGTTCCAGTTGTCATCTCGTTCATATCTTTCTTAACTCGAAACCGAAAGCTTCTCGAACGTCTAATCGCTTCCTTCTTTTACTATTACGATTTATTGAATTATTTTTATTTATTTTATTTCTTTTCCCACGCAGGAAATTCTTAGACGACAAGTTCGACTTTGCCGAATCTTTATTCATGTCACTAAGCGCACGTGACATTTATCAGAGGAAGTCCTTCTCGCAGTAGGGATCTCCTTTCGGAATCATTTCCAAACAACGTTTCTTAAAAACGCCTAAGTTCTCGAAGAACCGGAAAGTTCTTAAGTTTCATGTCTACGTTCTCATTGAACCGGGAAAATTCCCCTAAAATCCGTCTATATTCTTGTATCCGCATACTTTTTCATAAGAAGGAAATCATTGCGCACATATTTTTCACATAAGATAGTACTTGTACTATCGCATAATCATATAAGTATAAAAATTATACTTCTACGAAATTCTCATTTTTAAAACACAACTCATTCTCGTTTTCAAATTTCACTGAATACTTGCTCATAACTTTTCTTATTAAAAAGAAATCTCATTATAAAATTCTTTCACTTTTTCCTTGTTGAGTCGACGTAGCGGGCGGTTGAGTTGACTTCTACGCTCTCAATCTTAACATCATAGTCTAACTCTTATCTCATACTTGGAAAGACGACTCTGATCCAGAGTATATACAAATACCATGTCTCATGACTTGAAAAGAAGACTCGACATAGAGTACAAACGAATACTCTATATTATTACTCGAAGAAAGACTTGTATACGAATACCACTTTATGATATTACTTCAAAAAATGACTCGTACTTGAAAGAATGATACTAACTTATACTAGAAGGAATGACTCATAATCAGAGCAGGAAACGAGCACTGCTCTGATACCACTCTGTCACAGCCCCAAATCCCGAGGGACGGCAGATGTCGGGGTGCGACTGGGGTTGAATTAAAGAAGCGGGGAAGAACGGGGCTAACTGACTAAACATACATGGAAAAGACATTATTAAACTATGAACAAGACTTTAACATAAAAAGAAAGAGTTAATCCCTAAGGATTACTCGACAAAAGTACAACAAGAAACTAAATTCATAATTATAGACTTAGACTACTGAGTATTGTTCAAAAGTACGTCAAAAGGAATTCAAAGTTTGGCAGCGGAAGGGGTTCTAACTAAGCATCCTATCCTTTACTCAACATCAAGCGTCGCCGCTCACCGTCGCTTCAACCTGGACATTTAGAAAGCAATGCAGGGCTAAGTACAAACGTACTTAGTGGGCATGATGCCGAAATCATAGTCATAAATATAGATAAATATGGCATTTATAAACGTAGCACATCGGAGTTTTATTGAAAGAATCCGTGTCTACTAAACATTTTCTAACTTTTTCTCATAAATCACTTGGCCAAGTATTTTCAGGTATGCTATGTTCAATCTTGACCCGAACTAATTCACCGTGGCTGGCTACCCCTCAACAGGATACCACATACACCACAAGTTACAAAGTGCACTAACTCTGGAAAGCACTTAGCAGCTAACTCAGAGCCGATCGTTAGTTAATCTAAAATAGACTAACTCTAAATCTAGAAAACACGTATGTTGACTCAGATAGGTACAAGAGAACTCACATAAAAATATAAAACAGTTCATGCCATATTATCACTTTGAAAACACAGATATCAAAGCAATAAAGAAAGATTTTCCGAGCATTGCTCGTTTTATTTTGTATATAAAAGCCCACATTTGTTTTACAGAACTTATAAGCAAAAGCTTCCAACTTGGGATCTTTCGTCCTTTCTTACAGTTGGCTTCCTCCTTCATCGTAAAATAAACATACTTAAAAACTGATCGTAAAAGATAATCGAAGAAAGAGAATCGATGCAAGGTCTTAGTTGTTTTATTCTTTGGGCATTTGCACGCTTACTAGATTCGTTTTACTTAAACGGGAAACGAGACTCGTACCAATCTCATTTAGAACTTGAAAGATCTCATACTCGACTCTCGGGTCAGTAGAGAAGGTAGTTGATGTCTTAAAACGACTTTAAAGATTAAAAGAAACTAAGTTGGAAAGAATCAACTTAGGCGATTTATTTATAGCTCATTTCACGACTTATGAATATTTCTCGTTTATTACTTCTTTAAAGAAAGGATAAGAGATACGATCTCGACTGGTTTTCATCATTAAAGGTCTTGTCCTTGACTCTAGGGTCAGATAGAAGGTATCCGTTAGATAAAACGGCTTAAACGATTGAAAGGAACTAAGTTGTGAACTAAACAACTTAGAAAACAAGGAACTGAAATTTCACTGCACAGTCCAGTAACTCTGGAGGCTGTCCAGAACAGAGGACTTGGAAAAAGGGGGTGAGCCCTGTACCACTAGAAAGCTTAGGAAGTCTAGTTTGCGCTCCAATTTACGGATCACAAATCCGATAAACGAGCTGGAAGTTATTACAGTTTCCGGCAAGGGTCGCAAAACTGCCGTGAAACCCTAGTTTATTGATAAGTTTGCCGTATAACGTTTTAGGTTCGTTTTAAATTCTCGTATTCAACTTTTTTTAGAAACTGGACTATAAGGCAATCATCACGTACCTCCGTACGTGACAAACTCCTTTTCAACTTGCTCAAAAGCACGACTTTCTAATGTCGGATTTCAACTAACAAGTACTAAACCAACAACGAAATTCCAAACGTCTTCTAGTTCTCGTTTACAACTATAGCTCATATTATATCAACTCGGATGCTTATGATGTCAACTAGAAAGATGTTCTAAATTTCATTATAAACAATAATATCAACTTAGAATTCCCATCCGACTTCTCGACTATTAGTTACAACTAGATATTCGTCTATTACGCGATTTTTAAAAGTTGTCGGTTTTTGTTCAAATTTTACGACGTTAATCTACGTCCAATATGAATCATTTTCATGCATGCTAACATATCTTATCATCATTATAACTCAGTTTATAAAGTGATTTTAATCTCTTACATTCCATTAAACATTTTTAGAAAATTTCCAATTAACTTCTATTATCAACTAATATGATTTGCAACATAATCAACTAACAAATCATCACTTAATATCAAACATGTATAAACTCCTATTTATTCTATAAATTTCTGATTTTATATAGATGTTAAGGGGTTGATTTTCTTCTCTAATTACCATCATTTATTCACTAATCAAACTATTATAACAACTATTAATCACTTGCAATTTCCAAAAACAACTAACATGCAAAAACCCCTAATTTATAATTCAAACCCTAATTGAATTTCATATTGACATAGGGCTTTCAATCTCTTTTCATTCCAAACACTAATTAAGCATCTACTAAACATGAATCCATGATCAAAAGAAGAAAATTAGAAATTCTACCATTTTCCCAAAAAAATTCTGCATTTACACAAAAGATAAGGTTCTTGGTTTTGATCAATTTTAATCCCTAATTATCATATCTAATACATCCATTTACATTGTTCTAAGCTCAAATTATCTATCCCATAACCTTAAAATTTCGAACAAGAAGGAAAAGAGAAGAAAAAGGAAAACTAAATGGATAGAATTGTGGAGGATGGAAATACCTTAAGATTTAATGAAGAACTTAAGAGATTGAATGGATAGATTGATGATTTGTGTGAGTTCTTCAAGCTCTTGAAAGTGTTCTTCAATGATGGATGAAAAGAATGAAGAAGATGAAGATGGATGAGTGGGAGAGGGCTGCCGAGAGTGAGAGATAGGGAGAGAGAAATTGGTCTTGTCTTAGAGTTGGAAATGATGAAAGGTTTGAATTGGTGTAAAGGTTGTTTTAGGTGTCAAGTAATTAGCAAAGTCAACATGCAAGTTGCCAACTAATCTAATGATGTGGCGGCTGCATGCATGGGATTAGGAGGGTTACGGGTTTTTCCGGCGCGATCCGACATTACGGGAAAACGAACGACGAAAAACGTTGTTCGGTATAAAAATCGTCGCGATTCGGTTTGACTTACAAATTCTAACGTATGATCTTAATTAGAAAATAAATTTATAAAATTTATTTTGACAAAAATTCGGGACGATAAGTCCGAGTTTCATCCGAAAAAACGTAAAAATAAACTTTCTCGGCGTGTTCGTATTGCGATTTTGTAAACGTAAAATTAAACGGTTTTCCGTTCCTAGTTTACAAACTAAAAACTTTTCGTACGCGCTAACCCCTAATACGGTAGTCGTCTAGCCGACTTCGGTAAATTATTTTTATTAACGGGTTCGACCGTTAGTCGTAGAATTCAAAAATTATAAACCTAGGCGTGCAAAGCCATTTATTTAATTGACTTTAAACTTTTTAGAACGTAAGGAATTTACGGGGCATTACATTAAAAATGAAAGTTAATAATAATTATGGCTTTGCACGCCTAAGATCATGAAATTAAATTCTAAGATTTACGGTTAAATTCGTTTCAGAAAATAAATTCCAGAAGTCGGTCGAACGACTACTGTATTAGGGTTTTCGCGTCCGGTAAATTTTTCGTCCGAAAACTCAGAATTTACATTCACTTTTTCTTCGATATGAGTTCACCGGAGAAAGTTAGTTTTTATGATTTTTCGGGCGAATTTTAGACTGTCAAATTCGAATTAGATTTCCGAATACATGTTTTATTTCCAAATAGGTTTTCTGAATACATGTTTTATTTCCAATCTAACGGACGAATTAGATTTCGTCAAATTCGAAACTATCTAAGAAAGTATTTCTAGACTTTTATATCGCCGTTTAAAGCCGGAAACGAGACATTTCCGTCTAACAAATCCACGCCAAACAACCGCTAACGACTCACCACTCCTTTGTAGGATATTTACCATCTTTATACATAGTAATAACATGAGTCATCCTCTCTTCTTACCCTCTTCATTACCGCCATACACACACTCTCTCTCTCTCTCATTTTCTTCTTTCTTCCTCCATTAAAGCTTCAACTCTAAGCTCTTCTCAAGCTCTTAATTCTTCCATCTACCGATCAATTCCATTTCCGAGTCCATATTACGCAAGGTAAGAACTTCGTCTCCAATATGAACCGAACACAAATCTTTTTCCATCTTTTTCATTTTTTTCGAAAGATAGGAGATGGAATAACATGTTGTCTTTTAATCGAATCATGTTCTAGTATGATTAGAATCGAGATCTACGGATCGAATCATGAAGAAAATCACTCCCCATTCCTTAGGGTTATTACCGAAAATTTAATAGTTTTTGGGGGTTTGATCGTAGCTCGATTTCTTTGATGTTTGATCGATAGATTACTGTTCTACATGTTGTTAATTGACTATATAAATTGATTTAGATTTTTCGAAAAATAAAATTTGAAACCTAAGAGACGAAGAATGCATGATTTAGTATAGTAAATGTTATGATATGCTCGATTGATTAATAGAAATGAGATATGCGATGTATGAGGATGATTATATATTTAATTGAGATTTTTCTAAAAATAAATTGAAAAATGTAAGAGACGAAAACGTGTTGATAAGTTAGAGCTCGTTAATGTTTTGATGATATGATTTGCGTATTAGTGATACTCATTAGATGATAATCGTTGTTGTAAAATTTGAACGAAAACGGAGAACGTTGGATTTTTCATAAGAGACGAATGAATGAACCTAAGTATCGTTGGAAAAGACGAATAAGGAAAGTAATTGGTTATTAATGATCGTTATTGTTAAATAAATGAATTTGTATTTGACGGCTTTTACATCTGAGTTATGAAATGATAAGTTATAGTTGTGAACGAGAAGTAGAAACGAGAAGTTAGAAATTGTTTTGGTATAGTACTTGTTTAGTTTGAAAAGACGAGGTTTTAAACGTCGTGCTTATAATCGAGAAATGAAAAGGAGTTCATCACGTATGGTGATACGTGGTGACTGCCTTGAGTCAGTATTTGCATCAAAATAAAAGTGATTAAGCTTTAATCGAACCTAGAAAACCGTACGTCGATTTTATCGAGCATTAGGGTTTCACTCGGCAGTTTTGCGACCTTCCACGGAAACTGCCATATCTCCTAGCTCGTTTATCGGAATCGAGATCCACAAATTGGAGAGTAAACTAGACATCCAAGGCTTTCTTTTGGTATAGGGCACGTCCCCTGTTTCGAAATTCCCTGTTCTGTACAAACTTATTGATCTGTGCAGGATTGTTCAAAACCTAGTTTCTTAAGTTGAAACCTTTTCAACTTAAACTCTTTCGATCTTTTAAGTCGTTTCAAGTTATCGACTACTTTCTTTCTACTGACCTAAGTGTCAAGTACAGAACCAAATGAGTGTCCAACAAGTTGTGTTCGTATCTCGTTTCTGTTTAATTAAAAGAGTTTAGTTTAGCGTGCAAATGCCTAAAAAGTCTAAAGGACTAAAACTTAACTCGATTTTCCGTATTCGTTTATCGTTTGTGACCGATTTTTGAAGTATGATTATTTACGATGAAGGAGGAAGTCGGCACCAAGGATAGGACGGAAGATCAGAAGACGGAAGCACGTGTCTTAGTTTTGTATTCTATCGAGGTGGGCTTTTATATATGAAACAAAATGAGCAATGCTCGAAAACCTTTTCTTTATCATTTTGATAATCGTGTTTTCAAAGTGATAATCATGGCATGAACTACTTGTTTTATGTGAGTTCTCTTGTACCGTATGAGTTAGCCAAAAGGGGTTAACTAAACGATCGGCTTTGAGGTAGTCAAAAGGGCTTTTCCAAAGTTAAGTGTACACAGTAGTCGTTGAAGTAAGGAACCCTGTTGAGGGGATGACCTGCCGCGGTGATAATAAATGGTCAAGATTGAACGTAACATTTATGAAAAAAATGTTTGATCAAGCTAAGTTATGAAAATGAGAAAGAAAATGTTTAGTAGAAGTGAAATGTCTGATTATCTATACTTATGATTATGTTTTCGGCAATGTGTCCACTAGGTACTTTTGTACTTAGCCCTGCATAAATTTTCTAAATGTGCAGGTTGAAGCGACGAGAGCGATGACGGTTGAGTTAAGAGTTGTCGATAGGGAAGACTTTAGTATGTAGTTTACAATTCCGCTGCCAAACTCTAGACTCACTTATGTAAATATGAATATCACTTTTGGTTTAAGTTCTGTACTTATAACTTAGAATCTTTGAGATCTTGTTCGAGTGATCCTTTGAGATCAACTCTTTCTTTTGTTAATGAAGTCTTGTTCATAGAAATTATTCTGTCTTTAATGTTATGTTTATTCTTTCATTCCCTTTCTTCCCCGCTTCTTTAATCCAATCCCAGTCGTACCCCGGCTTCTGCCGTCCCTCGGGATTTGAGGCTGTGACATATTATATATATATATATATATATATATATATTTATTTATTTTTTTGAAAATTTTATAAAAATTTTGCAAGAAATTACTATCTCTTAATTTCTTATCTTCTATGCATTATACTTCTTTCAAAATTCATCAAGAACATCATAGATTATTTAAAATCATCAACATCATCATACATCACTTAAAATCATCTATATCATCACGTATTCGTCATCTTCACACACACACACAAACATATATATATATATATATATATATATATATATGTATCGAAATTTTCATAAATTCATAAGATGATTCAAACTTCTTACTCAATCATATTTCATGCTTCTATATACTTATATCCATCCAAAACATCATCAAATCCATAAATAATAAAATCATCAAATAATCATCAAGAAAATCATCACAAATTCTTCTTTTTCTCTCTTACTCTTCTTCGAATTTTTAGTAGAAAAATTAGGCAAAATTCATTCTCTTTTACCTCTCATCTTATATCTCCTAACTTATTTCTTAAAACTCATCTTAATCATCATATCATCATCATCGATCATCATCATCATAAAACCTTAAGGTTTGCCTAAACAAAAAGCAAACATGCATGGTTTCCTTTATTTTTCTCATACATATACATATATACAAGAATCAAGAGATATCATACTTAAAAATAAAATCAAAACTTCTCCTCTTTGGCTTGAAGATTTCCGCAGTTTTGATAGGTGAAGAGAGTTGGATTTTCTACTTCTTTCCTTGCATGAAAAATAATACAAGGAGTTAAGAATCAAAGCTTGAATGAAAGAGCTTCAACTCTAGCCCAAAAGATCATGGAAGTCAATCATAATAAGAAGAAAAAAAGGTAATTCTCTTGGCTAGAATCAAGTAGAAATGGAAAGGAAGATCATTTACTTACTTCTTTGATGATTTTAGTGGATAAAAATGAAGAATTCTTCAAGAAATCTTCATAGCTTCAAGCTTCTTCAATGGAGGTTTTTAATGTGTGTTTGTGTGTGTGTGTATGTGTTACAGCCCCAAATCTCGAGGGACGGCAAAGCCAGGGTGCGACTAGGGGTTGGATTAAAGAAGCGGGGAAGAAGGGGGATGAATAAGAATAAACGAATGAACAGACATTTATAACAGAATAAGCTACTATGAACAAGACTTCATTATATAATAAAGGAGTTGATCTCGAAAGATCACTTGACAAAGATGTTCTCAAAAGAAAGTAAGTTAATGTATGAACTTAGACTCAAAAGAATATATACATTAACACAAAAAAAAGAGTTTAGAGTTTGGCAGCGGAAAAAAACGTAGAAACTTAGACTCTGATCTTCTTTCCTAAAACCATTCTACTCAACATCAACCATCGCCGCTCCCGTCGATCAACCTGCACATTTTTATAAAACATATGCAGGGCTAAGTACAAAAGCACTTAGTGGGCACATTGCCGAAAATATATCATAAGTATAGATAAATCAGGCATCTTGACAAATAGCGCATCGGGGTTTTTTAACAAATACCCGAGCCTACTAAACATTTTCTTTCTCTTTCATAATATAGCTTGATCAAGCATTTTTCTGATAGATGATACGTTCAACTCGCCCAATTCTGTTTCAACGCCGGGGGAGAGTATACTTCTCCCGTGCACATTCTATTCACCACGGCTGGCTACTCCTCAACAGGGTACCACACACACCGGCTACCGTGTACACTAACCGTGGAAAGTCCCTTTTGACTAACTCAGAGTCCGATCGATTTAATTGGCGAACCAATTCAGAATGGCACAAAAGAACTCACATGAAATAAATATTTTCATGCCCTGATTATCACTTTGAAACACAATTATCAAAGCAATAAATAAAGATTTTCAAGCATCGCTCATTTTAGTTCGTATATAGGAAAGCCCACCTTACTGATTACAGAACTACTATTCCAGCTTCCGTCTCTGGTATTCCGTCCTATCCTCGGTGCTGACTTCCTCCTTTTATCGAAAATAAACAAACTTAAGCAACTTGAACGTAACGATAAAAGAAACAGGAAATCAAAACCGGTTTTAGTCTTTTAGGCATTTGCACTTTACTACTTCCTTTTGATTAACTAATAAACGGAACTTCGATCAATTCTCGTCTACAACTGACTCGGCTCATTACTCGAAACTTAGGTCAGTAGGTAATGGGTGTCGATAACTTATAACGACTTAAAAGTTCACAAGGAACGAAGTTGAAAAGGATTCAACTTAAGAAACTAAGCTTTGGAAATTTCTGCACAGGTCAGTAAGTTCATACAGAACAGAGCATATGAAAACAGGGGTTGAATCTTATACCAAAAGAAGGTACGGGTGTCTAGTTTACTCTCCAATTTACGGATCTTGATTTCGTTAAGCAAGCTAAAAGTTATGACAGTTTCCGTGAAACGTCGCAAAATAGTCGCGCGAAACCCTAATGCTCGACAAAATTCGACGCACGATTCCCTAGGTTCGATTAATGCTATTCCACTTTTATTTTCACGAAATTTTCATCTCAAAACAGTCTATATGCAGTATCCCTTAATCGGGTTCACATTCACGTCTTTTGATTAAACAAACGACGAACATTTCCTCGTCATTTCCATCTAACCAATTACTATACCAAAACAAATTCCAATTTCAAATTCCTATTTCATTTTTGTTTATCCACTTCTCGTTTCTTATCTAAAACTCATAACATCTCGTATCTTGGATGGAAAAGTCGTTAACTACAATATCGTTTGTCAATCAATAACAACCATTATTATTAAAAAGGATTTCCTTATTCGACTTTTCTACCGGCTTTGAAACTCGTTTCTTCGTCTCTTATTCAAAATTGAACCTTCTTAGAATTCGTTCAAACTTTACGGTTACGATCATTAACTATCAAGATTATCCTAGGTTCGAATCACAAACCCTAATCATTATTCATGCTCGACTTATCGACGATTGCTCGTCTCTTACTAAAAATCCTACGTTCTCCGTTTTCGTTCAAATTTTACAGCAACGATCATCATCTAACAAGCATCACTAATATGTAAACCATATTCTAAACACATTATCGAGTTTCAACTTATCGACGAGTTTCCGTCTCTTACGTTTTTCGTTTTATTTTTAGAAAAATTCCAAATAAATATATATTCATCCTCAATCATCCTATATCTCATTTCCATTAACCAATCAAGCATATCATAACATTTACTACACCAAATCATACATTCTTTCTCTCTTACAATTCTATTTTTATTTTTAGAAAAATCTAAATCAATTCATGTGATCATCTAACAACATGTTGAACACTAATTCATCAATCAAACATCAAAGAAATCGAACTATGAAAAACCCCTAAACTACTAAAAATTTTCGGTAATGACAATAAGCAAAGGGGAATGATTTTCTTCATGAATCGATGCATAGAACTTAATTCTAAACATACTAGAACACGAATTGAACAAGAATCTACATGCTTCTTTACCTTCTATGTTTCGAAAAAAATGAAAATGATGGGAAATGATTTGTGTTCGGTTTATATTGTAGACGAAGTTCTCACCTTGCGGAATACGAACTCGGAAATGAAATCGATCGGTGGATGAGAAACTTGAGAGCTTGAGAAAGCTTGAAGGATGAAGCTTTAATGGAGGATTGGGAGAGAAAAAATGAGAGAGAGAGAGTGTGAGATAGGAGGCGGCAAAGAGAGGAGGGAGAAGAGAGGTGAATGACTCATGTATACATACATAAAGGTGAAGAAAAAATCTAACTAAATGTGGTGACTCGCTTAAGGGATGTTTGGTTGCGAATTTTTTGATGGAAATATCTCGTTTCCGGGTTTTAAACGACGTTTTAAAAGTCGGGAAAAACTTTCTTAGATAGTTATGAATTCGACGAAATCTAATTCGTTTGTTAGATTAGAAATAAATCACGTACTCGGAAAATCTAATTCGTTTTTCAAAATCCGAGAAAAAGTAAGGATTAGACAGTCTAAAATTTGCCCGGAAAAATCATAAAAACTAACTTTCTCCGGTGAACTCGTATTGAAGAAAAAGTGAATGTAAATTCTGACGGTTTTTAATTCTGAGTTTTAGGACGAAAAATCTATCGGACGCGAAAACCCTAATACAGTAGTCGTTCGTCCGACTTCTGGAATTTATTTTCAGAAATGGATTTCACCGTAAACTTAGGCGTGCAAAGCCTTAATTATTGATTAACTTTTTATTTTAATGACGGAATAATTATCCGGGGTATTACATCCTACCCCTCTAACAAAAAATTTCATCCCGAAATTTGCATACCTTCTTCAAAAAGGTAAGGGTACTTCTCTTTCATTTTTTCTTCGAGTTCCCACGTGGCTTCTTCTTGCCCATGGTGATTCCATAGCACTTTTACTATTGGTATCGACTTGGTTCTTAACTCTTGTGTTTTACGATCCAAGATCGTTAATGGTTTTTCTTCATAACTCAAGTCAGATTCAAGAACGACGTCTTGCTGGTTAATTACGTGCTTAGGATCAAAAACATACTTTCTTAACTGAGATACGTGAAACACGTTATGGACACTTCCTAAACTTGGCGGTAAGGCCAATCTATAAGCAACAGGTCCTACTTTTTCGAGAATCTCATAAGGTCCTATAAACCTTAGTCTGAGTTTACCCTTAACACCGAATCTAACGATTCCTTTGGATGGTGATATCTTGAGGAAAACCTTATCCCCTATTTCAAAACAAAGATTGGTTCGACGATCGTCGGCGTAAGACTTCTGTCGGCTCTGGGCCTCTTTCATTCTAACTCTAATCTGACGAATAATCTCGATCATTTCACTGACCGCATCGGGTCCTAGGTTCTTTCTTTCACCCACTTCATCCCAATAAAGTGGTGATCTATATTTCTTTCCATATAAAGCCTCGTAAAGCGTCATTCCTATCATTCTCTCGGATTGTCCATCCGTCTGAGGGTGAAAAGCAGTACTAAAATTAAGTTCGGTACCTAACTCTTTCTGCATCGTGATCCAAAACCTTGAAGTGAATTTGGCATCTCTATCTGATGTTATCGACTTTGGTATTCTATGCAGACGTACAATCTCACGGACATACAACTGTGCTAACTTCTCTGACCCGTAGGTAATCTTAATCGGTAGAAAATGAGCTGATTTGGTGAGTTTATCAATAACTACCCAGATGGCAGTGTTTCCTCTTCTTCACTTAGGCAAACTGGTCACAAAATAGCTATATCCTCCTATTTCCATTCTGGGATACTTAACGGCTGTAACAATCCATATGGTCTTTGGTGTAGAGCTTTCATTTGTTGACAAACCAAACATCTTTCTACAAACGAGGCAACGTCTCGTTTCAAACCGTTCCACCAAAAATTCTTTCTTAAGTCCTGATACATCTTCGTACTCCCTGGGTGTGCTGTATGTGGAGTATCGTGAGCCTCACTCATGATATCGTTCTTCAATTCGTCGTCTTCAGGGATACAAAGTCTGCCTTCAAACAAAATTGCATTATCTGGTGCCTTGGAAAAGCCGTCCGGTTTATCCATTCTTATCCTTAGTCGAAGCTTCTCAGTCGATTCGTCCTTTCTCTGCTCACTTATGATCCTTTCTCATAAGTCTGATGTAGCTTCGAGTGCTGTTATATGGTTTGTTATCGTTTCAGGTGCATCCAGCACCTCTAAGTCCATTTCTTCAAATTCTCGTACAAGGGCTTCTTCCTCGACTAAGAGACATCCTAACTTGGTTGGAGTCTTGCGACTCAGCGCGTCAGCTACCACATTTGCCTTTCCTGGATGATAGTTGATTCCGCAATCATAATCCTTGACTAATTCCAGCCATCGTCTTTGTCTCATGTTCAATTTCTTTTGCTCGAAAAAGTACTTCAAACTCTTATGGTCCATATAAATCTCAACCCTAACACCATAGAGATGGTGTCTCTAAATCTTCAGCGCATGCACAACGGCTGCTAGTTCTAAGTCATGGGTTGGGTACTCAACTTCATGAGGTCGAAGTTGTCGTGAAGCGTAAGCTATCACCTTTCCATCTTGCATCAAAACACAACCTAATCCGTTCTTCGACGCATCTGTATAGACCACATATTCCTTATTCGCTTCTGGCAGAGCCAACACTGGTGATATGGTTAACTTCTCTTTGAGCGTGTGAAAACTCTTCTCGCATTCATCCGTCCATTTATACTTTTTTTCCTTCCGAAGTAGTTGCGTCATAGGTCTAGCAATTGTTGAAAATCCTTCGATGAATCTTCTGTAATAAACGGCTAAACCTAAGAAACTTCTAATTTCGTTCGGACTTGTCGGCAATTTCCAATCATGCACTGCCTCTACCTTGGCAGGATCCACCTTGATGCCTTCTGCTGATACGATGTGTCCAAGGAACATTACTTCCTTCAGCCAAAACTCGCACTTACTGAATTTGGCGTAAAGCTTCTCAGCTCTAAGCGTTTCTAAAACTATTTTCAAGTGTTCCTTGTGTTCTTCCTCATTCTTGGAGTAAATGAGAATGTCGTCAATGAATACTAAAACAAATTTGTCTAAGTATGGGTGGAAAATTCGATTCATCAGATCCATGAATGCTGCAGGAGCGTTAGTCAAACTGAATGGCATAATTAGGAATTCGTAATGGCTATATCTGGTTCAGAAAGCAGTCTTAGGTATGTCCTCGGGTTTGATTTTTAATTGATGATACCCAGATCTTAAATCTATCTTCGAAAAGACTCCTGCGCCCTTAAGCTGATCAAAAAGGTCTTCTATCCTTGGCAAATGATACTTATTCTTAACAGTGATCTTATTTAACTCTCGATAGTCTATGCACATTCTCATAGAACCATCCTTCTTTCTTACAAACAAAACTGGTGCTCCCCACGGTGAAACACTCGGTCTAATGAATCCAAGGTCAAACAATTCTTGCAGCTGGATCTTAAGCTCTTCTAATTCTTTCGGTGCCATCCTATATGGGGCTTTCGATTTGGGGGCCGATCCTAGTTCTAAGTCAATCAAGAAATCTATGTGACGGTCGGGTGGTAAACCAGGTAAAATTTCTGGAAAGACGTCTTTGTATTCGTTAACAACTTTTACGTCTTGAATGGTCATCTCGGCTCCTGGTTCTCCAACTAGGTATACGAGATAAGCGGTGCAACCTTTCTTCTTCATCAACTTCTTGGCTTGTGTGATACCCCGAGTTTTTATCCCTTTAAGAGAGCGTCTAATTAACCGAGTAAGCCCAAAGATGAGAATTTAGGAGTAAAATTTTTCTTTTCTAATCGATGAGTTTTGAATAAAACGTTTAAATTACCTTGTGAATCTTCTGTGAATTTATCTGTTCTATTTATCTGAGATGATGATGATGTGATATGTTTGTTGAGTCGTTTATATGAAAATGAGTATGAGATTAAATTCCAGAAAAATCCCGAGAAGTTTGTTTAATTAAGATAACATAGCGTTAATCGCCGAGAAATATGTTTACGCCGATGAACCTAGAATAGAATTAAATTAGAACCTTCGAAATTAGAATTTCTTTTAAGATCACTGAGATAGGATAAGAACTTATCCGAGAATTGAAAAGAGAAATGAGGCATTAGTCTTGAAAAGGATTAATAAACGAATTAATAAGCCGATTAAATTCTTTTAAGAATTAAAGGACTAAAATGATCGAAGCCTTTAATCTTTTAATTTGAGACGTGAAATAGGATTGGGACGAGTTAGTGTCAAAAGTGAAACGAGAAGAGGTTAGACCCGTTAATAGAACAAAACGAAATTAATACGAATCGTTTTACCCGGAAAACCTTTACGATCGAATAATTAATACCCGTGACGACATGACGACGACACGTGTCATCCACCTCTCTCCCTCTCTCGCCACCTCACAACCCCTCTCCCATCATCTCTCAATTTCAAGACCAACAAGACATAGTGATGTCTTATACATGGATTGCTTAAAGTATGAATACAAGTTAAGTTCAAATCAACCATCAAATCTTGTCTTTTGCAATTTCTAACAAGTGTTTCTTTTTCACTTTGTTGAATTTTTAACCTTAGTCATCTAAGACAAGTAGGGAAGACACAATTCATTATCAAACTACATCTCTCTCTCTCCATCGAAAACTCTCTCTCACAAAACAAAAAGAAAAACTCTCTCAAATCTCTCCCAATCTCTCTCACTCTCGGCACTCCCTCTCTACACACACACTTTGATTTTTCTTCACATGCAACCATGGATTCAAGCTTATCATCCATGAAAATGAAGTAAAGAACACCATCCTCCATCCATTCCATCCATATTTTCAAAGAAAGGTACAAATTTCCAAGTTCTTGAAGTTGAATTCAAGAATTTTCCAACATTTTTCTTTATTTTGATTCCTAAAATCTATGGATGATTAATCCTATATTCTTTCTTTTTCTTTGAGGATTCAAGAAGACATCCTTCTTCTTTTCAAGATCCAAGCTTTGAAGCTACCATTTCCATCCATTTCAATCCCAAGAGCCAAGAGAAGAATTTCATTTATTTAAGTATGATTTCATTTGATTAGTTGTAAAAATGTATGTCTATGAGTCCTAAAGGAAAGATCTATGCATGCATGTTATTTAATTTATGTTTAGGCAAACTTAGGATACGCATGTGCTAATCGAGTGGGAAGAATTCGTTAGGAGAATCGAGCACTAGATATTAATCGATGAATTAAGAGAAGAAAAAGAAACTAAAACCCTAAAAATTTAATGAATACCGAAAATTATAAGAAAAATAGGAAAAATATGAATTCTTTGAGTTATTGTTATTTTGATGCTTGAATTGTTATTTTTATCATGTTAGTAATGAGATTATATGCATGGAAAATTGAGAAACAAATTGCCTAGAAATAGGCATAAGTGCCGTGTGTTTTTGAAGAAAATGGAGAAATTATTTTGTTGATTTTGTTGATGTATTGAGTGATGTTTTGATCAATGAGATGATTGTATGTCATGTTAGTATAATCATACATGTGTTTAAGTGAAGAAAATGAGATTGCATGTTAATTTTTTTTTAAAGAAATTAAGTGTAGAAATAATAAAAATAATTGGATGTTTAAGTATTTCAATGTATGTATGAATGATAGTTTGAATATGGAATAAAGATAGAAGTTTTGATATAAAGATTTAAATTTGAAAAGCTTTTAATTAAATAAAAGATGAAAGATGTATAAAAGACTTAGTAATTAAATACCTTGTATTAAAATTTTAAAGACTTGAAATTTTTACTAAAAATACAACAAAAAGATCTTTTATAATTAATAAAATGAGTTAATTCATAAAAATATTTATCAAAAGATAAAGAAATTATTACGTAAGAAATAGCTTAAAGGTTTAAAACAATAAAGAAGAAATTATTAAAGAAATAAACAAAATAGAGAAAACCGAGTTTAAGAAGAATTAATCGATAAGAAATAAAAAGAAAGTTAATTTGAATAAAGAAAAGATGCTAGACGAGTTAAGATAGATACTCGTATAAGTTGATCGAGAAAATGAGAATAAAATAAGATGCCAAATAATAAGTTGATAGAAAATTAATTAAATAATTAATTGAGTACGTTAGTTCCAACCAAGCGAAGAAAAGATAAACCGAGGTAATAATTAAAGGAATAATAATGTTCAAGTTAAGAAATGAGAATCAAGTTTGAATTGAACAAGAAATTTATAATTTCATAAGAGTTTATTAAAAGCTAAGAGAATTTTTGTTAAATAAATAAAAGTTATAAAATACCTTATAAGATAGCGGATGTAGAACGAAGCGTTGTCTATATAGATAAGAAAGATAGAATTAATAGTTTAAGCCTTCATAAAAAGAATTGCATAATCGAGTTAGATTTTAAGGTCAAAATGGAATGCATGTTAATGTGTCTTGAAGTATGTTTGTTCTATAAGATTTATTGTATGTGTGAATATGTGTTTAAATGCATGATAATATTATAATGTGAAATATGATTGAATTTGTATGATAAATGATTGATTGTTAAATTGAGAATGAACTAAAGTCTTTGAAAGAAAGCTCGAGTAATAATTTGTATCAATGAAGTTATTAACTAGAACGAGAAAAGTATACGATGTTAAGTAGTAGAGTTAACCTTTTCGAATAGAGTTAATGAAATAAAGACGAGAACGTAAGATCTTTAGAAAAGTTAGAACGAAGAGAGCGATGACTCAAATAGAAGTCCGTCAGTTAAGTCCAACGCCTTTGAGTCTGTCTTTCATATATCTTATCTATCGATGTCGACCTATGAAAGATCGAGCCGGACGGATCGTTAAGTGAGGACAAATAGCCCTAGACCACCTAGCTAGTTCTTCGGAAGTCAGGTGGGCTTTTCTGAACCAAAACTATCGATGAAAACTAGTATGCTATTTGAATATTATGATATGTTTTTCAAATGTGATTGACTTGCCATTTTATTGAAGTTAGTATGTGTTATCATCTATGAAGATGTGATTATCCTGTGAAAGCAGGAACCCACGTGTAGTTTATGTTGAGCTGACTGTGAGCCTTGCTTCAGTTAGGCCGGTCACAGTGTTTGAGAAGGAGGCCTACTTCTCGGCACATGAAGTTATTTGTGATAGATGATACATGCTATTATATTATGTTATTTGACTGCGCAGTCCGTTTTAAATAAAAATGTTTTGGCATGCACAAGTAAAACCGTTTTCAAAATTGCTTATATACTTGTGATGTTTGGCAAGGCAAGTTCAATTGATATAGCTTTAAGAAGCATCTTTATTCAAATGTTTTGGCTTGTGTTCACTGAGTACGAAGTACTCAGCCCTGCGTGTGTTTCTAAACATGCAGGTTGACTGGATGGCGATGGCGTGGATACTTGGTGGTGTGGTTTGGTTTTGTTGGTTAAGTTTGGTAGAATTTCGGACTGGCATTTGTACGTCTTCATACGTGCAAGTGTTGGGAGTTGATGCTAATTTCCGCTGCAATCTTTTTGATTTAATGTCTGTTGATATCAGTACTCTAATATTCATGCTTTTGATTCCGAGCGTTGTGCTCGAAGACTTTGAATGCTTGTTGAATTCGTAACCCCTTTATCTTGTAATCCCGAGCGATGGGCTCATAACTTGGTTGTTGTTGAACATGAACCCTTACCTTGATGTATATATTCGTATGATTCCTCTTTTTGTTGGAATTCCCTTCCCATCAGCATGATTTACTTGTTTGAATTCCCGTTCAAAGTGAAGTTAAGATGCTCGGTTATTATTCTTTATGCTTTTGAAAACCAAATTCGATTGCCTTATATTCCGCCTTTGTTTTCCCCGAGCATGTTCCCTTTATTTGAGTTAGTTGTTAGTTGTTTAGGTTTGTTGTTGTTCGTAAGTCGCACCCCGAGAGTCGGGGCGTGACAGCTTGTAAGGCGGATATTATCGGTACTCTCTTGCCCATTACAATCCCATAAAATTCTGCCGGTTCTTTCCCTAGTGGTTGGAAAGAGATTTTCCTTTCGTTGCAGAGAATCGTGGCATAATTCTCAGACAACCAGTCCATTCCTAAGATTATATCTACGTCCCACATTATCATAACGTTCAAATTGTTCGCCTTAACCTTAAGAGTTCCAATTTCTAATTCTAGGTTAAAGCAAACATGCGTGGAAGTAGTGATCTCTCCTGAAGGTGTAGCTACTCTCATAGCGTGTTCAACTCATACAGGTCTGATATCTAAGTTATCCGCACACGAACCAGAAATAAAAGAATGTGATGCGCCAGTATCAAACAGTATCTTAATAGGGATGTTGTGGAGTTTTCCCATACCTGCTAGGTTTCCTTTTCCTTTATTCTGAGCACCCTGTTTGATCGCACATGCCCTTGCATTCTGTTGTTGTTGAGCGTGCTGCTGGAACTGCTGCTGGGTCATCTGCCGCTGCGGGTGTGCCTGAATCGCCCTTAGAGGTTGGGGCTGTCCATACTGATTGTGTCCTGCCGCTTGCAATGGTTTTGGGCAGTCCCTCTTAATGTGCCCCTTCTGTCCGCAGTTGAAGCAATTTCCAGAATTTGCTTGGCAAACGCCGAGATGCGCTCTATTACACTTTTGACAAACAGCAAAGGTAACCCTCCCTGGGTTGTTATTTCCATGGTTGTAATTCCTTTCTTGTCCCTGTGGTTGATTCTGCTGGTTATTTCCTCTTCCTGACCCTGCTTGTCTATTTCCTTGTAAGTACAATCCCGATTGACTGTTTCCCTGCCATGGCTTCTTTCCAAAATTGTTTCCTTGATTAGGCTGCTGATAGCATTGCTGATTTCCATTCTTCTGGTTTCCTTGATTATTGGAGTGCTGGTAGTAGTCACTGTTGTTTCCTCCATCCCATTTCTCTTTCCTTGGTAGTTGCTATTGTTGTTGTTGTAATAGCCTCGGTTTTGGTTCTGGGTTGGAGCTGGTGCAGTTGTTATTGCTTTTCTTTCATCAGGCACTATGGCCTCCATCTCTAGGGCTCTCCCTAAAACTTCCGTGTAGCTCGGTCCCCCACAGAACTTCTTCACTATCTTTTCCTCGGTATCCACCTGAGCAGGCGCATAGCTCGATAACTCACAAAACTTGGCGTCGTATTCTGTGACCGTCATCTTCCCTTGCTTCAAATTATAGAACTCAGCCTCCTTCTGAGCTCTATAGGTCTTAGGTACATATTTATCATACAGTGCTTCTTTGAATTCTTCCCAGGTGAAACAAGCCAGATGCTCTGCCGGTATAACCTTCTGTTGAGCTTCCCACCAGTAGTCAGCTGGTCCGGAAAGCTGGAATGCGACACACAGTAGTCGCTCCTCATCAGTACATCTGAGGAGTTTGAAAATCCTTTCGATGGATCGCACCCAAAGCTCAGCATCGCTTGGGCTACCAGATCCGTTGAATATATGTGGTTTCGTTTAAGGAACAAGTCCTCAATGTCACGACGGGGTGGTGGTGGAGGTGGTGATGGTGATGGTGGTGGAGGGGTATTATGATGTTCCTGTTCTTCTTCCCTATCATTCTGGGCTTGACGTCTTCCACGTCCCCTGGGTCTACCAGGTCCTCTACGATTGTTAACAACTCTCGGCGGCATACTTTCTTTTGAAACTATAAGAACAAAACTCTCATTAGCACCTTACTTTTAAGCCTTCTTTTACTTTTTAACTCTTTTCCTAACTTAAACAAGTTCATGGAAAAGAAAACTGATAATAGCTTTGATTCTTAGCTCCTTTAAACTTTTTAACTTCTCGGTTAAACTGGAATATTCATTTAATACTTTTCTTCTAATCGCGCTTAGAAGAAAGTTTCACAAGATTTAAGCCCACTCTCGGGTCATCATATATATATATACACGTCAAAAAGAATATTAGTTTTTGCCTCTAACGAGGACTTATACAAAAAGGTTAGACTACGACTAGTCTAAACTAGGCTAACTACCTATCTATGAACCGGGTACACTTACAAGTTGCATCTCCGTAACTACTGGGCGTACTAGAACGGAAACGATCCCAAAAACTTCATATCCGTTTAGAATACTATAAAAGGATAGTTACTGATCCGACTATTTACAAGTCAAAAGGGTACTTCTACTGCTACTACGCGTCTAAGACGCCTTGCTCAACAAGCTGCTGTCGAGTCACTACTGCCCTCTACGGTCTGAAACTCTTCCTCAGGGTCGTCCTCCTCTGGGTCTTCCTCCGGATCTTCCTCCTCAGAATCTGAACCAAAGACGAACTAAAGTGCCTCGTCAACCCTCAAAGTAGTGCCGTCCAGAAGTGTAAGTGGTGGTGGTGAAGGCACTTCTGAAGTAGTCCTCTCGGAGTCTGAAATTAGGTAGTCTGAACTGGATACCACTGCACGCTTCTTCAGGGGAAGAAGGTGCTCAGGAAGTGAACTGGAAGCGTACACCTCTGCAGAACGGGCCCTGGATGACCCCGCCTCATCCCGTCCCCGGACTCTAGTCTAATCAGCACAGATCTCCTCCAGTGGTGTAAGAGGAGATGGTAACTCTAACATCGCAGCCAGCTCTGCGTCTCTCTCAAGGTATTCGTCTCCTAGAACTAATCCCTCACTAGCTGAAAGCACTGGGGGCAGCTCCAACAGTGCGGCAAACTCCGGGTCTAGGGCTAATGGCTCCGGCTTAAACTCGGCCTCAGCCTCAGTAGGAACATGATGGTAGGGCAGGTGCTCCTCAACCGGCATAGGCAACATGACTCGACTGTGAAAGAACTGCCTGTGTATGGCTAAGGCAAAACCAGCAAAGTCGCCGACCGGCTCGGGGTCATCATCGATCACTGCAATGTGGTACCAGGCTATGGCATGTTCCCAACCATACCACTCGTCGGGTAGCAGTACGATCAAGTCGGCTATCGCCTGATACTCAGAAATAAAGTGACGGGCTGCGTAGAAGCTTGCAGCGAAGTCACTAACCAACTGCCCGATATCATGATTCGGGTCCACCTCATAGTCAAGGTACTCGTCTAGAATCTCATCAACTACTGTACGCTGTCTCAAAGGTCGACTCTTCCGAGCCGTAACACAGGTAGCAGGCATCCTACAAAGTTTTTATGAGAACACGGATCAGTAACTGGTTGGATATAACATATCTTAAAGGATTCTTAAATCACAATTAGAATATTCCATTATTCAAATTGCAACTCTTAAACACTTAATAACCACTTATCTTAATCATCTAGCAATTTCAAGAAATTGCACTCAAACAATACATATATATAAAAAAAAAATCACGATTTTATTTTCATCCTTTTGCTTATTATTCTTTTACTTTCTCACTTTATTTCTTCCTCGAAGAAAATTTCTTAACGATTTCTTTCCATTCCTTTAACTTATCAACTTATTCATTCTTGTTCTTCTTGTTATTCTTTATTTTATTTCCTTAAAAGGAAATTCTTACGCCTTTCATTTTCAAAAACAAGTCGACTCCGACGAGTCTGTTGTTCATGTCACTTTACGCAGGTGACATTCATTTAATCACTTTGATTCCCTTTAATCTGCCCTTTCCGATCCGATCGTTTCTTGGAAATTTTGGAACCAACGCTTCTTAGAACGTCTATGTTCTCAAGGAATAAGGAAGGCCTTAAAATTCGTCTAAGTTCTCATGCCAATAAAACATTTCAAACAAGGAAATTATAACTCACATAATTTCACATACTTTCACATAGCATAACATTCATACTTTCACATAGTTCACGTAATATCACAAAGTATAACTCTTATACTTCAATCAAATCATACTTGGCATAATCATTCTCAATCATACTTGCATACTTTATCACAAATTCTTGCATACTTATTCAAAAATTTCTTCTTAACAGAAATCATACTTCTGAAATTCTTTCCTTACTTTTCTTCTTTGATTGAGTCGACATAATGGGAGGTTGAGTTGTCGTCTACACTCTTAAACTTAGTGTTACGACTTAACTTTATTTGAAAGAAGACTCGGTATAGAGTATATACAAATACTCTATCTTACTACTTGAAAGAAATTCGTATGCAGAGCAGAAACGATTGCTCTGATACCACTCTGTCACAGCCCCAAATCCCGAGGGACGGCAAAGCCGGGGTGCAACTAGGGGTTGGATTAAAGAAGCGGGGAAGAAGGGGGATGAATAAGAATAAACGAATGAACAGACATTTATAACAGAATAAGCTACTATGAACAAGACTTCATTATATAATAAAGGAGTTGATCTCGAAAGATCACTTGACAAAGATGTTCTCAAAAGAAAGTAAGTTAATGTATGAACTCAGACTCAAAAGAATATATACATTAACACAAAAAAAAGAGTTTAGAGTTTGGCTGCGGAAAAAAACGTAGAAACTTAGACTCTGATCTTCTTTCCTAAAACCATTCTACTCAACATCAACCACCGCCGCTCCCGTCGATCAACCTGCACATTTTTATAAAACATATGCAGGGCTAAGTACAAAAGCACTTAGTGGGCACATTGCCAAAAATATATTATAAGTATGGATAAATCAGGCATCTTGACAAATAGCGCATCGGGGTTTTTTAACAAATACCCGAGCCTACTAAACATTTTCTTTCTCTTTCATAATATAGCTTGATCAAGCATTTTTCTGATAGATGATACGTTCAACTCGCCCAATTCTATTTCAACGCCGGGGGAGAGTATACTTCTCCCGCGCTCATTCTATTCACCGCGGCTGGCTACTCCTCAACAGGGTACCACACACACCGGCTACCATGTACACTAACCCTAGAAAGTCCCTTTTGACTAACTCAGAGTCCGATCGATTTAATTGGCGAACCAATTCAGAATGGCACAAAAGAACTCACATAAAACAAATATTTTCATGCCCTGATTATCACTTTGAAACACAATTATCAAAGCAATAAATAAAGATTTTCGAGCATCGCTCATTTTAGTTCGTATATAGGAAAGCCCACCTCATTGATTATAGAACTACTATCCTCGGTGCTGACTTCCTCCTTTTATCGTAAATAAACAAACTTAAGCAACTTGAATGTAACGATAAAAGAAACAGGAAATCGAAACCGGTTTTAATCTTTTAAACGAGACTTCGATCAATTCTCGTATACAACTGACTCGGCTCATTACTCGACACTTAGTTCAGTAGGTAATGGGTGTCAATAACTTATAATGACTTAAAAGTTCACAAGGAATGAAGTTGAAAAGGATTCAACTTAAGAAACTAAGCTTTGGAAATTTCTGCACAGGTCAGTAAGTTCATACAGAACAGAGCATACGAAAATAGGGGTTGAATCTTATACCAAAAGAAGGTACGGGTGTCTAGTTTACTCTCCAATTTACGGATCTTGATTTCGTTAAGCGAGCTAGAAGTTATGACAGTTTCCGTGAAACGTCGCAAAACAGTCGCGCGAAACCCTAATGCTCGACAAAATTCGACGCACGATTCCCTAGGTTCGATTAATGCTATTCCACTTTTATTTTCACAAAATTTTCATCTCAAAACAGTCTATATGCAGTATCCCTTAATCGGGTTCACATTCACGTCTTTTGATTAAACAAACGACGAGCATTTCCTCGTCATTTCCAACTAACCAATTACTATACCAAAACAAATTCCTATTTCATTTTTGTTTATCCACTTCTCGTTTCTTATCTAAAACTCATAACATCTCGTATCTTGCATGGAAAAGTCGTTAACTACAATATCGTTCGTCAATCAATAACAATCATTATTATTAAAAAGGATTTCCTTATTCGACTTTTCTACCGGCTTTTAAACTCGTTTCTTCGTCTCTTATTCAAAATCGAACCTTCTTAGAATTCGTTCAAACTTTACGGTTACGATCATTAACTATCAAGATTATCCTAGGTTTGAATCACAAACCCTAATCATTATTCATACTCGACTTATCGATGATTGCTCCTCTCTTACTAAAAATCCTACGTTCTCCGTTTTCGTTCAAATTTTACAACAACGATCATCATCTAACAAGCATCACTAATATGTAAACCATATTCTAAAAACATTATCGAGCTTCAACTTATCGATGAGTTTCCGTCTCTTACGTTTTTCGTTTTATTTTTAGAAAAATTCCAAATAAATATATATTCATCCTCAATCATCCTATATCTCATTTCCATTAACCAATCAAGCATATCATAACATTTACTACACCAAATCATGCATTCTTTCTCTCTTACAATTCTATTTTTATTTTTAGAAAATTCTAAATCAATTCATGTGATCATCTAACAACATGTAGAACACTAATTCATCAATCAAACATCAAAGAAATCGAACTATGAAAAACCCCTAAACTACTAAAAATTTTCGGTAATGACAATAAGCAAAGGGGAATGATTTTCTTCATGAATTGATCCGTAGAACTTAATTCTAAACATACTAGAACACGGATTGAACAAGAATCTACATGCTTCTTTACCTCCTATGTTTCGAAAAAAATGAAAATGATGGGAAAGGATTTGTGTTCGGTTCATATTGTAGACGAAGTTCTCACCTTGCGGAATACGAACTCGGAAATGAAATCGATCGGTGGATGAGAGACTTGAGAGCTTGAGAAAGCTTGAAGGATGAAGCTTTAATGGAGGATATAGAGAGAAAAAATGAGAGAGAGAGAGAGTGAGATCGGAGGCAGCATAGAGAGGAGGGAGAAGATAGGTGAATGACTCATGTATACATACATAAAGGTGAAGAAAAAATCTAACTAAAGGTGGTGACTCGTTGAAGGGATGTTTGGTTGCGAAATTTTTGACGGAAATATCTCGTTTCCGTGTTTTAAACGACGTTTTAAAAGTCGGGAAAAACTTTCTTAGGTAGTTATGAATTCGACGAAATCTAATTCGTCCGTTAGATTAGAAATAAATCACGTACTCGGAAAACCTAATTCATTTTTCAAAATCCGAGAAAAAGTCAGGATTAGACAGTCTAAAATTTGCCCGGAAAAATCATAAAAACTAACTTTCTCCGGTGAACTCGTATCGAAAAAAAAAGTGAATGTAAATTCTGACGGTTTTTAATTCTGAGTTTTCGGACGAAAAATCTATCGGACGCAAAAACCCTAATAAAGTAGTAGTTCGTCCAACTTCTGGAATTTATTTTCAGAAACGGATTTCACCGTAAATCTTAGAATCGAAAATCCTTAACTTAGGCGTGCAAAGCCTTAATTATTGATTAACTTTTTATTTTAATGACAGAATAATTATCCGGGGTATTACAGTATATCGGTTGAGAGAGAGAGATGGGAGAGGAGATGATGACTTAGAGAGGAAATGAGAGAATATAATTAATGTGTGTGTTGAAGTGAAAAATCGAAAGATAGAGAGAGTAGTCGACTATAATTATTGATTGTTGGGACAGTGCACCTCACATACAAGGGGTGAGAGTGGGGGAGATAGTTGGTAGATTTAGAATAGATATGCAGATTTTTATCTGCTAAAAATCCTCGGAAGAAAAAGTTTTCCGGAAGAAAATATCTCTATTATTCTGTTTATCTCTCAAACGACTTAAAACTCTCCTCTACTCTTTCTCGACGTCAAAAACCTCTCTACTTTGTCTTATATCACACCAAATAAATCAAGGATTCCAAATATCAAATTTTTAAATCAAAATTCCGACTAACAAAGAAAAACTTAAAAATTGCTTGGTTAATTAAACCGTTAAGCAATAATTTTTAGAACTCTCTCATATGATCTCAGAAAATTCTCCGACATAGCTCAAAAGTCTTCAAATAATTTCTAGACTCAAAAGATACTAATTAGATGAAATTCGGAATTACTCGATGAATAGTGAAATCTCGGTTATCGTTACAATTCAACAAAAAGTAAAAATTCTCAGAACTTTCTGAAATTCAAACTCAAGCTCATACTCATATAATAATGCTCAAACAATGCATCACATACTCGATTCAAATAATTGAAACGAGAAAAATCACATAAGAGCACATAAGGGCATTTTAATCATTTCACAAGAAAATTTCTTTTCTTGGAAATTTTTATCATAAACTTATTTAAAACACATTCAAAGATTTAGAAAGGTTCGGGGTATTACAAAAGTAGATTTGTTGGGTTCATTATTTGTTTCAATTGTTTGAATTTTTCAGTTAACCCATATTCTTTGGTTATATAACAGATTCTAATATATTTTTTTGATTCTCCAATCTGCATTTCGCAGATGGTTGTAACATCTGTTTTAGTGCATTTTGGTGGTGTTTGGATTAATGACTTGTATCAAGGCGGTGATAAGTTGTTGTTGCTATTATAATGTGTTCAGCGTTCATTTCCAGTTTTCCTAAGCAAAATTCAGTCAAACATAGGTGGTGTTCAACAGTTTTCTGGATTATGTTTAGTATCTTGTTTGGTTGGTTCTTCAATAGATGACGGTAGTTGCGTTCGTCTTAATGTAATGTAATACCCCAGATATTTTCTTCTGACGAGAAATAAAAATTTAATTATTAATTAAGGCTTTGCACGCCTAAATTAAGGATTTTAAATTCTAAGACTAATGGTGAAATCCGTTTCTGAAAATAAATTCCAGAAGTCGGTCGAACGACTATTGTATTAAGGTTTTCGCGCCCGATAAAATTTTCATTCGAAAACTCAGATCGAAAAACCGTCAGACTTTACATTCACTTATTTTGCGATACGAGTAAGTTAGTAAAAATCAGTTTTATTTATTTTTCCGAACAGAATTTGGACTGTGAAGTCCCGAGTTTTTATCAGATTTTGGAAAATGAATTATGCTTTCCGAGAAAGTGATTCATTTCTAATCTAGTGGTCGAATTAGATTTCGTCAAAAACGTATCTGTCTAGGGTTTTAATTTTTCGATTTTATAACATCGTATTAGACCCATAAACGAGATATTTTCGGCAAAAAATCCCCACCCAAACCGCCATTACCCTATGACTCACCACCTTTGTTAGATTTTTATCACTTTATGAAATAGTAACTAACACCTCATCATACTTAGTCATCTCCTTCTCTCTCGCTCCCCCATTATCGCCCTCTCTCTCATTTCTCTCTCAGTCCTCCATTGTTAATCATCTTCAAGCTTTCAAAAGCTCCACAAGTCATTCATCTACCGATCATTCTTATTTCCGAATCCATAATCGACAAGGTAATGATCTAAGCTTCCATTCCAACCGAACAAAATTCTTTTCCATCAACTTTGATTTTTTCGAAAAATTGGAGAAGAAGAAGCATGATGTTCTATGGTTAATACTTGTTGTTAGATGCTTAGGAATAGATTTCATGGATAGAAATCATGTGAAAATCATCCTCCTAACTAAATGAGTAATACCGAAATTCTATAGGAAATTAGGGTTTTGATGTTTAGTTCAATTTTTGGATAACTGATTATTGGATTTGTGTTCTATATGTTGGTAGATTGATGCATGAATTGTTTTAGAATTTTCTAAAAATAAAAATAAAAAGGTAAGAGATGAAGAAGTGAGGATTTGATGTAGTAAATGTTATGTTTTGCATGATATGATGATAGAAATGATATGTAGTAAGTAAGTGGATGAGTGTATAATTTAATGGGATTTTTCTAAAAATAAAATAGAAAACGTAAGAGACGAAAACCCGATGATAAGTTAAGATTCGATAATAATTTGAATATATAGTTTTTGTATTAGTGAATCTTGATAGTTGATGAACGATATTGGAAAATTTGAGCAAAATCGGAGAACATTGAAATTTTAGTAAGAGACGAAGGATCATCGATAAGTCGAGATTAGATAATGATTTAGGTTTATGATTTGAATATATGTTAATCTTGTTAGTTAATGATCGTAATTGGAAAATTTGAACGAATTCTAAGAAAGTTGGAATTTTGATAAGAGACGAAGAAACGAGTCTAAGTGTCGATAGAAAAGTCGAATAAGGAAATTAATCGGATATTAATGATTGTTGTCGTTTAATAAACGAGTTTGTAGTTGATGATATTTCCATTCGAGATATGAGATGATATAAGTTATAGTTTATGAACTAGAAGTCGTTGAATGAAATTGATTTGAATTGGAATTTGGTATAGTAATTGATTAGCTGAAAAAGACAAGGAGATGCTCGTCGTGTTTTTAATCGAGAAATATAAAGAAGTTCGTCATGAAAGATTGTGCGTGTTGACTGTCATGAGACTGAAAATTCGTGAGTTTAAAGGTTGAATAGCATTGAACGAACCTAGGGAGTCGTGCGTCGAGATATACGAGCACCTAGGGTTTCATCACGGACTGTTTTGCAATACGTTACGGAAACTGTCATAACTTTCTACTCGCTTAACGAAATCGAGATCCGTAAATTGAAAAATAAACTAGACATCCGTAGCTTTCTTTTGGTACCAATTTCATCCCCTTTTTTGCAGGAACCTGTTCTGTATGAACTCCAGAACTTCTGCTTTGTGCAGAAACTTTCTTAAGTCTAAATTCTTAAGTCGAATCTTTTTTAACTTCGTTCCTTGTGAACTTCTAAGTAATTATAATTATCGACTCCCTTTATTAACTGAACTAAGTGTCGAGTAATGAGCCGAGTCAGTTTCTAAACGAGATTTGTTCGAGTCTCGTTTCTTTGATAATCAAAAGAATGTAGTTAAGTGCAAACGCCTAAAAGTCTAAAACGAATTCGATTTCCTTTTCCTTTATTGTCTCGACCGTTTATTAAAGTTTGATTATTTATGTTCAAAGGAAGAAGTCAAGTTTAGAAGACAGAATGGAAGACCAAAGACGGAAGCTCGTGTTATAGTTCTGTAATCATTTAAGGTGGGTTTTTCTATATACGAAATAAAATGAGCGATGCTCGAAAATCTTTATTTACAGCTTTGATAATTGTGTTTTCAAAATGATAATCAGGGCATGAAATATTTGTTTTATGTGAGTTCTCTTGTTGCCTTTCTGAGTTAGCCGACTCATATCCAGAATTATTAGTTAGCCGACTGCTAACTAAATCGATCGAACTCTGAGTTAGCCGACTGCTTTCCAGAGTTAGTGTACACGGTAGCCGGTGTGTGTGGTATCCTGTTGAGGGGTAGCCATCCGCGGTGAAAAATATTGGGCAAGTTGAACGTAACATCTATCAGAAAAATGCTTGCGCAAGCTATTGTGAAAAGTGAAAGAAAATGTTTAATAGGCACGGGCATTTGATGAAAAACCCCGATGCACTATTTATAAGATGCCTGATTGATCTATACTTATGATATGTTTTCGGCAATGTGCCCAATAAGTATGTTTATACTTAGCCCTGCATATGTTTTATAAAATATGCATGTTGAGGGACGGGAGCGGCGGAGGTTGAGTAGTAGGTTGTGAATAGAAAGAAGAACACTAGGGTTCTAGTTCTACGTTTTCCGCTGCCAAACTCTTTTTGTGTCAATGTATATCTTTTGGTCTAAAGTTCCGTACTTTGAACTTAGTTTCTTTTGAGAACAACTCTGTCAAGCGATCCTTCAAGGTCGACTCTCTTCCTTTTTAATAAAGTCTGTTCATAGATATCAGTTGTTGTTTAGTTATTGTGTTTATTTATTTTATTCCCCCTTCTTCCCCGCTTCTTTAATCCAATCCCTAGTCGCACCCCGGCTTTGCCATCCCTCGGGATTTGAGGTTGTGACATGTAACTAATGATGTTGAGCTCAATTTTGCTTTGGAGAATGGTGCTAGAAAATTCTACGTCACCGTCACGTCACCTTTGAAACCATGCAACCAAACAGATGGCACGAAGCTTAAAAGGAAACATGCTGATAAGTCATCAATTATGAGTCCTATGTTGGCGATCACTGTGAATCGGGAGAGGACAATGATGAAGAAGATGAAGATTTTGAGGTAGATGATGATGTTGTTAGCACCGACAGTTTGGATGATGAGGATGCATATGAATATAATTCATTTTCAAATGACGGTGAGCCTACTCCTCTTTTCCATCCATTCCTTTACAATCTTAAGTTTGTGCCTCCTCTAATAAATCATTCACCCCCACGTAGTATTTACCACCCCGAGAAAGAAAATTCCAATCAAGCAGACACAAATCCCTCGCACTTGCCTAAAGCAATTATACCTCTTTCGGAATCTAATATCGAGGGTGACTTTTAAATTAACTTCAGTATAGATGAACTGGATTTAGGAGCTATCTATGTTGATAAACTAAGCTTGATGTATGTTGTTGGTCTTCATAATTTAGCCAATAAGTGTGAGTTTTCTGTTGAATGTTCTAGTGGAACGAAATATTACGTGCATTGTAAGTTTTCTGATAGGTACCAATTCCATATGCGGTCTGCTGCTCCTTCTGCAAATGTTTTTTAGAGAATCACACATTGGCGAGCACCCCATACATGTGAGTTGGATTTGAGAAAACATAAGCATTGGACCATGTGCTTTAGTATTATGGGTGCTTTTTTTGCTCCACGTCTAATGGTTCGAGGTGCTATTTTGCGACCAAAAGAAATGGTACACTATTTGCAATCAGAATTTGGCTTCAAGGTACGTTCTTTCTATGTTCGAATTTAATTTACCACTTTTGTGACATTTCAATACATCCAATTTCCTTTAATACAGTAATAATAAGAGATAATATTCTTCCACAAGTTATTGTTTATGAGGTGCCCATGTCTTTAGCCCTGTACAAATTGACTTTCTTTGCATTTAAATTTAGTGAATCCAAAAAAAAAAATTGTGAGTAACGTAATACTGAGAATAATTATTTGTTCTTCCACAAATATTTCTTGTACCTTTTGTTCTTCCACTTATAATCATTATGACTTAGATATTTGTCCATTTATATTCTAGATATCATATTCTGTCGTGGCTGCCCGCAATCGTGCCATCCAATAGATATACGGTGACAATGATGAATCTTTTAGACGATTGTCTGACTTCTTACATATGACTGAAACTTGTAATCTTGGTTTTGTGGTTTCATTGCAAACTGATGAGTATAATGTGTTTGAATTTGCATTCATGGCTCTCAGTGCTTGTATTTCTGGTTTTGCATCATCATGTCGTTGTGTTATCGGTGTTGATGCAACACACTTGAAAGGTAAGTATAAAGGAGTTATGTTTGTAGCTGTGTCAAAAGATGCAAATGAACAAATTTTTCCACTTGCATTTGGTATCGGCGATAAGGAGAATGATAGATCATGGATATAGTTTGTAATACCCCAGATTTTCCGTACAGTCTTAAAAATTTAAAGTTAATAATAAAAATGGCTTTGCACGCCTAAGTTTACGATTCTGAATTCTAAGACCAACAGTGAAATCCGTTTCCGAAAATAATTTACGGAAGTCAGTTAGATGGCTATTGTATTTAGGGTTATCGCGTACGAAAACTTTTTAGTTCTAGAACTCAGAATGGAAAACCGTCTGATATTTACATTCACGAAATTGCGATACGAACTCGCTCGAGAAAGTTCGTTTTTTTTATTTTCCGGACGAACCTCGGACTGTGTCGTCCCAAATTTTTGTAGGAATTAAGTTTTTAAATATTACTTTCCGATTAAGTTTAATATGTTAGAATTTTTGGTCGAATCGGAATTTGACGATTTTGTGCCGAGCTACGTTTTTTGTCGTTCGATTTCCGTAACGTCGTATCGCGCCGGAAAAGCGCGTAATTTCTCTTTTCCTCCCCCTCTTGGCCGACATGGCTACTCTCTCTACCTTAGGATATTTTTCATTTTTCTACTTTATACTTTACACCTAATGTTCTAATACTATTCCAACTTTACACCTATTAAGTTAATACATATCATAATACACAATTTAGTCATCCTCACTCATCTCTCTCCCTCCCAATTCGAAACACACACACACTCTATCTCTCTCCATTTTCTTCATTTCACCATTGAAGAGTTCAAGTTCTTGGAGCAAGATTTTCACACAAGTCATCATCCAACCATCGAAATCTAATTCTTCCTTTACTAATTGTCAAGGTAATCTCCTCCTCTCTAATCCTATCCAATTGGATTCCATTTCTTTTCTTTTTTCTTGATGAATCGAAAATGGGTAGATGGATTAGATGTCTTGATCTCCAATTAGTATAACTAGATGGATTAGATATGGATCTATGATTAAAATTGAAGGAAAATCAAGAACCTTATTTCTTAATCAATACCGAAAATTTAGGGGAATCATGTAAGATGTTTGAATTCTTCAATTGATGGTATAATATTGCTTAGGAGATGTTCGATTGATGATTAAAACAAAAAGAAATCGAAACCCCTATGATTATAAGTGAGAACCGAATTTGAGCTAGGGTTTGAGTTAGGGATTTTCAAATTAATGGTGTAATGAGACATGCAATTGGTTGATTGATGATATAGTAGTATGATTAAGGGATTAATGATGATGTTTGATGAAGAAAATCATTCCCTTTAATTATATGTTATTACCGAAAAATATGAGGAAATTAGGGGTTTTCATGTAGCTTGATTTAGATGATGATATGTTGATGAATTAATGTTGCTAATGATATTAGATGATGTTATGAATTTAATTGGAATTTTCTAAAAATATTTTGTAAATCGTAAGAGACTAAGAACTCGATTTAAGTTGAGATTAAGTAATGATATGAGGTGATGATGTGTATAATAATGAATCTCGTTAGATGATGATTGATGACGTAGAATTTGAACGAATTCCGATAACTTTTGGAATTTCGTAAGAAACGAACAAGTGGACGTAATTAATAATCGAAAAGTCGAGTAAGGGAGGAGGTGTAGGTAATCCTGATAAGCAGCTCGAGGCTCTGGCTCAACACGAGGAGGTGTAGGAATATGGGGAGGAACTGGGCCATCTTCGAGAATAGGCGGGGGACTGTGAACAAAACCATTTGGCTTGGCAGGGAGGTCATTGTCACACCCCGACACTCGAGGTGCGACTTACGAACAACAACACAACCTAATCAACTAACCATCAACTCAAATACGGGGAACATGCTCGGGGAAAACATTAATGAAAGCAACAACACTCAAACAAGACTATCAAAGACATAATGAAGCAATAACGGAGCATTTCAAAATCACATATTAACAAGGATACGATAAGTATTTCAGGTCAACGAGATTAAGAATTCAACGAACATTTAAACCATCGAGCACATCGCTCAGAATCAAAAACATGTATCAAAGTATATCAACAGACTTTCATTTCAAAAGGGTTGCAGCGGAAAACTTGACTCAAATCCCAACATTCACACGTATGAAACGTGTAAATGCCAGTCTAACATCCTACTCGACTCAACCAAAAACACCACACCACCAAGCGTCCATGCCATCACCATCCTGTCAACCTGCACGTTTAGAAATACACGTAGGGCTGAGTACTTCGTACTCAGTGAACACATGCCGAAAATATTTGGGAAAAAGATGCTCTTAAAGCTATATCAATTGAACTTGCCTTGCCGAAACATCACAAGTACTTAAGTAACTTAAAATGATTTTACTTGTGCATGCTAAAATATTTTCTTTCAAATAGACTGCGCAGTCAAAACATAACATATATCAATAGTATGCATCATCTGTCACAAATAGTCTCACTGTGCCGAGAAGTAGGCCTCCTTCTCGAACATTGTGACCGGCCCAACCTAAGCAAGGCTCACAGTCACCTCAACATTTAACATACCACACGTGGGTTTCCTGCCTTTCACATGATGATAATATATCAAATAAACAGATGATAACACATACTAAACTCAATAAAATGAAAAGTCAATCACATTTAAAAATCATATAATAATTCTCGATAACATTCATCGATAGTTTTGATTCAGAAAAGCTTACCTAACTTCCAAAGATTCTAGCTAGGCAGTTTAAGGGCTATAATCCTCGCTTATCTTTCCGTCCAGCTTGATCCTTCACAGTTCGACATCGATAAAGAAAAATAAGATATTACGCAAAGAAGGATAAAAGGTGTTGGTCTCGACTGAAGGACTTCTACTTGAGTCATTTCTCTTAAAGCTATTCTTTTCTAAAAGTCTCGCATTCTCGTCTTTAAGCCATTAACTCTACTCGATGATTGGTTAATATTACTAACCAATGTCTTGGTACTTCTCGCTTTATTTATGAAACGTCGTCTATCTAAATTCTATTACTCGAGCTTTCTTGAATAAACTTAATCAATTCTTGATTTTAATTAACAACTCAATAGCTCAATTCTTTTGCATACAAACAAACTTAATAATTCTTCACATTATCACCAAATAATATCATTTACTCAAACATTTAATTTAATCGCATAATAAATTCAAATAAATCAAACACATTGTTTTAAATTTAATCACATTTCAAGACACATTACCATTTACTCAATTTTTATTTTCGAACTTAATTCAAATAAGAATTCCTTTTTATAAAGCTCAAACAATATCATTCATTTTTCTCGACTTATAAACAACACTTTTTCCAAATTCATTGTTTTATGAAGCATTTTATAAATCTTTACTCAATTAACAAAAATTCTTTTTAATTTTTAATAAACCCTTATGAAATAGGATTTTCATTTCTATTTCTAACTCGATTCTCATTTCTTAACTCAACTATTACTTTTCTAATTATTATCTCGGCAATTCTTCTCGGTTTATTCTTAATCTACACGGTTTGAAACACAACTTATTTAATTAATTTTAATTAATTACTTTCAAAATCATTACTCAATATCTTATTCCATTATTTTCTTGATTAAACTATACGAGTATTTAAACTTAACTCGTCTAACATCTTTTCTTTGACTCGATTAAATCTTCTTTTCATTTTCTTACTATTTTATTCTCTTTAACTCGATTTTCTCATACTTAACAACATCAAAGATTAAATCATCATATCACATAATAATTTCATTATCAAAACATCAACTAGATCATCAACAAAATCAACAAAATAATTCTCTCTTTTTCTCTTAAAACTCACGGCATTCATAGCAATTTTTAGGGCATTTTATTTCTCAATTTTTCATGCATATAATTCCATTCTCAACATGATAAAAATCATAAATCAAGTATCAAAATAACAATAACTCAAGAAATTCAAATTCTCCTATTTTTCTCTAAATTTTAGGTATTAACCATTTTTTAGGATTTTTAATTTCTTTTTCTTCTCTTAATTCATCGATTAAATCCTAGTGTTCGATTATCCTATCGGTTTCTCCTCACTCAATCTTCACATCGATAACCTATGTTTGCCTAAACATAAAATAAATACCATGCATGCATGTTTTCTTTCTTTTAGGGCTTAGAGAGATACATATATACAATAAATCAAATGAATTATCATACTTTTCAAAATAAATTGGATCTTCTCCTCTTGATCCTCTTGAAATCGAAATGATGGGAGAAAGACAGGCTCAACTTCTAGCTTGGATTCCTTTTGGAAGAACTTGTCTTGAATCCTCAAGAAAAAAATATAAAACAACAATCAATCATCCATTTTTAGGGCTTAAGAGCCGAAATTATGAAGAAATAAGGATGATTATTGGATTTCAAACTCAAGAACTTGGAGAATTATTACCTTTCAACTTGGAATTTGGAAGAACTAAGATGATGGTGATGATCTTCTCTTGATTTGCATGAGATTGAAGCTTGAATGCAAGGCTTTAATGGAAGAATTTCCAAGTATGAGTGTGTGTGGGTGGTTCACGGCAATGGGGGGAAGAGAGGGAGAGAGTTTTTCTTCTTCTTACTTTCTTAGAGGTTTTTCGAAAGAGAGAGAGAGAGATAGCTTGAATGAAAATAATTCCTCTTTTTTATGGAGAGAGATAGGTAGGATGCATGTATTTGATTTCCAATATAGAGAATAAATATGATGACAATTAGTGTTGGAACTTGTATTAAGAGAGATGGATGGTTTGATGTGACGGCATTTGCATGCAATCTTAATACACAATTTACTAAGATCTTGTAAGAATATCATGATTAAAGCTACATAATAGGCTTGGAGAGAGATTTAGGGAGAGAGATAGAGAGATATGGAGGTAGAGAGGGAGAGAGATGAGTGACATTTGTCCCATTATTTTATTACGGGTATTACTTACCCGGTCGTAAAGAGTTTTCCGGATAAAAAGGTCCGTATTATTCCATTTATGCTAAAAACGGGTCTTATCTCTCATCGTCTCGTTTCCAACATTAAAAACATCTCAAATCTAATTCGCGTCTCAATAAATAAATTAAGGATTCCGATTATCTAATTTTTAGGTCTTAAAAGAAATTAGTCGGCTTATTAATCCTTTAATAATTCGATTCTTATAACTCTCTCAATTTATCTCGGATAAGCTTCTATCTTATTTCAATGATCTTAGATTTAATTCTAGGTTCAAAGATTTTAATTCAAATATATTCTAAGTTCTTCGGCGCATAACAATTTCTCAGTTATCAACATTATTCACTTCCAATCAAAAATCTTCGGAGTTTTTCTGAAAATCATTCTCATATAAGCAAACTCAATATATATATATATATATCACATCATCATTTCAAGAAATAGAACAGATAATCTCGCATAAAAACACATAAGGCATTCCAGTCGTTTTACTCATTTCTATTTATTTAGAAAATTTCATTCCTCAAATTTCGTCATTTAAACTTACTCGGTTAAATAATACGCTCACTAATGTTATAGAAGTTTGAGGTATTACATCCTCACCCTCTTAAAAAACAATTTCGTCCCGAAATTTACTAACCTTGAGAAAATAGCTCGGGATATTTTGCCCTCATTTTTTCTTCGAGTTCCCAAGTGGCTTCTTCGAGATCATGATGACACCACTTGACTTTCACTAAGGGAATCGATTTCGTTCTAAGCTGCTGAACTTTATGATCTAAAATCCTTTCGGGTTTCTCCTCGTAGCTTAGATCGGGCTTCATCTTGACATCCTCTTGGCGTATTACGTGCTTCGGATCGAAGACGTACTTTCTCAATTGCGATACGTGAAAAACGTTACGTGAGTTTCCGAAACTGGGAGGTAACGCTAAACGATATGATACGGATCCAATCCTCTCAAGGATCTCGTACGGTCCTATAAAACGAGGTTTAAGCTTTCCTTTGACTCCAAAACGATACACTCCTCTCGAAGGGGATACTTTCAAAAATACTTTATTTCCTACTTCGAATTCCAACTTGGATCTTCGATTATTAGCATATGATTTTTGTCGACTCTGAGCTTCCTTAATCTTCTCGTGAATTTGGCGCACAGTTTCTATCATTTCCTCAATCGCTTCTGGCCCTATCACCTTCCTTTCGCCCACTTCATTCCAATAAAGTGGCGATCTACATTTCCTTCCGTAAAGAGCTTCGTAAGGGGCCATTCCTATCGTATTCTGATAGCTATTGTTGTACGCGAATTCAACAAGAGGTAAGACTTTCTCCCATTCGACTCCTTTATCTAACAAAACAGCTCTCAACATATCTTCGAGGATTTAAATCGTTCGCTCGGACTTACCATCGGTCTGGGGATGATAAGCAGTGCTGAATTGCAACTGAGTTCCCAACTCCTTGTGGAAGCTTTCCCAAAAACGGGCTGTGAACTTTGAATCTCTATCAGATGTAATCATTTTTGGCACTCCGTGCAACTTTACAATTTCCTTGATATAGATCTGAGCTAATTTGGCTGATCCATAGGTGTGTGGAATAGGTATGAAATGAGCAGACTTTGTCAATCTATCCACTATCACCCATACTATTGTGTTTCCTTTCCTTGATCTTGGCAATCCTGTCACAAATTCCATTGTGATTCCATCCCACTTCCACTCTGGGACTGGTAAGGGTTGCAGAGGTCCATACAGTTTTTGATGCAAAGATTTCACTTGCTGGCAAGCTAGGCATCTCTCAACGAACAATGCTACATCCACTTTCATTCCATTCCACCAAAACTGTTTCTTTAAGTCTTGGTACATCTTCGTGCTACTGGGATGGGCTGTATACGGGGTTTCATGAGCTTCACCCATTATTTCCTTTCTCAACTTGTCGTCATTAGGCACACAAATTCTTCCTTGGTACAACAAGACATTATCGCTTGACTCAGAAAATTCTTTAACTTCTTCACTTCTCACTTTCCTTCGTAGCTTCTCCAACTCTTCATCTCTTCTCTTGCCTTCTATGATGCGGGCTCTCAAATCAGGCATTACAACTAAAGTAGCAATCATTTGATCTACCGTCGCTGGAGGTACAATCACTTCAATTTTCATCTTCCCAAATTCTTCGATCAACTCAACTTCATCAGTTAGAAGGAATCCTAATTCGGTTCCTTCCGAATTTTCCTTCTTTCTCCTTCGACTTAGCGCGTCAGCTACTACATTAGCTTTACCAGGATGGTAAGATATCTTGCAATCGTAATCTTTCACTAACTCGAGCCACCTTCTTTGTCTCATGTTCAACTCCTTCAGTTCGAAGAAGTACTTCAAACTCTTGTGATCTGAAAATATTTCACACTTGGCTCCATAGAGATAATGTCGCCAAATCTTCAAAGCATGTACGACAGCTGCTAATTCCATGTCGTGAGTTGAATACTTCTCTTCATGAGGTTTGAGTTGTCTTGAAGCATAGGCAATCACTTTTCCATCTTGCATTAGGACACATCCTAATCCTTGAGCAGATGCGTTGGTATATATGATGTAATCTTTGTCTGGTTCGGACAAGGCTAGTACTGGAGCTGTAGTCAATCTCGTTTTGAGCTCTTGAAAACTTCTTTCACATTCTTCTGTCCACTCGAACTTTGTCTCTTTCTTCAATAGGCTTGTCACTGGCTTCGCGATCTTGGAGAATCCTTCTATGAATCTCCGATAGTATCCTGCTAAACCGAGGAAACTACGGATTTCATACACTGATGTCGGGGCTTTCCATTCTTGCACAACTTTTACCTTCTCCATATCCACCTTAATTCCTTCGGACGAAACAACATGTCCTAAGAAATTCACCTCCTTCAACCAGAATTCACATTTGCTGAATTTGGTATATATCTTTTCAGTTCTAAGCGTTTCCAATACAATTCTCAAATGCTTTTCGTGCTCGGCTTCATTTCTTGAATACACCAAAATATCGTCTATAAAGACAATCACGAACTTATCCAAATACTCGTGAAAAACTCTATTCATCATATCCATAAATACTGCTGGAGCATTTGTTAATCCAAATGGCATTACTATGAATTCGTAATGTCCATATCTCGCCCTGAAAGAAGTCTTTAGAATATCTTCTTGCTTGATCTTCAGTTGATGGTATCCAGATCTTAAATCAATCTTGGAGAAAACACCGGCTCCTTTAAGCTGATCAAACAAATCATCTATCCTTGGCAAAGGATACTTGTTCTTAAGCGTAATCTTGTTTAGCTCTCGGTAGTCTATACACATCCTTAAACTACCGTTCTTCTTCTTCACAAACAAAATTGGAGCACCCCATGGCGATACACTTAGTCGAATATAGCCTAAGTCCAACAATTCTTGCAGTTGGATCTTCAACTCTTGAAGTTCTTTTGGAGCCATTCTATACGAGGCCTTGGATATCGGGGCTGATCCAGGTTCTAAATCAATCGTAAACTCCAATTGTCGATCAGGGGGTAAGCCTGGTAACACTTCTGGAAACACGTCCTTAAATTCTTTGGAACATCATCGATACTCAACTCTTGATTCTCGTCTTTATTCAGATAAACTAGATACACTTGCGTATCTTTCTTCCTCATCAATCTCTGCACTTTTATAGTCGAAACTATTGGTACGCTCTTCCTCATTCTCTTCTCAACTCCGAAAACTATGGTTGACTCTTCTCTAGGGGGTTTAAACGATATTTGCCTCAAGTCGCATCGAATCGTCGCAAAGTTCTCGGTTAACCAATCCATTCCTAAGATTATATCTACATCCCACATCTGGATTAGATTCAGGGATTTTGCGATCAACTTACGATTTCTGACTTCAAATTCTAGATTCGAGCAAACACGCGAAACTAACGCAGACTTTCCTAAAGGGGTTGCGACACTAAGCACCTGGTTTGATCCTTCTACCTTCAATTCTAGGTTCTCTATGCAAATGCTAGATATAAACGAATGCGAAGCTCCCGTATCGAACAAAACAATAACAGGTATGCCATTAAGCTTTCCCATACCTGCCAAATTTCCTTTATCTTTCTCTAGCGGCTTCTGCTCAATTGCGTAGGTTCTTTGGAAGTGCGGAGGCTCTTGCTGAAGAGGTTGCTGCTTTGGCTGCGGCGGCTGACGTTGATGCTGGACAAACTTTTGCAGAGGAGTTGCCTCAATGGCTTTCATCTGCGAAGGCTAGAACTAATTCGGTCTTCCGCCTCTCAATCCTTGTTGCTTACTCGGGCACTGGCTCGAGAAATGACCAAGTTGACCACAAGTATAGCAAACATTACTCCCGCTCTTGCAGACGCCTTGATGCATTTTGCCACACTTCGAACAAGGAGGGAATCTTAAGGGTCCTACAGGTAGGTTACTTCGATTGACCTGTGGAGCTTTTCCCTTCTGGGGTTGCTGTTGGCTTTTTCCTTGCCACGGTCTCTTGTTTGGGTGGTTTCCACTGCTCCATTTTCCCTTCCTCTTTCCATGCTGGCCAAATTGGGATTGTTGGGTAGATACAGTCGTCGTTGTCTGGCTTTGAAATTGAGGATTCGCTGAAGGATGCGATCCTTTCTCTGGTTGCAATTGCCAACTCCATGTCTAGAGCTCGGGGTAAGGCTTCAGCATAAGTCAAACCACTCTGACTAGCAAGAACTACTCGGATATCCTGCCTCAATCCTTCTCGAAATAACTCACATTTTCTCATCAGTGTCCACCAATCAGGTGCAAATCGAGCTAATTCACAGAATTCTCGATCATACTCTGCCACAGACTTCTTTCCTTGCTTCAGATTGGCGAATTCGTTTGATTTCTGCTTGCGATAACTCCTCAGCACATACTTTTCATACAAAGCTTCCTTAAACTGATTCCACGTCAAGTTCTCGCGCTCTTCGGGTGTATACATTCTTTGCTTCGCCTCCCACCAGTAGTCGGCAGTTCCTTTCAATTGATACGTCATACACTCCAGACGTTCATGATCGGAGCAATGAAGAAAAATGGAAAATTCGCTCAAGAGAACGAATCCAGTCCTCAGCATCAGCTGGACTGCCTTTACCATCGAAGGTTGGGGGATTCTGTCGGAGAAAAAGTTCTTCGACTCATCTCTCATTCGGAGGGGGCAGAGTAGGATCACGCTGTCCCTCAGGGTTATCTTCAGGGTTTCTGACATTTCTACGTCTTGGCGGCATTCTAAAAATTACAACAAGAAAAATTTAGCCACTCCAATTCTTTAGTTCACTAGGAACCTTTCTCGATTCTGAAAACATTTTTCTTTTGGGAGGAATACGATTCTCGATCGGTACTTAAATAAATAAAAAGCAAATCAAGGACTTTCTCAAATAACTTCATTATTTCAAATTCTCACATATACATACATCTCATTCAATTTCCAATAACCATCAAACATTCACATCATCATTATAAATTCACATATTCTCAAGACAATCATTGTTCTCAAGCAATCATTCACAATCATAGAATAAAATATCATCACTTTCATATTCACATACTCAATTCAAATTGATAACTCAAGAGACTTAAAATTAATTTTAATAGCCTAAAGGCTCATTTTTATATCGCCCGACGGCGGCCTCTTCTAAGGACTTATAAACAATAGGGATTCAAACAATTCACTGAAAATTTCCCTTTCCTCTACTCAAATTATGTAAGTTCTCAAACCATAAGTTACATTACTGGTGACAAATTAAAAAGAGTTCGTCTCTCAAACACACACGATAAAAATACTTAAATTTCCACGGCTTCCTTGAATCACTTCTACATGCAGGAATCGTCTTCGCTCGGCCCATTGTCATCATATTGCTCCGCGTCGGAGTCTACTTCAAAATGCTCAATGGGATCTTCCTCCTCCTCAGGGCTCTCTTCCTCTTCTTCCTCTTCTTCCTCAAGCATGTTGTCTACAAGCTGGCCTTCTTCATCGATGTTACCATCCTCAATGGCGAAACACTCGCGTTCAGCTTCCCTCAAAGCTTCTTCACAGTCTTCCAAAGTGTAGTTCAGTGCAGCTAACTCAGATTCAACCCAGGGCGGGGTGTTGGGGTTTACTTCTTGACGAAGGTAAGAAGCTACATCAGTTGAGGTACCGAATTGGGAGTTGTGCTCGTCTTCTGGCCTTGCTAGGGAGGTAGATGCACAAGCAAAAGGGGCAGGAAAGACATTGCTGGGTAAGGCTTGAAGATATCCTTTTCCTACTGTTGTTGTATCAGTTGGCTCATTTTCGTTCTCATTGTCGTTGCTTGAACGGGTTGGCCTAGAAGATTCCGCTTCGGGATGAATTGAAAAAGTTGCTTGGTGACGATGCATATAAGCGGCAAACTGATCTTCATTCGATGACGGATTTCCATTGCATCCGCTCGGAAATGAATAATCTTGAGGAATTGGTGGAGGAGCACGGACAATTTCATTTAGCAAGTTTGGAGAGTCATCTTCATACGGCTCTGGCGGAGGAGCACCATAGGTCATGAAACGGGCTGATATTGTGGAGATAAATGCATTCACATCAACGTACAAGGTTCGATCGAAGTAGCGGTAGCCTAAAAATCGAGGAACAAGGGATGCTGCCCAATCCTTCCATTCCTGAGGTAGAGCTTGGATTAGATGTGTCATGCCTTCCAGCGGTCCTATGTCCATGTACTGGACTCTTCCCCATATCGTATGATAACGCGCTAGAAATTCAGCTAGTGACTCAGTACTCATCTTTCTAACGTGTAAGTACTCCTGCATCCAGTTGTTATCGTCCATCCTATACGAATTTTTAAACGCATAAGCACACTTAAACAATTAATCGAGCATACTAGAATTTCCACCACATACTCATTTTTGCGTTCCAAAGGGGGATTTTCGTTCATGATTTCGGGCAATTCCAAATCACGTAACCATTTGCACACGCGTTTCATCCTTTCTGATTTTCCCACACGAACACGCATTGGGGAGGACATTCTAAAGCAATCTAGTTATCAATCAACTTAATAGCTTTCATCTCTAAACATCATAACTCAAAAATAACTCAAAAGAAATTCTCAATATCTTGATAATTCAAACATCACTTTAACTTGAAAAACTTTTAGAAAATAAGACATACCTGGTTGCCGGATGAGATGGAGGATAGCTTGGTGTGGTTTACTGACTCAAATAAGTCTAGGAATTAAATCAAGACTCGACTCATCAAAGAATATCAGACTTCAGAGCAATCAAAGCCTTGCTCTGATACCAACCTGTCACACCCCGACACTCCAGGTGCGTCCTACGAACAACAACACAACCTAATCAACTAATCATCAACTCAAATACGGGGAACATGCTCGGGGAAAACATTAATGAAAGCAACAACACTCGAATAAGACTATCAAAGACATAATGAAGCAATAATCAAGCATTTCAAAATCACATATTAACAAGGATACGATAAGTATTTCAGGTCAACGAGATTAAGAATTCAACGAACATTTAAACCATCGAGCACATCGCTCGGAATCAAAAACATGTATCAAAGTATATCAACAGACTTTCATTTCAAATGGGTTGCAGCGGAAAACTTTACTCAAATCCCAACATTCACACGTAAGAAGACGTGCAAATGCCAGTCCGACATCCGACTCGACTCAACCAAAAACACCACACCACCAAGCGTCCATGCCATCACCATCCTGTCAACCTGCACGTTTAGAAATACACGCAGGGCTGAGTACTTCGTAATCAGTGAACGCATGCCGAAAATATTTGGGAAAAAAATGCTCTTAAAGCTATATCAATTGAACTTGCCTTGCCGAAACATCACAAGTACTTAAGTAACTTAAAATGATTTTACTTGTGCATGCTAAAATATTTTCTTTCAAATAGACTGCGCAGTCAAAACATAACATATATCAATAGTATACATCATATGTCACAAATAGTCTCACTGTGCCGAGAAGTAGGCCTCCTTCTCGAACACTGTGACCGGCCCAACCGAAGCAAGGCTCACAGTCACCTCAACATTTAACATACTACACGTGGGTTTCCTGCCTATCACAGGATGATAATATCTCAAATAAACAGATGATAACACATACTAAACTCAATAAAACGGCAAGTCAATCACATTTAAAAATCATATAAAAATTCTCAATAACATTCATCGATAATTTTGGTTCAGAAAAGCCCACCTGACTTCCGAAGATTCTAGATAGGCGGTTTGAGGGCTATTGTCCTCGCTTATCTTTCCGTCTGGCTTAATCCTTCACAGTTCGACATCGATAAAGAAAAATAAGATATTACGCAAAGACGGATAAAAGGCGTTGGTCTCGACTGAAGGACTTTTACTTGAGTCGTTTCTCTCAAAGCTATTCTTTTCTAAAAGTTTCGCATTCTCATCTTTAAGCCATTAACTCTACTCGATGATTGGTTAATATTACTAACCAATGTCTTGGTACTTCTCGCTTTATTTATGAAATGTCGTCTATCTAAATTATATTACTCGAGCTTTCTTGAATAAACTTAATCAATTCTTGATTTTAATTAACAACTCAATAGCTCAATTATTTTGCATACAAACAAACTTAATAATTCTTCACATTATCACCAAATAATATCATTTACTCAAACATTTAATTCAATCGCATAATAAATTCAAATAAATCAAACACATTGTTTTAAATTTAATCACAATTCATGACACATTAACATTTACTCAATTTTTATTTTCGAACTTAATTCAAATAAGAATTCCTTTTTATAAAGCTCAAACAATATCATTCATTTTTCTCGACTTATAAATAACACGTTTTCCAAATTCATTGTTTTATGAAGCATTTTATAAATCTTTACTCAATTAACAAAAATTCTTTTTAATTTTTAATAAACCCTTATGAAATAGGAATTTCATTTCTATTTCTAACTCGATTATCATTTCTTAACTCAACTATTACTTTTCTAATTATTATCTCAGAAATTCTTCTCGGTTTATTCTTAATCTACACGGTTTGAAATACAACTTATTTAATTAATTTTAATTAATTACTGTCAAAATCATTACTCGATATCTTATTCCATTATTTTCTTGATTAAACTGTACGAGTATTTAAACTTAACTTGTCTAACATCTTTTCTTTGACTCGATTAAATCTTATTTTCATTTTCTTACTATTTTATTCTCTTTAACTCGATTTTCTCATACTTAACAACATCAAAGATTAAATCATCATATCACATAATTATTTCATGATCAAAACATCAACTAGATCATCAACAAAATCAACAAAATAATTCTCTCTTTTTCTCTTAAAACTCACAGCATTCATAGCAATTTTTAGGGCATTTTATTTCTCAATTTTTCATGCATATAATTTCCATTCTCAACATGATAAAAATCATAAATCAAGTATCAAAATAACAATTGATGGTCCCGATACGAGTTACTGGTGTATGGGGGGGGGGGGGAATACACCAGTTAGGATTTTTCAACTTTCGAAAAACTTAACACTTGAAATCAACTTCAACTGAGTGAGAGGACTCAGTTGGGATCTCACAGCTGAGTAAGCAACCTGAGCTGGAAGATTGGTGCTGTGCGGAATGTGGTGGAAAATAAACTCGTAAAATCAAACTCACGCTTTTATGTACGGTTGGTCAAAACCAAAACTGTTGTTGTGAAAGTATGCAGATTGTATGCGGTTAGTTTGTCAGTTAAGATATGATAATAAAGACTGAACACAAAAGAAAACACGACACACAAGATTTACGTGGTTCGGAGAGAACTCCTACGTCCACGGAGAGATGTGAGTCCACACACCTCAGTCCAAGTTCTTCTGGACAGAACCACTCAGCTTACGCGGGTTGAGCAACCGTTACAGTTTAGTTTCCGGGCACTAAACAGCCTAAGTCAAGTTTGTGGGTACTTGACGACCTGACTACTCAATTACAGGAAGAGTAAGGTCCTAGCACCCTTTATAGGGTGTGAGAAAGGGTAGGATTTCCAACTACAGCTCGATCAAGAATGAGAGCTGGATCTAAGGCTTGAACGAATAAACACTCAACCTAAGATCAAAAACAGTTTCGAATTCTAGGAACCCTCAACTACTAATGTTCTCTCAAATTGGAACTCTCAGCTGCTGATGCTCTTAGATGATGATGTTGCAGATTTGCTTTGATTTTTCTCGAGAAAGCTCTTGAATTTTTCGTCGTCTATGTGTCTGTCTGCATGTCTATACTTCTCGAATGAGAGAATGCCTCTATTTATAGGCGGAGAGAATCAACTAGCCGTTGGAGGAGCAGTTGATCTCTGATCGGTTGAAAGCGATGGCTTGTCTCTCATCTCTGCAGACTTTCCCGATATGGCATCTGTGCTCTTCTGCTTTCCATCTGAGACAGCCTTGTGTTGGGCCAGATGGGGTAATGACTGAACGGTCAAACCCTCATGTGACTTCCTTTTGAAATTCAAATCTTTGACAGTCAACTTCGGTTTGTCGGTTGAAAGTCTTGACCTTCATCTGAGTGATTTTCAGCTGATGTTCCGATCTGTCGAGTTCTCAGCTGACTTTGAACTTCAAAACAGTTGAACTCCTTGTTCAGATTCTATAACTGAGGTTCTGAAACTGAACCCTCAGTTGTCTTCCACTTCTTTACTCAGTTGGGTTTGAACCCTCAGATGATTTCTTTTTCATCTGATGTTCTCTTCCTTTCAACTGTTTCTCATCTGATGAACGCTCAGTTGGTTTCCTTCAACTGATGTTCTGAAGACTTCCCCTTGTTTACATCTGAACAAATGAACTCTCAGTTGTCTTTCTTCACAACTGATGTTCTGTCTGAGTGACGCCTTGTTGCCATCTTCAGCTGGAGACCTGTAAAGATAAAATCTTAACTTTGCTCAAACAGCGAGCCTAAATTCTAACATTAGGTACTGGCAACATCTACTCGGTTGGGGTCAGCCGGTTTTGGAATTCATCAAAACTTATACTAATAAATTTCCCAACAATTTCCCCCTTTTTGATGATGCCAAAACCACTTACAACTTGAAACCACTACTGATCTAAACCTCACTAACTTATCTAAAATCTCAGCTGAAATTCTAGACAGTCTATAAGATAAAACATCAAAGGGTTAGCACAGTTATAACATGGTATTTAAAAGACTTCGTGATTCAGAGCTTGGACAATGAGGGATTGTTCATCAAGGTGAATCTTATAACTGAATAGTTTTCATTAAAACTGATTGTTACAAAAGATAGACTCAAAAATCAAAAAATTACAACAGTTGCTAGAAAACTAACTGAGCTAGTATTGTAGCCCATACTTGCCAAAAGTCCTTACAAAAATTTCCCTCTTAGCAGGTGACTCCTTAGAGATGTCCACTCCATGCTCCTTGCAGACCTGCCTCGCCTCAGATGCAATCTTCTGACGGTTCGGGTTGCTAGAATCCGAGAGAAGAGGTGGCCGATAAGTAACCCTCTTGGGAACTGCAACAGTGTTCAAGTCCAGGTTGGTGTCAATCATGGCCCTCCTGAATTGACTGAACATGACCGGGTCACCTGAGTGCAACTCAGTCAGCGCCTCTTTGAACGCTCTCCTTGGGTCGTCAGTTGCGTAAACCTTCCTGTAATAGAAGTCGTTCACGAACTCCTGCTTGAACATCTCCCAATCCTCATTCCACTCGGTCGGCATCCACTTGTCAGTATGCCTGAACCGACTCTCAACCTTGGACTTTAGAGGCAACCTTTGTTGCTTCAACCGAGCTTCCGCCTTTGATTGGATTCTGTTGATGCGGCGTCGGCTGCGGGAGGCAACGTTGCGGTCCAGGTTCTGAGAAACCTTCTTCAGCTCAACCTCGAACTGGTTCACCCTCCTCGCCTGGCTGGCGGCAAACTTTCTGATCCAGCTCGGGTTCATATAGTCCTTCTCCTCTACATGCATAGCCTTGGCCGCTGCAATGCACTCTTCGGTTGTTATCCCGTCGAGTTCAGAATCCAGCTCGGCTGCGATCTCGGCTATGGAGCTGTCGGAAACTCCAATCTTCTTTGCCTGTTCCAAGTCCTTAGACATTTTGGCTCCACCGACTTCGGTTGTCTTGGCAGCAGCAGACTTCCTTCTCCTCAGCTGAGATTTGGATGGTTGAGCAGCTGGCACTCCTTCTTCTTGGGTCTCTTCTTCTTCCTGTGCTTCACCCTCCTTCTCCTTCTCTTCCCCCTTTTTGGCATCAACAATAAGGCTTGCTACTGAACCGTCCAGAGAGTTGAGTTTGGCCTCGATGGATTGAACACAGTTGAAGAGTTCATCGACCGCACACTCCAGTTCGATCTTCTTCGCCAGTTCGGAGTCCTGGCACTCTTGTTCTGCCTTCTTCAAGACAGACAGGTTGTCGTTGACCTCTGTCTGAAATGCAACGAACACAGCCCAACGCGACTCGAACCGGGACTCCCATTCAGCATCCTGCGTCTGTTGGGACTTGGCCAGATTTGAGTCAGCCAAGGACTTGAAGACATTCACTTCCGACTTCAAGCCCAACAGAGTGGATTTCAGCTCCGACATGTCCTGACTGGTGGAGGAGGAGAGATCATTCAACTTCATCTTCAGCTCGGCATTCTCCTCCATCAGTTGTTGATACTTCACTTCTTGAGCTGCCAACTCCCTCAGCTGGTCATCGTGTTGGTGCTGGAGGTTGGCGAACAGCTCGGTCCTCAACTGGTTTACCCTCTCAGCCATTAGCTCGCAGATTTGTTCTGTTGAAGGAGCGAGCTGAGCAGCTGGAGAGGCTTGAGCAGACTGAGCTAGAGGCTCAGCTGTGACCATGGCTTGACGGTTTGCCTGGTACAGCTTCAGGTTCTCCTCCTCTTCTTTTGCGGCGGCGGCTGCTGCATCGACATCTTCAAGGAAGTCGGCTGATTTCACCAACATGCTGTCAAGGAAGTCGACACACTCCTTTTCAGCTGCCTCCCTTGTGTCCTTCCCTTCAGCCAGACTCTGGTCCAACCGTCTAGTGAGCAACGCGATCCGGTTGTTGTACGCCACCTCCAAGTTGGAATAGTTGAAGTAGGCTCGGATGCGGGACTCGTCAGATTTCAGCCTGTCCCAGCTCAGTACCCTGATCGTGTCTTCCTTGACATACCACTGGCTAAAGATCAGGTGGAACTGGTACAGTAGCTCGGTTCCCAGTGTGGCGAAGATGGGCATGTCGCGAGCCGCAGGGGATAGACCCAACAGCTTTTGAAAGCAGTAGGCCACCCTGCCTTCGTGCTCATCAGCAACAGCCTGCAGGTCCTCCGCTTCGTTGATCGGGGAGGGGGTGAGATTGTATGGTTCGGGTTCAAGAGGTTCATCGATGTTGGCCAAAGAGTCGGTCACAACATCGGCATCGAGCTGAGAGCTCGGAATTTGGGATTCAGTTAGGGAAGAGGGTGGAATGGTTTCCTCAACATCGGCCGAAGGAGAGGTCATGATGTTGGCATCGAGCTGAGAGCTCGGAATTTCTGGCTCGGTTTGGGTAGAGAGAGCAAGAGGCTCTGGGGGCGGTACAACATTTGCTCCAGGGTTGGGGGAGGTGGTAGCATCTTCGAGGTCCTCAGATGAGGAGGATGCATCCGACGTCTCCATGCCCTCAGCCTCATCAGCTCCGGGGCCTCGAGGTGCGATCTCGAATGATGCGGCCTCAGCTGAGTGGCTGGATTCGGAACACTCCTCAGCAGGTGTGGACTCGACCTGCGCTCCCTCCTCGTCTGGAGCTTGTTCCTCAGCTGGCTCCTCAGCTGGAACCTCAACTGGCTCATCAGCTGACTCGTCAGCTGGAACATCAGTTGGCTCATCAGCTGGCACCTCAACTGCCTTCTTGATTGTCTTCTTGAACCTTACCCTTAACTTTTTCTGGGCAGGTTCATCAGTCGACTCCGTCTCAATGTCAGCTCGGCGACGTGAGGCTTTGGATTTTGTGGGGCGAGTAGCAACTTGTTCTCCCTCAGCTATTGACTCAGCTGGCCTTCCCGACTCCCTCTTGTCCTTGGGAGTGTAGACACTCCTCAGCACCTCCTGTGCTCCCTCAGCAACAGCTTCTTCAGCGGCGTTTCCTCGCAGTCAGCCCAGACCATGTTGCGGTCCTTTGTTGCAAGGAGGATGAGGGCGGAGATTTTGCAGCCGAAGTTGAGCGTGCCCTTCACACTCAGCAGCTTCTCTCCAGACTCAGTCGTAGTCTCAGAGATCTTCGACTTCTCCATCATCAACTAGTTCAGAAAATATTGGAACCAGTTGATTTGGTGTTGGTGCTCCAGGGCCAACAGCTGTTTCAACTTGGGTCGGCTGATGTTGCCGAACGCGCCACTGTATCCGAACACGACCTTCGACACGGCGTCGAACAGCAGGCGGTGCTCAGGCTTCAGCTTAGTCCTTTGCATGTTGCTTCTCAACCGCTCTGGCTCGATCAGAGCATCCTGTAGAAATTCATCTGCCTGTTCGTCGGTAATATTCTCCAGGAACTCGGTGGCGGTGTGGTTGATTGGTATGATGTATCGGAGGACATCAGACACGTCAATGGAGAAGGAGACACGACGTATTGTCCTTTCCAGAACATCCCTTTGTCGGCAGGACACTGTCGTAGAAACTCCCTCTGAACCGTCAAGAGGGCGAAGAAGATTGACGTAGAATTCTCCGACTTGATGCCTGAGCAAGTGAGAGGGACAGAGCTTGGCCCATTCCAGAAGTCCGTTCTCACGGAGAGTGTTGGCGAGAGGGGCTAGGACCGGCGACTCTAGATCCTCGTCGGAGAGGATCTGCTCGAAGTGAATCTTCGATACTAACATATCGAACGACTCTTCATACGTTGTAGGCACGAGGGAAGGTCCGGATGATGCCATTCTTTTGCTTTTGGGTGCCATTAAATCACTGCAAAGGTAAAAAATATAGGGGAGGAAGAAATCTATTTGCAGAAAAGGGTTAGGCAGAAAAACTGGAAGACGATGAATAGTATGATTGATAAGCACGAATGAGGAAAGTAGGAGATATCTTCCTGATTTTTCGCCTTATATATGTCTTTGACTTGGATGAGATCAACGGCTGGGGTTAAATGGCGCGAATCCATCAACGACTGGGATTACGCGACTGTTGACTATCTTTGACTCGACGTTTTGATCCGAGTTCCAACCAGTGCGTGAGAAGGTGTACAGTTTCATGTCAGCCCAGTCGCACTATAAAGTAGGCTATGGATGCTCAGCCGTACTTTACATTTAATGCGACATGATGGCTATTTTAATATAACTGACTAGCACAGGAATGTTTGAATTTATTTCAAACATTCTCATTTAAGAATATAACACCTTCAGTCATAAATGATACCTGCCAGCTGATGTCTGAATCAGCTGTGTTCATTAGTCGAGTTCCTCAGTTGCCGCATACCATCAGCTGACTCGAGTTCGTCTGTTCAGCTGACGTTTGACGTCTTCAGTTGGCAATCAGTATCTGATATTCCCCTTTCAGCTGAGCTTCCCCCTTCATCTGATCTTCCCCCTTAAGTCGATATCCGATTCTTCAGCTCGGATAAATCCTTATCAGCTCGGATGACTCTTCTGCTCGGATGACTCTTTAGCTCGGATGAGTTTTTAGCTCGGATCCAAAAGTCATAGAAGATCACACAGCATCTTGAACCGGGCTTCAGGAAGAGGTTTGGTGAGGATGTCAGCTCTCTGAATCTCAGTTGGGATCTTCTCCATGGACACATCCTTCTTCTCAATATGATCTCGGATGAAGTGATGACGAATATCGATATGCTTAGTCCGAGAGTGATGAACATGGTTTAGAGAGATAGCTATGGCACTCGAGCTATCACAATGTATGGGAACCTGTCCAGTTGAGACTTCATAATCTCTCAGCTACTGCTTCAGCCACAATACTTGCATGCAACAGCTTCCGGCAGCCATGTACTCTGACTCGGTTGTCGAAGTAGCAACACACGCTTGTTTCTTGGAGAACCATGAAACCAGCTTGCTTCCCATGAATTGACAGTGTCCAGAAGTAGACTTTTTGTCCAACCGATCTCCTGCTAGGTCGGCATCTGAGTATCCAGTCAGCTGGATATTGTCATCAGTTGGGTACCACAATCCAACATTGACAGTTCCCTTCAGATACTTAATGATGTTCTTTGCTGCCAACATGTGTGCTTCTCTTGGTTGGGCTTGAAAACGAGCACACACTCCAACTGCGTATGAAATGTCTGGTCGGCTGGCAGTTAGGTAGAGCAGCGAACCGATGATCCCTCTATACTGGCTGGCATCAATGAGCTTTCCCTCAGCTCCTGGTTCGATCTTCCAGTTCATGTTCATAGGGATCTTGGTTGTCTTACTTGTCTGCAATCCGAACTTGGTGATGAGCTCCCTTGTATATTTGGACTGGTTGATGAAAATCCCTTCAGGTGACTGCTTCACTTGTAATCCAAGGAAATAATTCATCTCGCCCATCATTGACATCTCGAACTTTTCCTTCATAAGATCGGAGAATTTCTTGCACAACTCCTCCGACTTGGACCCGAAAATGATGTCATCGACATAAATTTGCACGACAAGTATATCTTCTCCAACTTTGATGGTGAACAGAGTTTTATCAACTGAACCTCGTTTGAATCCCGAGTCCAGAAGAAATCCACAAAGAGTGTCATACCATGCTCTTGGTGCTTGCTTTAGACCATAGATAGCTTTCTTCAGCTTGTACACTCTTCCATCTCCAGTCTCAAAACCAGGAGGCTGTTCAACATATACATCTTCTTTTATATCTCCATTGAGGAATGCACACTTCACATCCATCTGATGTGCGGCATAAGCTAGAAAGATCCGGATGGCTTCCTGTCACAGCCCCAAATCCCGAGGGACGGCAGAAGCGGGGAAGAAGGGGGCTAATTGACTAAACATACATGAAAACATCGATAAACTATGAATAAGACTTTGAAATATAAAGAAGGAAGAGTTAATCCCTAAGGATTACTCGACAAAAGTACAAAAAGAAACTAAGTTCATATGTACAGACATAGACTACTGAGTTTTTCAAAAGTACATCTTAAAAAGAAATACAGAGTTTGGCAGCGGAAGGGTTCTAACTAAGCATCCTATCCTTTAACTCAACATCAACTGTCGCCGCTCACCGTCGCTTCAACTTGCACATTTAGAAAGCAATGCAGGGCTAAGTACAAACGTACTTAGTGGGCACGATGCCGAAATCATAATCATAAGTATAAATAATCTGGCATTTTATAATCGTAGTGCATCGGGGTTTTGTTAAAAAGGCCCGTGCCTACTAAACATTTTCTGACTGATTTGTATAAAGCAGCTTGCGCAAGCATTTTTAGAGTATGTTATGTTCAATCTTGACCAATACTAATTCACCGTGGCTGGTACCCCTCAACAGGATATCACATACACCACAGGTTACAAAGTGCACTAACTCTGGAAAGCACTTAGCAGCTAACTCAGAGCCGATCGTTAGTTAATCTAAAATAGACTAACTCTAAAAGTCTGGAAAACCCGAAGGTTAACTCAGAAATATGGAAAACACGAATGTTAACTCAGATAGGTACAAGAGAACTCACATAAAATAGTTGAAACAGTTTATGCCAAGATTATCATTTTGAAAACACAATTATCAAAGCGATAAATAATACTTTCGAGTTGTGGAAAAATCCACATTTTATTTGATATAGATAAAAGCCCACCTTGTAAATACAGAACTTAAAAGCAAAAGCTTCCAACTTTGGATCTTTCGTCTTTTCTTTACAGCTGGCTTCCTCCTTTATCGTAAAATAAAATATACTTAAAAGCGGGTCGTAACGATAATCGATTAAAGACTTAGTTATTTTATTCTTTTGGGCATTTGCACGCTTACTAGATTCGTTTTACTTAAACGGGAAACGAGACTCGTATCAATCTCGTTAGAACATGGAAGATCTCATACTCGACTCTCAGGTCAGTAGAGATGGTAGTTGATATCCTAATATGACTTTAAAGATTAAGAGAAGCTAAGTTGGAAGGAATCAACTTAGGCGATTTACTTTAATTCTTTGAACGATTTAAGGAATTTCTCGTTTATTACTTCTTTAAAGAAAAGGTAAGATATATGGTTTCGACTGGTCTCCATCACTAGAGGTCTTGTACTTGACTTTAGGGTCAGGAGGTAGATGTTCGATAGATAAAAACGGCTTAAACGATTGAAAGAAGCTAAGTTGTGAACTAAACAACTTAGAAAACAAGAAACTAAAAATTCACTGCACAGTCCAGTAACTCTGGAGGCTGTCCAGAACAGAGGATTTGGAAACAGGGGGTGAGCCCTGTACCATTAGAAAGTTTAGGAAGTCTAGTTCGCGCTCCTATTTACGGATCACAAATCCGATAGACGAGCTGGAAGTTATAACAGTTTCTGGCGAGGGTCGCAAAACTGCCGTGGAAACCCTAATTGATTGATAAGTTTGCCGTATAACGTTTTAGGCTCGTTTTAAATTCTCGTATTCAACTTTTTTTAGAAACTGGACTCTAAAGTAGTCATCACGTACCTCCGTACGTGACAAACTCTTTTTCAACTTACTCAAAAGCACGACGTTCTAACGTCGGATTTCAACTAACAAGTACTATACCAACAAAGAAATTTCAAACGCGTACTACTTCTCGATTACAACTATAACCCATATTATATCAACTCGGATGCTTATAATGTCAACTGGAAAGATGTTCTAAATTTCGTTATAAACAATAATATCAAGTTAGAATTTTTATCCGACTCCCCGATTATTAGTTACAACTAGATATTCGTCTCTTACGCGATTTCCAAAAGTCATCGGTTTTCGTTCAAATTTTACGACGTTAATCTACGTCTAATAGGAATCGTTTTCATGTATACTAACATGTCTTAACATCTTTATAACCCAGTTTATAAGGTGATTTTAGTCTCTTACATTTCATTAAACATTTTTAGGAAAATTCCAATTAACTTCTATAATCAACTAATATGATTTGTATTATAATCAACTAACAAATCATCATTTATATTGAACATGTATAAACTCCTAATTATCTTATAAATTTTTCTGGTTTCATACATACTTTGAGGGGATGATTTTCTTCTCAAATTAACAATATTTATTTACTAGACATGCTCTTATATCACTAATTAATCACTTGCAATTCCAAAAACAACTAACATGCAAAAACCCCTAATTTCATACTTCAAACCCTAACTGAATTTCATAATAACATAGGGCTTTCAATACCTTTTCATCCCAAACACTAATTAAACCTCTACTAAGCATGAATTCATGATCAAAAGAAGAAAAACTAAGATCCTACAATTTCCCAAAAAAAATTCTGCATTCACATAATAATTAAGGTTCTTGTTTTTATTCCATTTTAATCCATGATTATCCTATCTAACATATCTAATTACATTATTCTAAGATCAAAACATCCATACCAAACCTTAAAGAATTCGAACATGAAGGAAAGAAGGGGAAAAGAAAAAGAATTGGATAGGATTAAAGATCATCATCATACCTTGAAAAATAAAGAAAGAAGTATGGTGTTTGATAGATGATTGAGGACTTGTGTTCTTTCTCCAAGCTTTGAAGGCTCTTCAATGGAGTATGGGTGATGGAGAAGATAAAGTTTGAGGGAGAGAGAGTGTGTATGGCCGAGAGTTGTGAGAGAGAGATGAGGAAAAATTTGTTTTGTTCAAGTTTGTGAAATGATGAAAAGTTTGTCATGGTGTAAAGGTTGTTTTAGGTGTCAAGTAATTAGAAAAGTCAACATGCAAGTTGCCAACTAATCCCATGATGTGGCGGCTGCATGCATGGGTCTTAAGAGGGTTACGGCTTTTCCGGCGCGATCCGACGTTACGGAAAAACGAACAACGAAAAACGTTGTTCGGTACAAAAATCGTCGCGATTTGATTTGACTTGAAAATTCTAATGTATGAACTTAAATGGAAAATAAATTTATAAAAAATTTATTTTGACAAAAACTCGGGACGACAAGTCCGAGTTTCGTCCGGAAAAACGTAAAAACAAACTTTCTCGGCGTGTTCGTATTTGCAATTTTGTAAACGTAAAATTAAACGGTTTTTCGTTCTAAGCTTACGAACCAAAAACTTTTCGTACGCTCTAGCCCTAAATACAGTAGTTGTCTAGCAGACTTCTGTAATTTATTTTTAATAACGGATTCGACCGTTAGCCTTAGAATTCAAAAATTATAAACTTAGGCGTGCAAAGCCATTTATTTAATTAACTTTAAACTTTTTAGAACGTAAGGAATTTACGGGGCATTACATCCTACCCCCCTTACGAAAAATTTCGTCCCGAAATTTGCTTATCCTCTATAACTGCTTGGAGTACTTCTTACTCGACATGACTTCCTCTTGCCTGTAATGATCTTTATACTGCTATTACTGTTCGTTTTGACTTGCTTTTTAACTTTTGCGCTTTTCGATCCAAGATCGCTTTCGATCTTTTCTAATAATTTTAGTCGTTTCTAGAATGACGTCTTGCTGGTAGAATTTCGTGTATAAAAACGAATATATGTTACTTTCTCGAAATGAGATATACTTAAAATAAATATTTCATAAATTTGGCGATGAGGCCATAACTTTTTGTATTGGAAATTATCTTTTCCAAGTTACTTGCTAATTATATATATCTTTGTCGAAGTCTGAACTTGACACGAAACTAACGTTTCTCATTAACGGAGAAAACTTAAGGAGCTTTTATTTTCCTTCTCGTTTATTAAATTCGAATTGTTGTATATACTTAGGACTTTCATCTTCTTTAAAACTCGTTTTCTTCTGACTCGACTCTATCGAATGATCTCGATCATTTCATTGACCGTATTTGGTCCTAAATTTTTTTGCTTTCACCTACCTTATAACAATAAGGCAGCTATGTAAATCTTTTCCTTCCACAAGATCTCGTAAGTCGTAATACCTATCGTAGCTTAATAGTTATTGTTATAATAATTCGGTTGTTGACTACGTGTTCTTCAATTCGCTCTTCGGTTATTATTATTGTTCTTAACATATCAACGAATACTTGAATCGTTTTCTCGGACTATCCATTCAACTGGCGGTGAAAAGCGGTACTAAAGTTAGGTTCGCTATCTGACTTTTCTGCCTTGTAACCTACAACCATCTCGTCGTCATTGGAATTACTAAGTTCACTTTTAAATTTCTATCACGAACTCATTGCTTCAGAGTCGTTGTCTGGTTTAACCATTCTTATCCTTAGTCGAGGCTTATCCATTGACTCGTCCTTTCTCTTGATACTTATAATCGTTCTCGTAATTTGATATAGCTATTTGTACCGCTATTCGCCCTGCGATTGATGCTGATGCATCATGCATTTTTCTATATCTATCTTCTCGAATCCTTGTATAAGTGTCTCTTTTCCGACGAAAAGATACCTAAACTTAGTTGGAGTCTTACGACTCAGCGTGTCTATTCTTATTCTTAACTTTACCTAGATGGTAATTATTTTCACAAACGTAATATCTTACTAGTTCGAGCCATCTCCTTTGTCTTATGTTAATTCCTTTGCTCAAATACACGCTCCAAATTCTTATGATCTGTGTAGATCTCATTCCTTGCACCACATAGATGGTGTGTCCATTTTTTTAATGCAAGCTCTACGGCTGCAAGTTCTAAGTCGTAGGTTGGGTACTCAATTTCTTGGGGTTAACGTGTCGTGGAGCGTAAGCTATTACTTTCTCATTTTTTATTTATACCATCCTAACCTATTCCTTTTAGCACTGGTATCTACCTCGTATTCCTTGTCGTTTCTGGGAAGGCTGAACCTGGGGTAATGATCAACTTTTCCTAGAACGTCCGCGTTCCTATTCCACAATTGTCTGTAGATTTATTCTTTTCCTTCTATGTAGTTGCGCCATAAGTTTTAGTAATCATAGGGAATTCCTTAATGGAAACCTCTATTTTAACTATCCAGCCTGGGAACTTCTCATTTTATTTAGACTGGTAAGCGATTTTCCATTTGAGTACTGTCTCTACCTTAGCAGGAATCTATCTTAACATCTTCTGTCTACAATGTTTTATCCAAGAAACATTACTTCTCTCTTCGAGCTTGCTCTTCCTAATTTGGCATCTAGCTCCTGACTCTATGTGTTCTAGTACTATTCACAAGTATTCTTCATATTCATCTTCATTCTTGGGTAACTGGAATTGTCATTGATAAATACTAAAATGAATTCTTTTCTAAGTCTAGGTGGAAAAATTCTATTCACGTGGTTCATGAATACTACGGAGCACTAGCCAACACTGCGGCATAACTAAACATTCGTGATGGCCATATCTGGCTTGAAAGATAAATTTTTGGGTATATTTCCAGTTTACTCTTTTAATTAGTAATGCTTAGACCTTAAGTCTATCCTTATAATTGTACTTGTTTCCTTTTAAGTTTATCAGGGGTCTTCTATTCTCGTTAAAGGATACTTTCTCTTAAGGGTTATCTCTATTTAACTTTTGACAGCCTATATACATTCTTGTAGAATTATCCTTCTTTGATGATGAACATCTAAAATATTTTCCATGGTGAAAACGTTTGTCTAAAGAAATCATCATCTAACAACTCTTGCAGTAGGATCTTAAGCTCCTCTAACTCCTTTGATACCATTCTACATAAAACCTTTAATTTTGGGAGCTACTTGTAGTTCTAAGTCGATCGTGAAATCTACGCGTCAATCTGGTGATAAATCAGATAATATTTCATATAATTCTGTAGGTTCTCTATTTGGGATTTTTTTTTTAAAAGAGATTTTTCTCTCGTTGTCGAGAATCATGGTAATTCTCAAACAACTAGTCTTTTCCTAAATTTATATATATAGTGCATTTTATTACTTCCCAATCGATTTCATAATGAAACTAAGGGGTTAACTCTCTGAGGTCATCAATACTCCCTAAAGTGTAGCTGTTCTGATTTCAAGATTAGAGCGTTCTAGTCTTAGTCCTATAGTGCCAGAGGGTACTAGTCAAATGAATATAATGCTTTAGTATGGTCAAAAGGTACTGGAAATCTAGTATATAGTTCTAGTACGAGTCAATAATTTTGACAGGGTAATTTTTTTATAAGGTTCGTCCAATACTTGCTAAATCTTCCTTTTCTTCACTATGCCCCTCCTGCCTAATCATGTATGCATTCACATTCTGTTGTGATTGCATCGGCTGTGGCTGTGACTAGACTTGAATGGTATTTGGTGGTTGAAGCTGGCCGTACTGATTTGGTTTTGCAGTCCGAAGCAGCGTCGGACAATTCCTCCTTATATGCCCCGTCTGCCCACAATTAAAGCAAACACTAGTTTTTGCTAAACAAACACCGGGGTGTTCCTTATTACACTTAGGGTAATTTGGATTAGTGATTTTTTTCTTGATTACTGTTCCTTGGCTGCCCTTGCAGCTGTCCTAGTAGATTGTTACTCTTGCCCGGACCGATTTGTTCATTCCTCTGTGGATTTTTCTTTTGCCCTGCTTTCTTTCCATAGTTACTTCCTTTCCCTGGGTGGTGGAAACCTTGCCTAGTCCTATTCTGTTTCCCTTGACTGTTGTGGTACTGGTAGCACTCGCTGCTACTTCCTTCCCATTTCCTTTTTCCCTTATGGTTAACCTTATTGTTGGGAAGATTTTGGGTTGAGGTCTAGTTTGGTGCCGGTGTGGATATTACTATCTTTTCCTTACTAGGCACTACTGCCTCTATTTCTCGAATTCGTTCCAGTAATTCGGCATAACTCAATCCTCCTTGTCTGGCTACTGCTATTCCCAGTTCATACTTAAGTTCTCCTTGAAGCTTCCTAGCTATTTCCTCCTCAGTCTCAACTTGATCAGTTACATATTTTTCATAATATGCCTCCTTAAAACCATTCCAGGTGGTTAGAGCCGTTTGTTCTACCGGCATAAGTCTCTGTCTAGTTTTCCACCAATATTTAGCTGGTCCGGTTAGCTGATACCCAGCGCATGCTAGGCGCTCTTCATCACTAAGTCTAATTGGTTCAAAGATTCTCTCTATAGTATGTATCCATTGCTTGGCCTCACTCGGATTACTAGATCCATCGAAATATGGTGGTTTGCTTCCGAAGAATAAATCCTCAATGCTATGACGTTGAGGAGATAGGGGTAGTGAAAAGGTTTTTGGGTGTTTTTGTCTTTCCTCTCTTATACGTTGTTCTTGACCTCTAACAGACTCTCTAGGACTATCAGGTCCTCTTCGATCGTTAACAACTCTCAGCGACATTTTTAAAACTGTAAGATACAAAATTTTTCTTATTAGTACTTGTTTTTAAGCCTTCATTTTCTCACTAACCCTTTTTCTTTTCCTACTTAATACTTTCACGTAAACGAGAATAATAAATTAACTTTGACTCTATTTCTCTCAACTTTTATTCTCTAAGGTTAAATTAAACTCTCGTTACACGAGTTTTTTTTTTGTTTGATATTCTGGTTTAGTTATACAATTCATATGAAACTTCTTGTGACTAAAACCCTCTAATGGGTCATGTATATTATATATATATATACATCAAAAGATTATGTTAGTTTTGCCTTTAACAAGGACTTATACAAAACTAGACTACAACGAGTCTAAACTAGACTAACTGCCTATGTGTACAGAATGCACTAACATATTGCATTACCGTACTACTGAAAGTACTAGAACAGAAACGATTCATAAAATATTTGTATCCGATGGAGCACTACAAAACTATCTAGTTACTGATCCGACTATGTACAACTAAAGGCTACTATGCTACTATGCGTCTCTGACGCCTAGCTTAACAAACTACGGTCGAGTCACTAATGCCCACCATGGTCTAATCCTCCTCGGGGTCCTTATCCGGATTCTCATCCGAATCCTCATCAGTGTCCTCTTCCGGATCCTCATCGTCTGACTCTGAACTGAAAGTAAACTGAAGTGCCTTATCGACCCTCAAAGTAGTGCCTTCTGCAAGTGTAAGTGATGGTAGTGCAGGCACATCTGAAACTGTCATCTCTGAATCTGAAACCGGGTAGTCCCAGCAGGTCACTGATGCCCGCTTCTTCAGAGGCAGCAGGTGGTCGGGAAGTGAACAGGACTCATACTTCTCTCTAGAATGGATTCTGGACGGTCCTGCCTCAAACTCAGCCCGAACCCTGGCCAACTCCGTGCAAATCTCATCAAGGGGTTTGTAAGATGATGGAAACTGTAATAGGGCAGCTGTGTCTAAATACTCTGGTCCTGACTGAAATGGTCCCTGAACTCATAGAAGGCTCATGCTGAAAAGGGGCGGGTAACCCTAGGCCATCCGCTGTCTCTGTAACTAACTCTCTTGTGTCCACACTAGGCACTATCATTGAAGGGATCTACAACTGTGCGATCATCTCTGGACCTATCTCATCATGCTCTGACTCTGAATCTGCCGGAAAGTGAGTATAGTGAGGATGCGCCTGAACTGGGTATGATGCTATATGTCTGCTCTCGAAGAAACGCTTGTGTACCTCTAAAGCGAATCCATTGTAATTACCTGTCGGCTCTATATCGTCGTCAAACATCCCTAGGTAGTACAACGCCGTGTCGTGTGCCCAACCACGCCATTCCTCTGGTAGACAGCTAACCAAGTCAAGTATAGCCTGACTCTCTGGGATAGTATGCCGGACTGGATAATAAACTATCGAGAAGTAACTAATCCTCTGTCCTACGTCGTGTCTCGGGTTTGCCTCAAAATCTCTATACCTATCTAATAACTGATCTGCCCAAGTACGCTGTGGCGGGGACTGATTCTCTGAAACCGTGTCACTACTGGAAGTCATTCTACAAAGTGTTTTAAGAAACACGGATCAGTAACGATAAGATGATACCCTATCTTACGGAAAATCTTAAATTACAAGATGAATACTCCTCATTCAATTGTAATATTACCACACTTAATCTGACAACTTATCTTAGACATTTAACAATTTCACAGAAAATTGCTCTCGTACTCACAATATATAGAAACAAAATTTCAAGGTTTTATTCTCATTTCTTATCTCATTCTTTTAATTTCTTACTTTAATTCCTTATTTTCTTTCATTAATCCTTTATCTCTTTCTCAAGGAAAAATTTCTTATCGATTCTTTAAAACAAAGCACGTATACTTTGTTCATGTTACTTATGCAAAAGCAACATTCATTTACAAAAGACTTTGTCGTTTACTAATCATAATACTCATACGTGTCGTATTCTTTGTTCAAGGACGAAGTATATATATATATAAATTTCCAACGGAGAAAAGGAATATATCCTAAGAATAACTTTTTAGAACAAGTTCTATTTGTCAATGCTAAAATCGAACGGTCGTTAGAAAAATTTAATCAAGCTTCGTGCTTGACTCCTAATAGTAAAACAATTCTCTTCGCAAGGTTCGGACGAGGCGAGCACTATAAAAAGAAACGAAAAGAAAAGGAACGACGTCGTTATAAGTTACTTATACGTTAGTAACATTCTTCTCTTTAAACTACTTATACCATACTAAAAGGTTCTACTAGCAGGGCATAAGACCCATATTACTGAGTTTCTTATTATGTGGGTTGATCAAGTGCACATAACAGTCCCTCAATCACATGGAACTTCTGTCTCGCTCTATTGATTACTTCATACAGATTTTACTTTTCTAAATCGAGCAGAAATTTCTCGAATTGCACACACAACTACTTCTTAAAAAAGAAATCTTTGGAAACTCTCCAATTTAGCTCGTAAAAGATAATCGAAGAAAGTTTTAGTTGTTTCATTCTTTAGGCATTTGCACGCTTACTAGATTCGTTTTACTTAAACGGGAAACGAGACTCGTACCAATCTCGTTTAGAACTCGGAAGATCTCATACTTGACTCTCGGGTCAGTAGAGAAGGTAGTCGATATCTTAATACGATTTTAAAGATTAAAAGAAACTAAGTTGGAAAGAATCAACTTAGGCGATTTACGTTTTAGTTCAGTTCACGACTTATGAAAAATCTCACTTAACTACTTCTTTAACAAAAGGATAAGAGATAAGATCTCGACTGGTTTTCATCACTCAAGGTCCTATACTTGACTCTAGGGTCAGAAGAGAGATGTTCGTTAGATAAAACGGCTTAAACGATCGAAAGAAACTAAGTTGTGAACTAAACAACTTAGAAAACAAGAAACTGAATTTTCACTGCACAGTCCAGTAACTCTGGAGGCTGTCCAGAACAGAGGATTTGGAAACAGGGGGTCAGCCCTGTACCACTGAAAAGATTTGGATGTCTAGTTCACGCTCCAATTTACGGATCACAAATCCGATAAACGAGCTGGAAGTTATTACAGTTTCCGGCGAGGGTCGCAAAACTGCTGCGAAAACCCTAATTGCTTGATAGGTTCGACGTATAACGTCTTAGGTTCGTTCTAAGCTCTCGTATTCAATTTTTTTAGAAACTGGACTCTCAAGGCAGTCATCACGTACTTCCGTACGTGACAAACTCCTTCTCAAAACTTGCTCAAAAGCACGACGTTCTAAACGTCGGATTTCAACTAACAAGTACTAAACCAACAAAATTTCAAAATGCGTCCTAGTTCTCGACTATAACTATAGCCCATATTATATCAACTCGAAAGCTTATGACGTCAACTAGAAAGTTGTTCTAAATTTCATCATAAACAATAATATCAAAACGGAAATCCCATCCGACTTCTCAATTATTAGTTACGACTAAAGGTTCGTCTCTTACGCGATTTTTCAAAGGTTGTCGGATTCTATTCAAATTTTACGACGTTAAACTACGTCTAACGTGAATCATTTTCATGCATGCAAACATATCATAACATCATTATACTTCAACTTATAAAGTGATCTTTACCTCTTATGTTTCATTAAACATTTTTAGAAAATTCTCAACTAAATTCTATAATTAACTAACATGATTTGCAACATAATTCAACTAACAAATCATCAATTAAATCAAACATGTGGAAACTCCTAATTATCCTATAACTTTCGGTTTTCATACATATGTTAAGGGGATGATTTTCTTCCCCAATTAACTACATTTATTTACTAATCAACCTCTTTTATTATCAATTAATCAATTGCAAATCAATTATCAATTAACATACAAAAAACCCCTAAATTCATAATTCAAACCCTAATTGACTTTCACAAAACATAGGGCTTTCAATTCTTTTTCATTCTAATCACTATTAAACATCTATTAAACAAGAATCAACCATCAAAAGAAGAAAAATTAAAAATCCTACAAACATGCCAAATTTTTCGGTATTCATATAAGATTTAGGGTTCTTATTTTTGTTCCACTTTAAACCCTAATTAATCTATCTAACACATCTAATTTCATTATTTCAAGATCAAAACATCCATTCCAATACTCTAAAAATTTCGATCAAGAAGAAAAAGAAAAGAAAAGAAATCCAATTGGATAGAATTAAAGAGGAGATCATTACCTTAAGAATTAGAGAAAGAAGTGTAGGGTTTGAATGGATGGATTGTGATTTGTGTGATTTCTTCTTATTCTTGGAGATGTCTTCAATGGAGGATGGAAGTGAAGAAGATGAAGATGGAGGAGTGGTGCAGCCGAGAGAGTGAGAGAGATGGAAGAAAATTGTTTTGTTTAAGTGTTGAAAATACATGCTATGATGAAATGGTTGAAATTGTGTAAAGTGAGGATTTGGTGTCATTTATTTAGACAATGTCAAACATGCATGTTCCCCACTAAGGAGATGATGTGTCGGCTGCCATGCAGATTTTTTTGGAGGGTTACGGGTTTTTCCGGCGCGATCCGACGTTACGGAAAAACGAACGACGAAAAACGTTGCTCGGTACAAAATCGTCGTGATTCGATTTGACCTTAAATTCTAACGTATGAACTTAATTGGAAAATAAATTTACAAAAATTATTTTGACAAAAACTCGGGACGACACAGTCCGAGTTTTGTCCGGAAAAACATAAAAACGAACTTTCTCGGGTGTGTTCGTATCGCGATTTTGTAAACGTAAAAATTAGACGGTTTTCCGTTCAGAGTTTACGAACTAAAAACTTTTCGTACGCGCTAACCCTAAATACAATAGTCGTCTAGCTGACTTCTGTAATTTATTTTTAATAACGGATTCGACCGTTAGCCTTAGAATTCAAAAATTGTAAACTTAGGCGTGCAAAGCCATTTATTTAATTAACTTTAAATTTTAAGAACGTAAGGATTTTACGGGGCATTACACGTTAAGCCTACGATTTAGAAGAAATATTGTTACGAAGTCAAAGCCCACTCACGGGGTCATATATACATATACGTCGAACGAGTACTGGTTTGCCCCTAATGAGGACTTATACAAAAATACTACAAGTCTTAATTAGGCCAACCACTTGTCTAGTGACCCTTGCCCTTATCCTGTGCTTCTGGCCCAAACATATATGCCCCTGCATTCTACTCTTGTTGTTGTAACAGCTGCGCTTGACTAGGTCTCATAGTTTGGGGCTGACCATACTGGTTAGTTCCACTCACTGGCATCCGTTTCGGGCAATTTCTTTTTATGTGTCCATTCTGCCCGCAGTTATAGTAATTATCAGTGTTGATTTGACAAACTCCGAAATGCATCTTGACACACTTAGGGCAAGTAGGTTTAATGATCCCTCCTGGGGTATTGTCTGTCTGTTGTCCTTGCCACTGTCCTTGTTGGTTATTTCCCCCCCATTGTCCTGATTGATCATTCTGATTCGGCTGTTGAAAACCATGCTGATCTCCACCCTGATTTCCTCCTTTCCTTTTTCTTTTTCCTTTATGGTTGCTGCTATTGTTGGAATGGTCTGGAGTTGATATCTGGGTTAGTGCTGATACGGGCGCTACAATCTCTCGTTCATCTGGCACCACTGCCTCCATTTCTAAGGCCCGTCCTAATATGTCTGTATAGTTTAGTCCTCCATGGCTGGCTAGTGCCAATCCTAGTTCGTGTCTAAGTCCCCCATGGAACTTTTTTGCCATCTTCTCATCCGCATCTACCTGCTCGGGTGCATACCTTAATAATTCACAGAAGGTTGCATCGTATTCAGTCACTGTCATCTTCCCTTGTTTCAAACTGTAGAATTCTGCTTCCTTCCTTGCTCTATAGGTTTTAGGAATGTACTTGTCGTAAAATATTTTCTTAAACTCCTCCCAAGTAAACTGAGCTAGATGCTCTGTAGGAATAACCTTCTCCCTAGCTTCCCACCAATTATCAGCTGGTCCGTGGAGTTGAAAAGCAACACATGAGAGACGCTCCTCATCCTTGCATTTGAGAAGTTTAAAAATTTTCTTTACAGCTCTTACCCATAGCTCAGCATCGCTCGGGTTTCCTTATCCAGTAAAGACAGGTGGATTTCTTTTGAGGAACAGATGCTCTATGTCTCGACGTAGTGGTGGAGGAGGTGGAGAGGTTTCCTGACGTTCATATTCTTCTTCACTCCGATGTTGTCTATGATCTCTTCCCGGTTCTCTAGGCCTACCGCGTCCTCTTCCTCTGTTATTCGCAACTCTTGGCGGCATTTTGAAACTTAAATAAACCAAAAATTCTTGTCAATTTCGTGCTTTAAGCACTCATCCATTTAATAAGGAAATAACTTATCTTAATCGTCTAGCAAATTTTCTCAAATTGCAAACAACTCTTAACGGTTCTTAGCTTATCTTAACCATCTCAACTTATCCTTACCGTCTTAACGTACACTTAATCGTCTTAGCTTAGACTTCTTAGCTTTCTTGAAGAGAAACTCTTAACGGTTCTTCAATATCAAAACAAGTCAACTCCAACGAGACTTGTTCATGTCACTTATACTTATGTGACATTCATTTATAAAAAACTTGTCGTTCTCGTCACCTAATACTCGTATTCGTCGTATTCTTCGTTCAATTACGAAGTATGAAAAAATAAATTCCATAAGAAATGGAATTATAACTTAAGAATAACTTGTAGAACACATGTTCGAGTCGTCGTCGAAATCTATCGATCGTTGAAATTTAATTACGATTCGTACTCGATCTTAGTAAATAAAACAAATTTCCTATTGGAGTTTTAACGGAGCGAACTCCAGTTGAAAGACAACTTCATTCGTGTTACTTGTACGGAAGTAACACTCGTTTCTTCACTCTCTTTGATTCCCTTTATTCTCTCATCTTCATCCTGATCGTATCTTTCTGGTTTCGAAGCCAACGCTTCTGAAACGTCAAATCGTTTCTTTCGTTCACTTAATACGGAATTAAATTACCTTATCATTACTTATACTATTTTCTCGAAGGAAATTCTCGTCGGCTCTTAATTATAAAACAACGTTTGACTCCGCCGAGTCTTTGCTCATGTCACTACACGCACGCGACATTTGTCTTTAAAAGTCCTTCTCGTTTCACGATCTCCTTTCGAAATCATTTGGAACCAACGCTTCTTAAAACGTCTATGTTCTCAGGGAGTCTTAGAGCAACAGTCTAAGTTCTCATATCAACAAAACATCTTAATCAAAGAAATTTTAACTCACATAATTTCACATATTGCAACAAAGTATATCTCTGATACTTTAATAAAGTTCATACTTGGCAAACTTGGTTCTCTCAACAAAAGTATATCTAATACTTCAAATTTTTAAAATAAAACACTTTTATTACCTTTCTTTTGCTCTTTGGTTGAGTCGATGTAGCGGGAGGTTGAGTCGTTTACTGCATTCTTAAGTTTAGTGATACAAACTAAACTTTACTTCCTCAAAAGAAGACTCAAGTATAGGGTATATACAGATACTCTATCTTACTACTTGAAAAAAATTCATATACAGAGCAGAAACGATTGCTCTGATATTACTCTAAGGTTAGAGCAGGAACGAATGCTCTGATACCATTCTGTCACAGCCCGACTTCCCAAAGGACAGCAAAGCCGGGGTGCGACTAAGGATTGGAATAAAGAAACAGAAAAGAAGAGAATAAATGAATAAAACACATTAACTTAACACTAATTACGATGAATTGAATAAAAGAAAGTCAAGCTTGAAGGATCGCTCGTCAAACTGTATATAGGGAAAACTAGGTTTAAAGTAATAACAACTTAAACCAAAAGGATTTACATAAATAAGGGAACTGACTATAATTAATGAAAGAAAGAGTTGATCACGAAGGATCACTCGACATAACTGTTCTTAGACGAGACTAAGTTCAAGGAATGAAACTTAGTTCTAAAGTTATATACTAACTGAAACTAGTTTACAGAATTGGCAGCGGAAAACATAGAAATGATATCACATATCGAATGTGATATCGAGGCTCAACTAAACTTCTTTCCTGAGAAAAGACCTTTACTCAACCTCCTCCGCCGTCGTCACTCAACCTGCACATTCAAAAACAAACATGCAGGGCTAAGTACAAAAGTACTTAGTGGGCACATTGCCGAAAATATTTTATATGTAACGCAACGGGGTTTTTCTTCAAAAGGCCCGTGCTTACCTAATTAAATCAAATCATACATCTTTTCATAAATACTCGCATAAAACATTTACTGATATATATACATTTAATTTCCGAATGACACACTGTGGGTTTTAAACTCACATCCGATCGTTTAGTTAGCGCCCTTTTGGCTAACTTAACAAGTCTGGAAAGCACCCTTTTGGCTATCTCAGAAAGGCATAAGAGAGTTCTCACAAAACAATTCATTATGCACTGATATATATACTTTAATACTCATTTATTAAAGCAACATGTAAACACTTTCGAGCAACGCTCGCATATAAATAAACACCTTCGAGCAACACTCGCATAAAATCACTTCACAAGTAATGGCATTCAACGTAGTTTTGGTTTTAGAAAGCCCACCTCGTTCGTTTACAGAACTATTACTCGTACTTCCGTCTTCCGTCCTGTCTTCTATTCTCGTTCTCCTCCTTGGAACGCAAATAATAAAACAATGATAAGTTGTCGAGTCGATAGGAAAAAAAAATGGAATTCGAAACTGAAATCAAATTAATCTTTTAAGTTCTTAAGCTTTAGGCATTTGCACGCTTAACTAGATTCTTTTAGTTAATCAAGAACGAGACTCGAACACTTCTCGTTTAGAACTAGCTCGGTTTCTTAATCGACACTGAGGTCGGTGAAAAAGGATAGTCGATAACTCATATCGACTTAAAGGATCAAAAGGGATTAAGTCGAAAAAGATTTCAACTTAAGAAACTAAGCTTCGGAACAAACTGTACAGATCAGTAAGTCCACCCAGAACAGGTGATTTCGAAACAGGGGACGGGTCTTGTACCAAAAGAAAGCCACGGATGTCTAGTTTACTCTCCAATTCGCGGATATTGCAGTTTCCGTGGAACGTCGCAAAAAACTACCGAGTTTAACCCTAAGGCTCGTTAACTCGGTGCACGGCTTTCTAGATTCGACTTATGACGATCCTCTGTTTTTGACACGAAATTACTGATTCATGACAGTCAACACGTAACCTCACACGCGACGAACCCCTTTTCATTTCTCGATTACTAATACGACGTTTAAAACTTCGTCATTCAAAACTAGTCAATTACTATACCAAATCAAGTTCTCATTTCAAAACCTAACTTCTCAATTACAATTACAACTTATATCATTTCATCTCGGATGCGAATATTGCAAACTACAAAGTTGTTCCTTAATCATTAATAGTCATTAATTTCCTATCAATTTCCATATTCGACCTTTCTACCATTACTTAAGCTCGTGTCTTCGTCTCTTATGAAATTTCCAACGTCATTAGAACTTGATAAAATTTTACACTATCGTTCATTATCTATCGAGAATCATTATTACGCAAATCATAACCTCATATCATCATTTATTCCCGACTTATCGACTGTCGTTCGTCTCTTACGTAAATTTCTACATTCTCCGTTTTCATTCAAATTTTACGACGACGATTATCATCTAACGAGCATTACTAATATACAAATCATATTATCAACACATTATCGAGCCTCGACTTATCACCACATCTTCGTCTCTTATATTTCTCGTTTTATTTTTAGAAAATTCTCAATTTAATATATATTCATCCTCATGCATCGTATAACTCATTTCCATTAAATAATCGAGCATATCTTAACATTTACTAACCTAAATCGAGCCTTGTTCGTCTCTTAGGTTTTGGATTTTATTTTTAGAAAATTCTAAAACAATTCATACTATCAATTAACGACATAAGGAACACTAATCTATCATCAATTCGACGAAGAAATCAAATACAAAAGGAAAGCCCCAAAACAGAAATTTTTTCGGTAATTATAGGGCTTGGAGTTCTTGATATTTCCTTCATGATTAGATCCGTAGAACTCGATTCTAAGCATCCTAGAACATGTATCGATTAAAGACAACATGCTATCTCACTCTACAATTTTCGAACAAAAATAAAAATGGGGGAAAAGAGATTTGTTCGGTTCAATTGATAGACGAAGTTCTTACCTTTCGTATTATAAACTCGGATTGGACTTTGATCGGTAGATGGAGGAGTTGTGGATCTTGGAAGAGCTTGGACTTGTATCTCTAATGGAGGATGATGAAGAAGAAAAGAGAGTGAAATGAGAGGTGAAGGTGGCGGTTTTGATGACTTAGTGAGGGAGGTGATGATGGTGAGTCATAAGTGAGTGAAATATCTAACAAAGTAAGGGTGACTCGCTAAGGCATGTTTGGCGAGGATTTATTTAACGAAAATTCTCGTTTCCGGCTCTTAAACGCCGTTTTAAAAGTCGAGAAACACTTTTCTAGTTAGTTACGGAATTGACGAAATCTAATTCGTCCGTTAGATTAGAAATAATTAACGTACTCGGAAAACCTAAATCGTTTTTCAAAAACCGAGAAAAAGTCGGGACATCACAGTCCAAAATTCGTCCGGAAAATCATAAAAATAAATTTTCTCCGGTGAACTCGTCTCGAAAAAAAAGTGAATGTAAATCCTGACGGAATTCGATTCCGAGTTTCCGGGCGAAAAACTTAACGGACGCGAAAAACCCTAATACAGTAGTCGTTCGTCCGATTTCTGGAAATTATTTTTGGAAACGGATTTTACCGTTAGTCTTAGAATTGTAAATCGGGAGCTTAGGCGTGCAAAGCCATAATTAATATTAACTTTAAATTTTTAACGCAGAAGAAATTTTCCGGGGTATTACATACATATTCTTAATTTAATTAACGTCATGTCACATCATTCATATTACATCAATTATATAACATCATTTATGTCTCATCATCTATATCACATTCTCAATTAATTTGAATAAATCATTACATCATAATCGGAATGTAAACATTTCACTCAAGTATATAGATTTAATCAATCATATTATAACACAATAAGGATTTAAATCAAATATAATATCTCAAACTCGATTCACACTTCAAGTCACATTAACAATTACTCAACATTACTCGACTCTTGTTTTTGATAAAACGTTAACTTCAATATCATAAAAATTATATTCTCGTCCTCCTTCATCAATTCAAATAATAAGAATTCTTTCAATTAAAAACTCAAATATTCATTTAATAATTCTCATCTAGATATACGACATTATTTTCAAAATACGTCGTCTTTGCTCAACTACGTATGCATACACGTACATACTATTATTTTATTATTCACAATTAAATTCTTATTTAATTTAATCTCAACTTCTATCTTCAATTAAAAACTCGATTTTTAACTCGATAATCAAAACTCGATAACTTCCTTGACTCATTTTAATTAAAACAGTTTGAAAAACAAACTCAATTATTTACTCACGCATCATCAATCAGGTAATATTCGACTTATTAAAATAAACGAGCATTCAAACACTTCATCATCTAACAACTCGACTCTCAATCAATATTACTCTTATTAATTTCCTTCTCGTCTTTCAATATTTCTCATTTAATTTAATGATTAAATATTAAATCATTTAATTCGATTTTAATATTTAGTAAACAACTCTCGCTCGACTTTAAACTCATTAACTTCTCTTACTCGACTCAATTCTTCGAAATTTTATTTATTACTTCACTCGATTATCAAAGCTCAACTCATTATTTTCTTACTTCATCATTTCTTAATTTATTAAGAAATTTCTTCTTTAAATATTTTATTTCTAACTTCATTATTTTATTTTTATTTTAAAACTCATCGAATAATCTTACGAGTAACGAACTCGACTTGATTAAATTCTTTACTCAATCCTTCATATACTCGACTCCTTAATTATTTTTTTTTAATAAATAATTAATTATTATTTTTCCTTCTTTCACGTTCAATTGAACGTCATAATCTCGTCTAACTCATCTCGCATTTTATACTTGACTTCCAACTCTATTTATTCAACTCTAATTCATCTTTTATTACCTTTTGATTAACAACTCTTCATAACCTCAAGAATTAATTCTCAATTAATTCTTTATCTTAAGCTCTATTTATTTAATAAAGAAATTATTTTTCTTTATTTTTCTCACTTAATGACTCATCATTCATTTAATGATTTTTCTCTTTTTATTTTCTATTTAATTTTATTCTCCAAAATATCTTGAGTATTTTATTCATTAAATAACTAATTAATTTCTTTTATAGTTAATTTTAATGAAATTCAAATCTTCAAATTTACACCAAGAACACCTAGAACACACACTAGGCATTTCTTCAAATATTAAAAAATTCATGTTTTTCACCAAGAACACCTAGAACACACACTAGGTATTCTTACTCACTTTTTCGATTTTTTTCTCATTTCCATGCTTAAAAGTTCATCTTCTTCATCTTTAAAATTACTCATCTAACCTCAAACACATCAAATTTACATAAAAAAATACTCATATCATCATAACATCAAAAATCATCATAAATCATCAATTTATTATTAACATTATTATCTCTCTAAAAACATGCATAAACTCGATTTCTTCTCAAATAACATCATAGGATTAAATCGTCATTTAACTCATATCATTTAATACTCATAACATCATCAAATCATCAACAAAATAATCAAAATAACTTCCTCCTTCCAAGGCCATAACTCACGGCATTCATCATCAAAATAATGCATGCATTTTCTCAATTTTTCATGTAATACCCCAGATATTTTCTTCCGTCGCTAAAATAAAAAGTTATTAAATAATTAAGGCTTTGCACGCCTAAGTTAAGAAAATTCAATTCTAAGACTAATGGTGAAATCTGTTTCTGAAAATAAATTCCAGAAGTCGGTTGAACGACTACTGTATTAGGGTTTTCGCATCCGATAGAATTTTCGTTCGAAAACTCAGATCGAAAAACCGTCTGATTTTACATTCACTTTTTCTGCGATACGAGTCTACTGGAGAAAGTTAGTTTTTATTATTTTTCCGGGCAAAATTTGAACTATCTTGTCCCGACTTTTCATCGGATTTCGGAAAACGAATTATGCTTTTCGAGTAAGTGATTTATTTCTAATCTAATGGTCGAATTAGATTTCGTCAAAAAACGTAACCGTCTAAGAAAATAATTAATCGATTTATATACGCAGTGTTAGACCCGTAAAACGAGATATTTTCGACTTAAAAATCTTACCCAAACCGCCACATACCCCCATGAGTCATCCATGTTAGATTTTATCCTACTTTATGCTAAATATCCAACATAACACCTCACCATTTCTTCTTCTCTCTTCCCCCTTATTGCCGCCACTCTTCTCTCCTCTCTCTCTTCTCTCTCTCTTCCACCATTGTTGATCTTCTTCAAGCTTTCAAGCTCCACAATTTGTTCATCATCCAATCGATTCCCAAATCGAGTTCATAATTGTTAAGGTAAGAGTTTCCTCTATAGTTTGAACCGAACAAAATTTCATTTCCTTTAGTTTATGTATTGACCGAAAATTTCATGAGGATATAGTTTGATGTTCTAAGTTTAATACATGATATTTCATGCTTAGGAATGAATTTCTATGGTAGAAATCAAGTGGAAATCATCCTCCTTATGTTTGAAGCAATAACCGAAAATTTATATAAATTTGTAGTTGAAGATTAAGTTCGATTTTAGATAATTGGTATGAAGATTTGTATTCTATATATTAGTAGATGAGTGGAGGAATTAATTGGGAATTTTCTAAAAATAGAAACAAAGTTGTAAGAGAGGAAGAAGTATGAATTTGACTAAGTAAATGTTATGATTTGGATGATGTGATGATATAATTGAGTTGTAGTAAGATTGTAGTTGATCATGTAATTTAATTAGAATTTTCTAAAAATAAAATAGAAATCGTAAGAGACGAAGAATCATCGATAAGTTTAGTATGGATAATGATATAGGTTTATGGTTTGAATATTTGCTAATCTTAGTAGTTAATGAACGTAATTGGAAAGTTTGAACGAATTCTAAGAAAGTTGAATTTTTAGTAAGAGACGAAGAGACGAGTTTAATTGTCGATAGAGAAGTCGAATGAGGAAACTAATTTGATATTAGTGTTTGATGTTGATAAATAAACAAGATTGTATTTGGTGATGATTTCATATAAGTATCAATATAGAAGTTAAAGCATTGAATCGAATTTGAAATGAAATTTGGTTTAGTAATCGGATAGTTGATAAAGACGAGGAAGTGCTCGTCGTTTTGTTAATCAAGAGACGTGAAGGTATTCACGATAAAGGAATATGTGTCTTAACTGTAATTTGATAGTAATTTCGTGCGCATAAAGGTTGTATAGCATTGATCGAACCTAGGGAACTGTACGTCGAGTTTAACGAGCATTTAGGGTTACCGCGGACTGTTTTGCGACCCTTTACGGAAATTGTCATAACTCTCTGCTCGCTTAACGAAATCGAGATCCGTAAATTGGACAATAAACTAGACATCCGTAGATTTCTTTTGGTGCCAAACTCATCCCCTGTTTCGCAGAACTCTGTTCTGTATGAACTCCAGAACTACTGTCTTGTGCAGAAAAGTTCAAAAACCTATTTTCTTAAGATGAATTCTTTGTAACTTAGTTCTTTGAGAACTTCTAAGTCATTAAACGTTACCGACTTCCATTATTAACTAATCTAAGTGTTGAGCAAAGGAACCGAGTTAGTTCTAATCGAGATATATTCGAGTCTCGTTTCTTTGTTAATCAAAAGAATTTAGTTAAAGTGCAAAGGCCTAAAAAGTCTTAACCGAATTCAATTTCTTTTCTTTTATCGTTGCAACCGTTTACTAAAGTGTGATTATTTGTGATAAAAGGAGGCGGTCGAGGTTAAAGATAGGACGGAAGACCAAAGACGGAAGCTCGTGTTTAGTTCTGTAATCGTCTAAGGTGGGCTTTTCTATATATCAAATCAAATGAGTGAAGCTCGAAAATGTTTACTTATCGCTTTTTAACTGTGTTTTAAAGTGATTATCATGGCATGAAAATACTTTGTTTTATGTGAGTTCTCTTGTGCTTTTCTGAGTTAGCCAAATGGGGTCTAACTAATCGATCGGACCGTTGAGTTAACCGAAAGGGTTTTCCAGGGTTTAGTGTACATGGTAGCCGGTGTGTGTGGTACTCTGTTGAGGGGTAGCCAGCCGCGGTGAATAGAACGTACGCGGAAGAAGTTAACTCTTCCCCGGCGTTGAAACAGAAGTTGGGTAAGTTGAACGTAACATCTGTAAAGGCTTGCGCAAGCTATTTTGTGAAAAAGAGAAAGAAAATGTTTAGTAGGCACGGGCATTTGATGAAAAAAACCCCGATGCGCTATTTATCGAGATGCCTGATTAATCTATACTTTATGATATGTTTTCGGTAATGTACCCACTAAGTATGTTTATACTTAGCCCTGCATATGTTTTATAAAATGTGCAGGTTGAGTGACGGGAGCGGCGGAGGTTGAGTAGAAGGTTGTGAATAGAGAAGTACAGTAGTGTTCTAGTTCTACGTTTTCCGCTGCCAAACTCTTTTTGTGTCAATGTATATCTTTTTGGGTCTAAGTCCCGTACTTTGAACTTAGTTTCTTTTGAGAACAACTCTGTCGAGCGATCCTTCAAGGTCGACTCTCTTTCTTGTTAATAAAGTCTGTTCATAGATATCAGTTGTGATTTAGTTATTGTGTTTATGTAACTTATCCCCTTTCTTTCCCGCTTCTTTAATCCAACCCCTAGTCGCACCCTGGCTTTGCCGTCCCTCAGGATTTGGGGCTGTGACAGTCGTTTCTGCTCTGCATACAAGTTTCTTTCAGTAGTAAGATGGAGTATTTGTATATGCTCTACACCTAAGTCTTCTTTCAAGTAAAGTTAGGTCGTAACACTAAGTTTAAGAGTGTAGACGACAACTCAACCTCCCGCTACGTCGACTCAACCAAAGGAAGGAAAGAGTTTCAGAAGTGAGATTTCTTTTTAGAAGAATTTTTAATTAAGTATGCAAGTAAGTTGAGAATAAGTGTGCCAAGAATGAATTTGATTAAAGTATAAGAATTATACTTTGTGATATTATGTGAATTATGTGAAAGTATGAGTACTATACTTTGTGAAAGTATGTGAAACTATGTGAACTATAATTTCTTTGATTAATATGTTTTGTTGGAATGAGAATCTAGACTGATTCTAAGGCCTTCCCGATTCTTTGAGAACATAGACGTTCTAAGAAGCGTTGGTTCCAAAATATTAAAAAAAAAATGATCGGATCGGAAAGGACAGAATAAAGGGAATCAAAGTGAATAAACGAATGTCACATGCGTAAAGTGACATGAAGACAGACTCGTTGGAGTCGACTTATTTTTATAAATGAAAGCCGTAAGAGTTTCTTTTTTTAAAAGGAATTAAAATAAAGGATAATAAGATAATAAGTTAAAAGATGGAAAGAAATCACAGGAAATGGTTTTATTACGTGTATTGTTTGAGTGCAATTTCTTGAAATTGCTAGATGCTTAAGATAAGATGTTGTTAAGTGGTTAAAGTATTGAAATTTGAATAATGGAATATTCTAATTGTAATTTAAGAATTCCTTAAGATATGTTAATTATCCTACCAGTTACTGATCCGTGTTCTCTTAAAACTTTGTAGAATGCCTGCTACACTTGTCACGGCTCAGAAGAGCCAACCCCTGAGACAGCATACTATGGTAGACGAGACCTTGGATGAGTACCACGACTACGAGGTAGACCCAAACCATTATATAGGGCAGATAGTCAGTGACTTCGCTGCATGTTTCTACGCAGCTCGACACTTTGTTTCGGAGCGTCAGGAAATAGCAGATTTGATCACACGGCTGCCCGACGAGTGGCACAGTTGGGCACACGACATTGCCTGGTACCACCTTACACTGATCGGTGACGACACCGAGCCGACAGACGACTTTTCTGGATTCGCTCTAGCCGTACACAGGCGTTTCTTTGAGAGTAGGTTCATGTGGTCTGTTCCGGTTCACGAGCACCTTCCCTACCTCCACATTCCAACGGATTTTTGAGCCTGAGCCGTTTGCCATGGATCCAGAGATGGCCACACTGTTAGAGTTGCCACCAGTACTTGTACCCAGTGAGGAGTTAGTTCCCGGAGTAGGATACTTAGAGAGAGATGCAGAGCTTGCTGCGATGCTAGAGTTACCATCTCCACTTACACCACTTGAGGAGATTTGTGCGGAGTGGACGAGGGTCCGAGGATAGTTTGAGGCGGGACCATCCAGGGCCCGCTCTGTAAAGGCATACGTGCCTAGTCCACCCCCTGAGCACATTCTTCCCCTGAAGAAGCGTACAGTAGTGACTAGTTTGGACGACTCAGAGAGGACTGTTTCTGACGTACCTTCCCCACCACCACTTGTACTTTTAGACGGCACCACATTGAGGGTTGACGAGGCACTTTAGCTCATCTTTGGTACGGATTCAGAGGAGGATCCGGAGGAAGATCTGGAGGAGGATTCGGGGGAGGATTCGATGGAGGACGACCCTGAGGAGGACCCTAAGGAGGACCTAGAGGAGGACCCTGAGGAGTTTCAGGCCATAGAGGGAAGCACTGACTTGACCGCAGCTTGTTGAGCATAGCTTATTAGACGCATAGTAGTAGTAGTAGTAGTTTTCCTTATCTTGTACATAGTCGGATCAGTAGACTTCTTTTTGTAGTACTCTATGCGGATACGGAGTTTTATGGATCGTTTCCGTTCTAGTACTTCCAGTAGGTACAGAAATGCAATTTGTTAGTACATCATGTATAATAGATAGGCAGTTAGCCTAGTTCAGACTAGTCGTAGTCTGGTTTTGTATAAGTCCTCATTGGAGGCAAAATCAGTATTCTTTTTGACGTATATATATATATATATATATATTTATATATATATATATATATATGACCCCATGAGAGGGCTATGATCTCGTGAAAATTTTCTTCTAAACGCGATTAGAAGAAAAATTTAGTGTTTAAACTTGAGAAGTTAAAAAGTTTAAAGAGCTAGTATCAGAGTTATTATCTGTTTCTTTTCCGTGAACTTGTTTAAGTTGGAAAAAGGGTTTAGTAAATAAGGGAATGCTTAAAAGAAAAAGTGCTAATGAGAATTCTTGTTTCCTATAGTTTCAAAATGCCGCCGAGAGTAGTTAACAACAAAAGAGGACCTGGTAGTCCTAGAGGACCTGGTAGAGGTCAAGGATAACATGGAAGCGAAGAAGAGCAAAAACATCAAGCAACCCCTTCACTCCCGCTACCCCCACAACATCGTAACAGTGAGGATTTATTCTTCAAAAGAAATCCACCTGTTTTTAATGGATCCAGTAACCCAAGCGATGCTGAGCTTTGGGTACGATCTATAGAAAGAATCTTTAAGCTTCTTAGATATACTGATAAGGAGCGCCTTTCATATGTTGCATTTCAACTAGTCGGACCAGCTGATTACTGGTGGAAGGCTAGGCAGAAAGTTATGCTGGCGGAGCAAATGGCTCAAATTACTTGGGAAGAATTTAAGGAGGCATTTTATGATAAATATGCATCCGATCAAGTGGATACTGAAGAGGAAATAGCAAAGAAGTTTCGTGGAGAACTTAAACATAAATTAGGAGTAGCATTAGCCAGTCACGAGGGACTGAGCTATACAGAAATACTAGGACGAGTCCTAGAAATAGAGGCAGTTGTGCCGGATAAAAGAAAGAGTGTAGCGTCCATACCAACACCAACCCAGGCTCCAATTCAAAACCTTTCCAACAACAATAACAACTATAAAGGAAAAAGGAAATGGGAAGGAGGAAATAATAGTGGCTGCTATCAGCACTACAACGATCAGGGGAACCGGAGAGGAAATCAGCGAGGCTTTCAGCAGCCTAACCAGAATTACAACTACGGTGAGAAGCCGTGGCAAGGGAATAAACCACAAGGAAATAAACAATCAGGACAGTGGAAGGGAAATAATCCACAAGGACAATTGCAAGGGCAGGAAAGGAACAATAATCAAGGAGGAAACAACCAAAGAAAAATCATTCTTCCTACCTGTCCTAAGTGTAACAAGATGCATCCCGGTGCTTGTCAAGAAGGCACGGGTAGTTGTTTTAAATGCGGGCAGATGGGGCACATGAAGAGGTATTGCCCAAAGCTGTCTCAAACGGTGGAACCAAACCAGTATGGTCAGCCCCAACCTTTAAGGGCAATTCAGGCTCAGACGCAGCAGCAATATCAACAGTAGCAGAGTGCAAGGGCATTCATGATTAGGCAAAAGACGTGCAATAGGGGCAAGGGAAATTTGGCAGGTATTGGACGAACTTCCTAATTACCCTGTCATAATTTTGCTTCATACCAGAACTTTATATTTGTTTATTTTTTTTAGTTCCTGTTGACACTATAGAAGTAAAATCGGAGCGCGCTAATCATGAAATGAGAATAACCACGCCCTTAGGAGAAATTATCATTACTCCCTTAAGTTTTGCTCGAACATAGAATCGGACTTAGGATCTTTTAAAGATCATAGTAAACGATCTGAACGTAACGAAAAATGTTCGACATAGATATAATCCATGGGATGGATCGATTATCTGTTAACTGCGCCATTCTGTATGGAGCATACGCCCAAGGAGTTAGAAGAACTTAATATCCAACTGCAAGAGTTGTTAGATCTTGGTTTCATCAGACCAAGCGTTTCACCTTGGGGAACACCTATTTTGTTGTCAGAAAAAAGGATGGTTCGATTAGGATGTGCATAGACTATCGAGAGCTAAATAAGATCACCCTTAAGAATAAATATCATTTGCCAAGGATAGAAGACATCTTTGATCAGCTTAAAGGTGCAGGTGTCTTTTCGAAAATAGACTTAAGAACTGGGTATCATCAATTGAAAATCAAACTCGAGGATATACCTAAGACTGCATTTCGAACCAGATATGGCCATTACGAATTCTTAGTTATGCCATTTGGTTTGACTAACGCTCCCGTAGTATTCATGGATCTCATGAATAGAGTTTTTTACCCGTACTTAGACAAATTCATCTTAGTTTCCATCGAAGACATTCTCATTTACTCCAAAAATGAGAAGGAGCACGAGGAACACTTACGAATAGTTTTAGAAACGCTTAGAACTGAGAAACTTTACGCCAAATTCAGTAAGTGCGAGTTTTGGCTGAAAGAAGTGATGTTCCTTGGACAGATCGTATCAGCAGAAGGCATCAAGGTAGACCCTACCAAGATAGAGGCAGTGCGCAATTGAAAATCGCCAACAAGTCCAAACGAAATTAGTAGTTTCCTAGGTTTAGCCAGATATTATAAAATATTCATCAAGGGAATTTCTACAATTGCTAGACCTATGACACAACTACTTCGGAAGGAAAACAAGTACAAATGGACTGACAAGTGTGAGACAAGTTTTCAGACGCTCAGCTGTCATGAAGTGGCCACAAGTGCATCCCAAAGCCTGCTTTGCCAGCATCGTCTTGAGCTGCTCACCAAGAAAGGCCGCGAAGTTCACCTTAGTCTTGGTGTGCATACACCACAACAAGTACCTCTCCTTGTTGCTCAGGCTGTTGCCACTATCGTTCTTTCCGTAGAGGTTGTAGGCGAGAATACGATGGCAAAGCCTTAGGGCATGAGTCTTCAGCTCGGTTCCCTTGTTGTTGGCCCCGTTGTATGGTGCTCCATTTCCGATCTCCTTCCACTGCTCCTGGTAAGCTGCATCTCCTAGGGGTGGCACCATGGTCTTGGCCTCCATGAACTCCTTCTTGGCCAAGTCCCTCAAGCTCACCATCCCCAGAATCTGGTTAAGGGCGCTCACTTGGAAATCATACTTCTCGCCCAACAGCGAGAAGGAGATCATGCTCACCCCGTTCTCGAGATCACTGGTCACTGTCGTCGTGTTGTATACCTCCTTGACTTGCTCCTGATAAACCTCCACAGGCCACTCCAAAAACTTGCTCCAGCCTATCCCCTCAAATAGCTTCCTCACTTCTTGGGCAACATCTAGGTTCTCGTATAGTTTGAAGTTGAGAACCCTAGGTGCAGTCACCTTCCAATCCCTGGGCTTCCTACAAGTCACCACCGTACCACTCTTCTTCTTCTTCCTGTTCCAACCACTTACTGGAGTAGACCGGTCATCATCCTTTTCTTCCTCAACATCATCCCCTGCTTCTTCCTCGTTAACCCTCGACGGGGTCTCGATAGCTGTCCCATTTGAGATCGACGGCTGGACAGACCCGGCGTCCGAAGCAGCAGATTTGTGCTTCTTTGCCGGCATATCTTCGCCACCATGAGGGCGCTTCGTGGCAGTCCGACCACCCTTCATCGCCGGCCTTTCCTTGGCCTTGGTCTTCACCTTCACCGCCAGCCCTGCAGCCACTTCTTCTATTGCCTCATCCAGGTCTTCTTCCTTATTCTCTTCATCTCCCACATTATCACCTTCTCCTTCACCATCTTTCTCGTCCCTTTCCTCCCCGTCGTCTTCTTCCTCCTCTATTTCTTCTTCCAGGTCTTCCTTCTCAAACACGGGCTTCGGCTGAGTCTCCTCCTCCGGCTGCTTCGCCTCCTCGTCTATCAGACTTGGGTTCTCGTTGCTCATCATGAGTGCGGTGTCGACCGGCGGGATTTTGGGCACGCTTGACCACATGGTGACGGAAGGGTTTTGGTCGGCAGAGGGCGGGTTCCATGCGAAATTTTCTTTTGGTGGTGGTTTTAGGTTTCGTGGTGGTGGTAGCGGTATTATCGGTGGTGAGATCGATGTTAGTTCCGGTGGGGATTTTGTTGAGTTTTCTATTTCTTGGGCGAGTGGACACCATAGTAAGGTTTGGAGGTTTTGATGGAGAGATAGTAGAGAGAAGATGAGAAGTTGCAGGGTTAAAATTCAAATTGGTAGTGGGGGTGGTGGAGACGACGTGATGTAATAGGTTTATAGGGCGCGGTTTTTAAGGGCAACAGTAACCGCCTCGGAAAGTCTTTGACCAACAACTTGGTTCTTGATCATGTCCTCTACTCAACACCCTGCTTCCTTCTTAATCTTGGTTCCTGATCTACAACCTGCATCTTGGTCAACATCTCCTGCACAATTAAAAGCACAAATACACTCCGAAACAACTCTCCCCAATGGTTAGACTTGATCATATGATGCTTCAAAATAAAACACTATGAAATAAAATACTTAAAACATAAACTAACTAATTTTTTTGGATTTTCATAATTTTTGTACGAAAATAAAGAATAAAAGAAAAAGAAATAACGAAAAAATTAAAAACTAACCAGGTTGCCTCCTGGACAGCTCCCTGTTTAAGGTCTTGGGCACGACACCCCCCTCTTTAGAAGTCAGAGGTCCTTCTCGACAGGGAACCCAGATGGTTCCCCCTCAACAAACTATTCTTGCCCAAGATAGACCTTCAAGCGTTGGCCATTAACTTTAAAAACCTTCTCGTTCTTGGGATCCTTGACTTCAACAGCTCTATTTGGGAATTGAGCTTGAACTTCATAGGGTCCTGCCCACTTGGTCGAGAGCTTACCCGAAGAAAGCCTAAATCGCATTTGGTACAGCAACACTTGTTGCCCAAAATGGAACTCCTTCTCTTTAATCAAAAGATCGTGGGTCTTCTTCATCCTTTCCTTGTATAAGCCAGCATTGTCATAGGCTTGGAGTCTTATCTCGTCGAGTTCTTGGATCTCGAGCTTTCTTGATTCACATGCCTCGTTCCAATCGAGGTTGAGTTGGGCAACAGCCCAATGTGCTCGATGTTCCAGCTCCACGGGCAAGTGGCATCTCTTGTCATAGACCATGCGATAAGGGGACATGCCAAAAGGTTTCTTAAAAAAAGTCCTATACGCCCATAAAGCATCATCGAGGCGCATACTCCAATCCTTCCTTGTAGTGCCCACAGTCTTCCTCAAGATCGTCTTGATTATTCTATTGGACAATTCCGCTTGTCCATTGGCTTGTGGGTGGTAGGCTATTGACACACGATGAGTAACTCCATACCTCTTGAACAAGGCGGTCACCGTGGCGTTGCAAAAATGAGAACCTTGATCACTAATTATAGCTCGAGGTACACCAAACCGTTATGTTCTCAAAAAACTAGAAACCACCTTAGAATCATCCTTGTAGGATGCACGAGCCTCTACCCACTTCGAGACATAGTCTACTTCCAATATGATGTACTTGTTGCCTTTGGAACTCGGCAAGGGTCCCATAAAATCCATGCCCCATACGTCGAACACCTCCACGGGCAAGATCGGCATCATGGGCATTTCATTTCTTTTCGTGATGTTGCCTTCTCTTTAGCACTTCTCGCACATCTTGACCCACTCATAACAATCTCTGAACAATGTTGGCCAATAAAAGCCACACTCCAAAATCTTTCTTGCAGTCCGCTGATGCCCAAAATGTCCTCCGCATTTCTTGTTGTGACAATGCTCAAGAATGCTCTTTTGCTCTTTATCCTCGACACACCTCCTTATGATCTTGTCCGCACATTCCCTCCATAAATATGGCTCGTCCCAAATATAGAAACGGCTCTCGTGTTTAAGCTTATTTCTTTGATAACGCCGAAGGTCGGAGGGTATCTCTCCAGTCACTAAGTAATTCACGATATCAGCATACCATGGTTCATCTTGGGCAAGACTCGGGTGCTCGTCGAGAAAGGTCTCCTTGATCGGCACCCCATCATCAGGCTGGAGGATTCGACTTAGGTGGTCGGCTACTTAGTTCTGGGCACCACTCTTGTCTTTGATCTCTATGTCAAATTCCTGCAACAAAAGGATCTATCTAATCAATCTTGGCTTGGATTCCTTCTTGCTCAACAAGTACTTCAACGCCGCGTGATCTGTGTACACTATGGTCTTGCCTCCAAGCAAATAGGATCTAAACTTTTCAAAAGCGAAGGCAATAGCCAACAACTCCTTCTCCGTAGTGGCATAATTGCATTGGGCGGGGTTCAACGTTTTGGAAGCATAATAGATGACATAGCTTTCCTTTCCATGTTTTTGCCCAAGAACTTCTCCCACGGCATAACTACTGGCATCACACATTAATTTGAAAGGCATCCCCTAATCCGGAGGTTGGATAATGGGGGTTGTGATCAAGTTCTCCTTCAAGGCATGGAACGCCTTCTTGCAATCTTCATTGAACTCCCATGGCACATCATTTTGAAGTAGTCTCGTCATTGGTTGTGTGATCTTAGCAAAATCCTTGACAAATCTCCTATAGAACCCAGCATGCCCTAGGAATCCTCTTAATTTCTTCACAGATCTTGGGTAGGTAACTTGGCAATAATATCGATTTTGGCCTTGTCCACCTCAATACCTTTCCCTGAAATGACATGCCCCAAGACTATTCCTTGTTTTACCATGAAATGGCATTTTTCATAATTCAACACAAGGCTCTTCTCAACACATCTTTTCAGGACTTGATCCAGGTTGTTGAGGCATGATTCAAAGGTCTTGCCATAGACGGTAAAGTCGTCCATGAAGACTTTGATGCACTCTTCAAGAAGGTCTGAAAAAATGTGCATCATACACCTTTGAAATGTCCCTGGTGCATTACACAACCCAAATGGCATCCTTCTATATGTGAATGTGCCAAACGGGCATGTGAAGGTGGTCTTGCCTTGATCCTCGTCAGCAATCTAGATCTGCATGTAACCAGAATAACCGTCAAGAAAGCAATAATAATCATTAACGGCTAACCTCTCAAGCATCTCATTGATGAAGGGCAAAGGAAAATGATCCTTCTTCGTCTTTTGGTTGAGCTTTCGGTAATCTATACACACTCGCCATCCAGTTTGCAATCTCATGGCCACCACGCGCACAGGACTTACCCACCGGCTGTCAGACACGGGGTATATGATCCCCAAGTCAAGAAGCTTGAGTATCTCTTTCATTACTACTTCTTTCATGGCGGGTTTCAATATCCTTTGTGGATCTCTTACTGGGGCAGCATCCTCTTCGAGCAAGATGTGATGAACACAGTCCACAGGGTTAATGCCTTTGATATCGGCCAACGTCTACCCTATTGCCTCCTTGTACTTGCTCAGCACCTCACCAACTCTGACCTTCTCCATGCTCGATAACTCAGATGATATGATCACGGGCAAGGTCTCGTTCTTGCCAAGATATATGTGTTTCAGGTTCTTGGGCAAAGGTTTCAACTCCAATGTAGGGATTTTTTGCAATGATGGCACCAACCTATCCTCCGGCTTCAATTTAGGGATGTTGAGTGGTTCAAACTCCTGAGGCTGCATGTTGCCCAGAATCCTGGCATAACTACATTCTTCCACATCTGTTGGTTCCTCGTTCTGGGCAAGATCCTCTTCTGTCTGTAAGCCGACATCCTGCTCAAGAACTGTCTATTGCCAAAATTCCTCTACCAACTCCTCAGTCTCATCATAGGGTAGTTCCTTGAGTTCCTCATCGAACTCGTCTTCATCTTTATGGAAGTTTTTAGGAGCGTTGTTGTCCTCTAACTCTTCATCCGTCCCATAGTCTTCATCGGTGGAGTCGAAACTATGTCCATGGACTGACTCCTCCCAGAAATCTTTATCACTTTCGTACTCATCGCCTTCATAAAACTCCAACAAGGCACCATCATCCTCAATATCCTCATCTTGGTCGAGATCCAGGTCAAGTCCCTGTATTAAATTGAGTTCCGCCTGGCCTGCGTCCTCGTTGTCTTCTAAGAAGCAACTTAAGCTATTCAATGTGTCCACTCCTCGACCACATGTATTGAGGGTGTTGAGGTGTTCTAGGGCATCATCATGATTTTGCCGATAAGCATCAAACTCGACGACTTCTCCAGCTACTTGAACTGTCAACCTTCCAGTGTTACAATCGATTTTGGTGCAGACCGTCCTCAAGAACGGCCTTTCGAGCAAGATCACTGGGTTCTTGATTGCTTTCTTTCCCATGTCAAGAACATAGAAGTCAGCTGGGAACAGAAGATCCCCCACCTTGACCAATACGTCCTCCAAAACGCCATCGGGGTAGACTGTGGACAAATCCGCCAATTGGATGGCAACATGGGTAGGAGATAAAGGTCAAAAACTCATTTCGTCGAACATGGCTCTTGGCATTACATTTATCGAAACTCCTAGATCAAGCATCGCCTTAGGTATTGACGTAGTTCCTATTGTACATGGGATAACGAACATGCCATGATCATTCATCTTGAGCGGGATGTGAGAATTCATGAGTGCTGACACGTTCACCACATGGAAACGGGCATTATCTGGGTACTTGGTCTTCTTCAAGCACATCTCTCGCAAAAATTTTGCACACTTTGGCATGGATAATGCCATCAATAGTGGAAGGTTTATCTCCACTTTCTTAAACACCTCAATCATGTCCTCTAACTCCTTCTGATCACGATCGCGGGCAAAACGTCTTGGATATGGGATCTTTGCCTTAGCAGCGCGAGGAATAGTCCTCTTGGCCAAAGCCTCTGCTTCTTTTCCAGCCTTCAAAGAGTCCAACAACACGTCATCTTTATCAAACCCCAGTTTTGATCTCTTCATCTTCACGTAATCAAACAAGGCTTCATCCTCCTCATTATCGAAGACGGGGTTCTTATTGGCCTTTATCCCTTCTTCACGCTTTGCCTTCCACTCTATATAGAGGTCATTGATATCTCCTGAGCTCATATTAGTTTCTTCTACTCGAGCAGGTCCCTTGAGTTGGGTCTTGGGCAGCACCTCTAACAAATCCTTACCACTTCGCAAAGTCACAGCATTGACTTGCTCCTTGTTGACCTCCACTTAGGCAGGAAGCCTTCCGCTCTTGTCATCTACAAGCTTTGACAGAGTTTGGTTTATGTGAGTTAATTGAGCTTGAAGGTTGTTCGATTGACCTCGACTTTCCAATTGAAAGTTCTCAAAATCCCTCCTAAGCCTTTGGTTCTCATTGGTAAACCTATCAATGGTCTCCTTCATGAACTCCGTCTTTGCTGGTTCTCGATGTGGAGGAACATAGTTATGTTGTTGTTGAGGCTGTTGATGAGGTGAAGGCACATATGGCTGTTGAACGGGCTGTTGTGGTTGTTGGTGGGCAGGAGGCATTTGATAGTGGTTGTTGCCATATCTCAGGTTCTCGTGCTGATTCTGCCTATAGCCATAGTTATTGCCATAGTTGTTGTTATTGCCATACTGGAACCTTTGTTGCCCACCACCTTGCTGGTTCTGACCTATTGCCTTCACCTCTTCTCCTTCTTCCACGAACCAACTAGGACATTCTGAGGTGATGTGGGATGTTGTCTGACATACTTCACATCGCTTCACAGCTCTGTGAACTTCCTTTCCATCAACCTTCTTTTTCAAGTCCTCCATCTGGCCAGACATCTTGGTCATGAAGTCTTTCATGGTGCTGACCAAGTTGTCTAAATTTCCTTTGTTGTCTTCATACCCCCCTCTTGGGATATCATCTTCATCTCGTGATTGTTCAGCCATGGCGGCTATTTTCTTGAACACTTCAGATGGTAGTTGATCGACTGATTGCTCCTCCACACGCAGCAATTATGTATTTCCTCTCTGATGCTCTCAGTCCTTTTAAGAAATGCTCGATCAAATCAATGTCCTCGATTCGATGTTGAGGACATCTTGCGATCAACTTCTTGAACCTCTCATAATATTTGTACAACGACTCACTTCCACTCATTTTGATCGAGGAAATGGCATTCCTTCCACTTTGTATCCGCCCAACGGGTATGTATTTGTCAAGGAAAGCCTACTGCAACTTCTTCCAGGTGTTGATGCTTCCCTCTGGCAAGGTGTAAAGCCACTCACGTGCTCCGTCAAGAAATGAGAACAGAAACGTGAGTAACCTTACGTAGTCTGGAAATGTATCTTGGGCAACATCTCGTTCTCTGGCAACATCTCAGGTAGGAGTGGTATTGTTCCTTACAGTGCTGATCGCCATCTCAAAGTCTTGAAGATGAGTCTGAGGGTCTTCTCCAGGATGATCACTGAACTTGGGCAGTATCTGTATCAACGAATGTTTGAGCTCCCAGTTGCCATTGATGGTGGGCAACTGGATACTTGAAGGTCTGATCCCCTTGTCGTCAGGGAACATAATCTGACAGATGGTTTTCTCTTGCTGTCCTGCATTGGTTGTTGATGTCTCTGATTCTGAACTGGATGTTGACTTCTCGCTGTCTGTACTCGCTGTTGAGCAGGAATCGTCTTCTTGCTCAATATCCTTATCTTCTGTCAAGCTTGGCAACTCTGAAGGTTTGTTGACGCCTTCCTCCAAATCTTTCTTCTTCTTACGTTGTTCTGCTCGATTTCTCCTTGCTATCACCTCCGAGCAAGTTCCTCAATCTTGTGGATCTCTGTCACTCCATAGATGTGGCTTGGGCATAAACCGTGCTCAACTCAAGCTAGAAGAGCGAACTAGCTTAAAACTAGGTCCCCGGCAACGGCGCCAATTTAACGAAGCGCTGTCGTTACACTCTTCGCACAAATGAATTTATAAACACCTCTTGCCCAACAAGGTAGTAGTTAATGGCATGTGGGGTCAAGCCCAAGGGACTTGGCGTAGATCTGCTCTTCGAATCGAACTCAACAAAAGGGGTTTTGACTGCAATGTATCCTGTAATTCAACAAGTAAAAATATCATTAACTACTACCTGAACCATGAACCCTGAACCCTGAACCCAATCAAAGAAATGATCCTAATTACTCATCACTCGTTCATTGGTGCAAAGATATTCAATTAACTGATCTTATCACTTGGTTTAAGACAAAGATTAATTTATACCCTAAAGGTCACGAAGTCACGATATAAACACACTTAGCCTATGTCTATCCAATTTTACAGATCTTGGCCAGAAGGCAAGTCCTCTCTTGATCAACAAAGTCACGAAGACACTTCAATAACGATGCTGCCCAACAGGCATTAAGAATAAACAGACCCAAGACAACCAAGGGGTAGGTCACTACCGACTACTCTCCAACACTCTTTACCTTCTTGGGTACAAAAGACACTCTCGAGTTAAATCCCAATTCCTGTTAATGACTTAATATCAATATCTAGATGGTGATCAATCATATATCAATATCAATTAAGTCTAGAATTATTTCTAAGTGTTTCGGGAACAAAATCAATTAACGAACTAACAGAATTCGACCTCACGAGTTTAGAACGAGTAATTTACTATCACTTCATCTACATCCAACCCAAACAATAAATTTAGCTAGACATAGTAGTAAATGAAAGCACAAACTATATAAAGGAAAACATACTTATCATAAAACTGAAAACGGGTTGCTGCCCAAAAGCGTAGTCAGCAACCAAGGTCTTGGCTTAACGCCAACAACTAAACTACTGCAGAAAATATAAAACGAACGTAAAAGTAAAGTGCCCGTAGGACTTGTTTCTTCCTCCCTTCCTCTCAAACTAAGAATGCAAAACTAACTATGAACGTGAATAAAAACGGCACACATTACATAAGGGACTTGGCTATATATATAGGCGATGGAAATTAGGGTTTATGGAAGTTCCTTGTTGATGAAGACTCTTCCATGCATATCCGCCTTCCTCTCTCATGCATGCAGCCACGATTCTCTTTCCTTGCTTGGTAGATATCTTCTTTGATTAGGTCCGACTAGGATAAGGAAAGAAAGATCTGATCCTTATCCTCTTCCTTGAAGGAAAAGAAATCTGTTGTTGGCTCAACTTGCTCCTTGCCCTCGATGTCTGCATTCTGGATTGCTTCCTGTGTTGACCAAGATCATGGCTCCTCCGGGTACTCTGTCTGTTGGCTTCAAGGATATGGGGAGGTACTTCCTGACTTGTAGAGCATGTAAAACTTTGTTGCCCAGCTACAAGCCTCTAGCCCTATGCTCATTTGCAACATATCGCCATTTCAGAATCTCAACAACAAATTTTCCACCGAATTTGCCCAACATCCCACCTGTTCTTCCCTGCACACCATCTCTCGACTTTGTGTCCTCCCAGACACACTTTGACTCGATAAAGACTAAAAACACAAGAAAAATACAAGAAAAGATGGACACAAATATGGGTTCATCACATTCACATCAATACTCAAACATTGTCATCATACTCAAGCATCAACATCAACATCTCAAACACTTATATTAAATAAGTAATTAATTAATTGATTATCTTACTAGAAAGGTAAATCATACTTAATCACTTAATTACACTCAAACATCGAAGTTTATATAAACAACTCACGTCTTAACATAATCACACGGTCAAGTGTTAAACTTCCATAACTATCTTATATCTTAAACATAATTATACTATAATGAATTATTATTCGATCTTTGACTTTTAAAACTCATAACTTCAACTCTTAACGAAAATTATTTCTTTAAACTCATATAATAATAATTTCAAATTTAAATAATCAAACTTATACTTCGTATTTCTTGACTCAAAAATACGTCATTATTTTTTTCTCAAAATACGTATTCATATACGTCATCATTTTCTTCAAAATACGTACTCATATACGTATTCAATAATCAACTAAATACTTAGAATAAATAATCATTATTTTATCTTTTTCTTTATTTAAAGCTCAATTTTCGTTTTTATTTAATAAAAACTCGGCTTTTCTTGTAAAAACTTTACTGCTCGATAACTTCTACATCTTAACTCCTTTTTAAGCAATTCAAAAAGCAAACTTGCTTAATTCTACTCAATTAGCATCATCGAATCACTTAACACATCATATAACAGTAATTACTCATCATAAAAATATTTTAAATCTTAAAAATATTATTTCTCTCACATAATATAATTATTTTCTCGTTTTTCAACTTCTACTACTTTTCTTACTCGATTAACATCTCGTCACATTAATTAAGCACTCAAAGCACTTTAAGAACATAAACAATTCATCTTATAACTCACATCATTCAAACATTTTTATTTTTAATGAAAATATTCCATTTAAATCAAATATTCTATTGTTATTATTATTATTTCAATAATAATAATTCTCTTAGCTTCTCGTTTGAAATAACGAATTCAAATACGAACATCTTATCTCTTAATCTCATACTCATGACATCTAACTCATTTCTTATAGAAAATTTCATCTCTTTTATTTTATTTTTCTTTTTATCCTCAAATATTAATATTATTATTATTAATATTCTTCTTCTCTTATAATAATAATATCAAATTTCATATCACATTTTCATTTGTCATCATTCCAACTTCATCATCAATCAAAGAAATATTTTTTTTTAGGCTCATACTTTCATTGACTTCTTTTTCTCATTATTTTTTTTATTATATATATATATATATAGATATATAGATATATATATCTCAAAATTCATAGAAAATTCATAAGACTTTATTTTCTACTCAATTCATCCAAAATAGACTTAACATCTCATTTATTTCTCAATTTCATTTTTATCTAATGAAATTCCTCATTTTATATATATTCATTTTTTTCGAATTAAAGAATTACAAATAATTATTTTTTTTCTAATTAGTTTATAACATCTTCAAATCTTCAAGTTTTTCTTATGAATATGAAGAACACATCTTCAAAAATTTATTTTAACATCAAGAACATCATATCTTATTTTTAAACCTATTTTCTATATTTTTCTTTGAATTTACTCATAAAAATACTAAAAATTATATTTCTCAATTTTCATGCTCAAAAGTTACTCAAAAATTTTCTAGCACATCTTAACATCATAATCATCATCATCATCATCATCATCATCATCATCATCATCATCATCATCATCATATTTCATCAAAAATCATCAAAAATCATTTTTCCTCATAATATCACAAATTTCAAATTTTATGTAATAATTCATAAAATTCATATTATGACTTAAAAACACATCTAGATCATATTTTCATATATCATCATGTTCGTAAACATTATATAACTCATAAAATTCATAAATCGTAATTTATTCATATTTTCTCTATTTTTATATGAATAAATTCATTAAAAATTCAATAAATTCACCAAAAAATATCATTAACACATATATGCATATAAATCACATGAAAAATCATAATAAGCATATATCATCATCATATCATAATTAAGCATCAAAACTCATCAAGAACTCATTTCCCTATTTTTTTTCATTTTAGCCGATTTAGGGGTTTTATCCTATCTTAGGTTCTTTTATCTTGTTATTCCCCAAATCATGTTTATATCATCATTTTGATCATCATCTCACCATCATAAACCTAAGGTTTGCCTATGAATAAAGTAAATCATGCATATTTTCCTTATTTTCTTGGTTTACATATACATATATACATCTTATGAATGAAATGACATCATACTTAATATAAATAACTTAAGCTCTTCTTTGGCTTAAATTTTGGCTTGCTTGGAGGATGAAAGATGATGGATTGTAGCTCCTTTCCTTGCATGAAAAGGTATGCAAGATATCAAGATCATACTTTCAAAAATAAGGAACAAACTCTCATTTTCTTTCAAGAAAAATCGATGGAATAGGGTTGGAGATCTAAGCTTGTTTCAAGCTTTGAAAATGAAGTGATATAGATAGAACTTACTTCTTAGATGATCTTGGACATGAAGGAGATGATATACATCATAGAATCCTCAAGTTAGGTTGCATGATTTAATCAAGAAGCTAGGTATATGCATGGAAATCGAAGTGAAGGGGCTGCTGCTGCTCGGCGAAAAAGTTCACGGCTGTGCAGCTATTGTTTCTTCGATTTCAAGGCTATGGTTGATGATGGATATGTAGGGGACGATCTCTAGAGTATTATGGTGAAGATATTGAAGTCATGGAGGTGATGAAGAGGGAGAAAAGGGCTGCAATTTACTGGTTTGTTGCTGCTTTCTTCTTCTCGGCAGTGAGGCTGCCGAAGGGAGAGAGAAAGATAGAGTTTGTTTGCTTGTTGCTTGTGAGGGAAGAGAGAGACGTGAGGTGATAGAGAGAGTGATGTAGTGTAAGATTGAGATGCAAGTGGAGAAGCATTTAACATGTTATAAGATTGTGAAAGATTAGGGAGAGAAGAGAGAATCGAGAGGGAGAGATTTGAGAGAGAAATGAGTACACCTTGTGGATGAATGAAAGGGTGAGTAGAGTGCACTCTCTCTAGTGAGAGTGTTGGAGGATATTTAGCTACTATTTTAGATAGGAATGAAATTTTTAACTGCTATCTATACCCGGAAATAAAAGTTTTCCGGTAGAAAATATCCTCGTCATTTTATTTTATTCCCTCAAACTTTCAATAACCCTTCTCGTCTCTTTCTTGACGTCTAAATTCTTTCTTATATCTCTCAAAATAATTTAAGGAATCCAATGATCTAAGTTTTATGCCAAGATTCCTTCTAACGAATAAGTTTATAAAAACTGCTCGATTAAACGAGTCGTCAAGCAATTTATTTTTAAACCTTACTCAAATGATCTCGGAAAAAAATTCTCCGACTTATCTCAAAGGTCTTAAAATAAATTCTAGATTCCAATGAAACTAATTAGACTAAATTCGGAGTCGGTTGATGAATAGGGATTTTTCGGTTTACATTACTATTCATCTAAAAATAAAAGTTCTCAAAAAATTCTGAAATTCATAGTCGAGCTTAAACTCATATAAATAAGCTCAATCAATTCATCACATACTCAATTCGAATAATCGAAATGAGAAAAATTACATTAGAGCACATAAGAACATCTTCGTCATTTCACAGAAAAATTTATTTTCGCGAAAATTTTTAGTGCTCAAAACTCATCACATAGGCATATTAATCAAGTTAATATGCACTTAAGAACTTAGAAAAGTTTGGGGTATTACATACATCCCGCTTCATTCCTTCCCACCAAAATCTTCCTTTCAAATCTTGGTACATCTTCGTACTTTCTGGATATGCGGTGTAGGGCGTATTGTGAGCCTCACTCATAATATCGTCCCTTAACTTCTCGTCTTTTGGCTCACACAACCTTTCACGGAACAGCAGCGCATTATCAGCTGCTTCGCGGAATCTTCGACTACATCCTTTCGGATTTTGAGCCTTAAACCTTCTAGCTTCTTGTCTTTTCTCTAGCCTTCTATGATTCTAGTTCTCAAATCAAGAGCTATCACCATAGCTACGATAACCTGCTCCGTAGTTTGAGGCGGCAGAATCACCTCTATTCTCCTTACTTCAAACTCTCTTACTAGGTCTTTTTCTTGAGTGAGTAAAAATCTTAGCTCGGACTTACCCTTTCTACTCAAGGCATCTGCGACTACATTCGCTTTTCCTGGATGATAGGAAATTTGAACATCGTAGTCTTTCACTAACTCAAGCCATCTTCTTTGTCTCATGTTGAGCTCTTTCTGCTCGAATAAATACTTCACTCATATGGTCGGTGAAGATTTCACACCTTGCTCTGTAGAGATGGTGTCTCCAAATCTTGAGAGCGTGAACAATGGCTGCTAGCTCTAAATCATGAGTCAGGGCGGTCTTAGCTGACATGAGGCATAAGCAGTCACTTTTCCTTCTTGCATTAACACGCATCCTAAACCACTTCCTCATGCATTCGTGATATTAACGAAATCTTTTCCCACTTCGGACACGGCTAGCACTGGAGCGGTGGTTAGCTTCTTCTTTAACTCTTGAAAACTTACTTCACAATCCTTACTCCACTTAAACTTTAAATCTTTCTTTAACAATTGAGTCATTGGTTTCGTTATCTGTGAAAATCCTTCAATGAATCTCTTGTAGTATCCTTCCAACCCTAGGAAACTTCGAACTTCCTAAGGCGAGGTTGGGGATTTCCATTCCTGAACGGCTTTAACTTTGGTTGAATCAACTTTGATTTCTTCTGCGGAGATAACGTGTCCAAGAAATTGGACTTCCTTTAGCCAATTCGCATGTACCAAACTTGGCAAACAACTTCTCAGCTCTCTTAACTTTTCTAGCACTCTACGCAAGTGCTCTTCATGCTCCATCTTGTTCTTAGAATACACAAGAAAATTGTAGATAAAGACGATCACAAACCTATTAAGGTACTCATGGAATACGCGATTCATTAAATCCATTAATACTGCAGGCGCATTGGTCAATTCGAATAGCATTACTACAAACTCCGTCTTGTTCGGAATGCCGTCTTTGAAATATCTTCCTGACGAATCTTTAATTGATGATAACCTGACCTTAACTAGATCTTCGAGAAAACACCGCTCCTTTGAGCTGGTCAAAAAGGTCATCTATCCTTGGAAGGGGATACTTATTCTTTAACATCAACTTATTGAGCTCTCGGTAGTCAATGCACATTCGCAGACTTCCATCCTTTTTCTTCACAAAGAGAATTGGCACTCCCCAAGGCGAGACACTGGGGCGGATAAAACCCATGTCCAACAATTCCTGCAACTGAACCTTCAGTTCTTGCAGCTCCTTGGGTGCCATCCTATAAGGTGCTTTCGATATTGGGGCTGCTCCAAGCACCAAATCGATAGTGAACTCCAACTTTCTATCCGGTGGCAGTCCTGGAAGGACTTCTGGAAATACATCTATGTATTCCCTAACCACGGTGACATCTTCTATCTTTCACTCTCGTTCTTCATCCTTGTTGAGATACACTAGGTACGCTTGTGCTTCTTTCTTTTTGAGCTACTTAATTGCTTACAACACGGAGATGATTGGCATATTTCTTCGTTTACGCTCGATTATGAAGAATTCGGTCAGCTCCTTTCCAGATAGTTGGAAAGAGATCTCTCTCTTATCGCATCGAATGGTGTCGAAGTTCTCGGTTAACCAATCTATTCCAAGTATTATATCCACGTCGCACATTTGCATGATATTCAGGGATCTAGTGAACATCTTAAGAGATTCTACTTCAAAATCTAGGTTCGGGCAACATACTGCATAGAAGTGCTCAAACCTAAAAGGGTTTCCATACTAAGGCCCTTACTTACTTTCTTTACATTCAAGTCGAGGGTTTCTACGCAGGCACTAGCTATAAAAGAATGCGACGCACCAATATCAAATAAAACGATAATGGGAACACCCTTTAAAGATCCCATACCTACGAGATTTCCCTCGTTCTTGACTCAAGCCTTCGTGTTCACTGCGAACACCCTTTAGTAGTGTTGCTTCTCATCCTGGGATGGCTGCGGCTTCCGAAGTGGCGGTGCCGGTGGCAACTGTGATCCTTGTTGAGGCGAAGGAGGAATCAGCTCCATGGCCTTTAGCTGCGGGGTAGAGTACTGATTGGTCTTGCCAAACCTCAGCTGCTTGTTCGGACACTGGTTAGAGAAGTGTCCAACTTGCCCGCACCTATAACAATTGTTACTTCCAGCTTGGCATATCCCTAAGTGTGCCTTGCCACACTTGCCACAGACAGGATAGCCTTGAGGTCCAATCGCTCCTTCACCATGACTCGAAAACTGAGTCCTTGGCTTTCCTTGGCTTTCTTGCTGGTGTCCTTAACTTTTCCATGGTTTCTTATTCTGCTGACTTCCATGATTCCATTTCCCTTTTCTTTTCGGATACTAGCCTTGGCTAGGGTTCTGAGGGTTTGCAGCTGTCAGATTTTGGTACAGAGGTGCCGTCACTTGAGTCAACTTCTCATACTGCATTGCCAGTTCCATGTCAAGTGCTCGGTTAAGCGTTTCAGCATACGTCAGGTCTTTCTGACTAGCTAGAACGACTTAGAATTCTTGCCTTAAGCTGTTTCTAAACAATTCACTCATTTTCTCGTCAGTATCGACTTTGTCTTCAGCGTAACGAGCCAAATTGTAGAATTCTCTATTGTAGACTGCAACAGACTTCTTTCCTTGACGAAGAGCTGCATACTCTATCGCCTTCTGCTTCCTGTAGCTTCTTGGTACGTATTTCTCAAATAGTGTTTCCTTAAAATCTTCACAAGTCAGTTCCTCGAGCTGCTCGGGGGTCATCATTCTTTGCTTTGCTTCCTACCAGAAGTAAGTTGAGCCCTTAAGTTGGTACGTCATACACAATAAACGCTCTTTGTCTTCACAGCGCAGAAACTTATAGATGCATTCTAAGGCACGCACCCAATCTTCGGCATCAGCGGGACTTCCTTTCCATCAAAGGTGGGAGGGTTTTGACGCAGAAACAACTCTTCTATTCTTCTCTACTCTAGCTGAGGCTGAGGTGAAGGTTCTCTTTGACCTTCTTTCTCGACTTTTCTTCTTAGAGGCATCTTACACTTCTTACAAAATACCTTACTTAAAACTCGGGAACTTCTTCCCGCAGGATAAACATCCTAGTTTCTACTCTCTTATTCTACTGATTTTTCAAGCTTAATCTATCATCTCAGGCAATAACTATTGCCTCAAACACATCATTCATTTATGACATTAAGTCATATCATACTTTTATCACATACTTTTCATCTCATGCTTTTCATACATTCATATTCGTCATGTAAACATATTTCACATGATCATCATGCTTAACATTTTTGATAAAAGCATCATACTTGACATAACATTTCATATTATGACATATCTTGTCATAAATATCATACTTGAAATTATACTTAGCATTTCTTACTTATCATAACATAATCATGCTTGTCATTTCATATTCTTCATAACATAGCATGCTTGTCATTTAATGACATATCATTAACTTTTCATAGCATAATCATAATAACATACTGCCATGCTTTCATATTCATGCATTGTGCTCAAACATCATAATCATGCATTGTGCTCATGCATCATGCTCATGCTTCTAAGTTCTTTCCTTTCTTTTCTTTACTAAAGCAAGGGTTACGGTAGCTAATCCGTCCCATTTAGGTTAGTCAAGACTAACTACTCTTCTACTTATTTACCACTGCTACTACTACTACTACTACTACTACTACTACAACTCGAGACAAGCGACTACGGATCCTCAACTCCAGACACGCAGTCTAACAACTCTCCATTGTTGGGGTCCTCCTCCTTAGGTGGTCCATGAAAAACATGTCCATCATGTCGTCGATAACGGGGTCATCCTCCAAAGGTAACTCCTCGATAGGACCCTCATCATCATCCACGATCTCAATCAGGTCCATAGGAATGGCTTGAAGTGGAATTGCAGCAATCGGTGCTCCACCCTCTGGGACAGGCTCTGGTGCTAGGGGCACACCATAGCGAAACTCGGCTAGTAGGGCTCCCACTACGATGTACTATGTAAGCAGCGTGATCACGAATCTGTTGCAGTATCCGTACCAACGGTCGCCAATGTGGTGCCAGTTTACGTGGCTCTCAACCTGAGAGTGAGCAAAGTCGCGACACTCTTATAGCTATCTGAAACTAGATGATCCATAGCATTGGCTCCATTGATATCATAATATTGCACTTTCTTCCAGTCAACAGACAACAGCTCGTCCAGTCCTATCTGGAACAAGCGGTACTCTCGTAACTCCTCATAGCGTTGGTCACCCATCCTGTTAAAGGAAAATGGGTCGACACCACTGAATCCATAAGTTGAGTCGCGTACATTAACGTCGCTCCTCGATCGTTGTCACGTCGAAACAACGTGGGTCAATCGATTCTATTCTAAGAGCACTTATCTTACGTTGTTTGAAAAGACATTCTTGCTCTTACATGGATCAAACAACACATGCATACTAAGCTTGAAATAACATCATGCTTCAAACTTTCAAACTTCTGAACTTTCAAACTTTCAACTTCTTTAAACATTCAAACTTTCTTTAAACCTTTCAACTTTGAACTTTGAAACTTTACTTAAAGACTTTCAATCTTTCACTTTCATACTTGCATTCATGTATTGATAGATACGAAACCTTTTAAAACAAAAGCACTTCAAAGAAAGCTTTTTAAATGATCGTGCCTGTAACGTTCGAGGAGATGAGACACTCAGATTCCCGTTTAGAACATAGACTTATACTTGAATCAGAAACATAGAATTCAAGCACATACTTTCAAAGAATGAATTCAAGTACTTTAAGAATGAATTCTTGAAATAATAAATCAGAGCACGTTCTAAACAAAAACCTGGCTCTGATACCAACTGTAACAACCCATCATGCCTAACTACTACTTTTGAAAGGGTGGAGTAAAACCATATCACGATCCTACGTCAGTTCTAGAGTGAAGATGACCTAGAACGGGTGAACCATGACGTCTACTTAAACTCTTTTCTTTTCTTAACAAGGCTCCCTTTTGAAAGAAAGAATAAGAGGTATGCCTCGCATGCTCGAGTCTAAGTTATTCACATGATTTTGAAGTATTTAAGAAATAGAAGTCATGTTTATCAAGGAGTTCTAGCATGCTGAATACTAACTCCATCTTGAAACATCAAAAGAACATGAATATTCGATTATCAAAGAGGACTTAGCATGCTTGGGTCTAAGGCTTCGAATAAACACCAAGGCCAAATTTTAACAATTGAATCATATTATCAAAGACTCTCAAGAGGCCCGTTGGAAGCCCAAAACTAGTTTTTAGTTTGAAGAAAGAGATTCAAGTTTCAATAGTTGTTCAAGCATTAAAAGGAGATTCAGGGTGCATGCATCAAGGATTAAGTTACACAGCCGAATAAAATAATAAGGTTAAAACCATATCGAAATGAATCTTACAGCAGAATAATAAAGTTGTTGAGAAATGAGTATGAAGACTAAAATCCCAAAATTGACAAAACTGAGACAAACGGGGAATCCTCTGAGCTTACCTTCATCCTGCCCAAAATTACCTGCACGTTTTAAGAAAACAAATACAGGGCGTGAGTACAAAGTACTTAGTGAACACATGCCAAAAACTTACTTTTCTGCTTTAAGAACTTGATAAGTTTTAATTTGCCACTTGAGCTTGAGCACCAAGGATTTTTAATAAAGAGATTACCTTAGGCAAAAAGCCAAAATATTTTCTTTCTTTAAGTGTCTGGACGAAACATAAGTGAGTGAATCCAAAAATGTCTACAAACTTTACTTTAACAATGAAGAGAGGAGGCCTCCTTCTAATCACCGGAATTGGCCAGAGGCTCACGATTTCTATTGTGCACAAACCTCACATTATGTGAAACCGAATTCGTTATTCTTTCTTAATAGATGGATCAAACACAACTTTGGAGAAAAAGGCAAGTTAAACATTTAATAAACATGCTTCATCATGTATTGAGGCCAAAAGGGTCCTCGGTTTAGAAAAACCCATCTTAAGAGATATTTTTCCTAACATTCTACTTGCTTTCTTTGCTCTCCTTCACATCACTTCTCCTCTGGATGTTCCTTCAATCGAACACGATTTAGAAATGGAAAAATGGAATACGAGAAACGAATCTTATCCTTTCAACTTATCTTATCTTAAAAGGATATTTTTTAATCTTAATGAAGGCATCTTAACAACTAAGGAATTCAAAGGATTCCTACTACTTCTTTACACTTACTTCACTTTTATAACAACTTTCTAATTTAATGAATGCTTTGATATGATCACGATATGCATAACTTCAACATGCTTGGTCTCTTAAGACCACACAACTTGCAAAGATTCATGCTTTAAAACAATTAAGCAAGTCTTAATACTTTTACATCATGCTTACTATAAATTCTCATCAAAACATGCTACTACTTCATCGCTTCATACTTAACTTCACTTTTCATAGTCTCTTATGACAACATAATTTCAAGACAACATGATAATTAGGAATCCAAACAAGTCCTAATCATGCTCGTCTAAATTATCATTCACAATTGCATCATTTTATCATAATATACTTGGAGCAATCATACTCACTTCATATAATGCACATTTTCGGTTCTCTTAGGGCTTAGAGCTAGGGTTTCTCAATTTCAACCAAACCACTTCCAATCATACTCAAATGTATCATAAAAGAATCATATATCCTCTATTCATCAATACAACCTCATAAACAAAAAGCCCTAATTCTTACTACTAGTATAAATTTTAACTTTCATCGTATAACCTTGCCAAATTTCTAAAAAATTGCATATAAGCTCCAAATCTACCCAAGAATAAGGTTCCATGCTCAAATCATGCATATAAAATTATCATCATAAAAATCTCACTTCCTTCTACTACATAAACTTTCGAAATTAGCACTTAAATGAGCAAGGGTGTTTCAAATCATGAAATCTGCACATGGATAGATACATCTAACTCCTTAGACCTCAAATCAAACATCAATTTCATCATAGAAGACATGAATCAAAAACCCCCAATTTATGCCCTAAAATCGTTCATGAAGAGATAAGGCTAGGGTTTTGGGAATTACCTTCAATTGAAAGCTTTTAAGAGGTCTATTGAATGTTGAATACAATAATTGAAGCTTGGAGGGTTCTCATGGATCCATCATCTTGACCGAAATCTTGAAGTAGTAGAAGAGGGAAGATTACAACTTATTCCACCATAGAAATTGAAGAATTAAAGGTAGAAAAACATGATCTAACCTCCTTGAAGGAATTCAATGGAATGAAACTTTGATTCTTTATTACTCTAGCTTGGATCTTGAAGAAATCATAGATATATGTGTGTGGAAGGTTGCAGCCAAAATTGGAGAGAAAATGGAAAGAAATGAGCTTCAAAATCTATATATAGGTGACATTAGGTCAAAAATGAATGGTAGGATTTCAATCTCCAACATGGGTGGCTAGGATTGAAACTTGCAAGCCAAGTTTGTTAGATGAAATGAGAAGATGACATGTTTCCATGGCTTGACTAGATGATAGAGTAACAAGTGTCCCTTTTTTAAGATTGTGGTCCCCACATTAAATGCAGTCTAACTATACAGTGTTTTTTTTTTTTCTGAAAATCGGCAAACACACACATTTTTCTTTTGAATCAAACGATTTTTGAGCTCAAAACTTACACCAAAGTTTATGAAATTTTATCACGAGCAACATATTAAAATTTGGTGAAAAACAGACAACTTTCGATTTTTCACTAAAAGACAAATTCGACTTTTCATGCAAATCATTGCAACAATTCACGTTCTCATGCATACATAAGTCACATAAGAACATATAAAAATGCACTTCACATAATCTTGCTTTCATTCACTGAATTTCGCAAATTCAGAAAAACTGATATTTTGGAAAACTTTCCGTTTATGGAAACTTTTTATTTCTGAAAACTTTCCATCTTGGGAAACTTTGAGAGACAGGGTGTTACAGATAAAATCCCTACGCTCCAACAGTGAACTCTAACTACTAATGGATGGCTCATCTACTCAGTTGGGGTCGTTGGGTTTTGGAATAAATTAAAATATTTACTAATTTTCCCAACAGTACTTTTGGCAATAATATTCTCATTGTGCCAAAAATACCAAATTACTTGGTTTTTTTACGAAATGTGTTGGTACTTTTGGCACAAATATAATCATTTGTGCCTACAATACCAAATTACTTGTTTTTTTTTGTGATTTTTGTTGGTACTTTTGGTACTAATATTGTTATTTGTGCCAAAGGTACCAACTAAAAACAACCCTCGAGATCAAAAAATAAAAAATCCACCACAATTATAAGAGATCAAAATTTACATTCATTTATAGCTCAAAATTTATCATTACAATTGAATAATATAGGATCTCACAATAATTAATAAAGAAGGCCTAAAATAAATAATTTTTTTTTATCTATTAACATCGCAATAACAGAGATAGATCAAGTAGCAGATTTTCTGTGCAATATTAAAATTATTTTCAAGTTGTCAGATTCACCAATACCAATTAAAGATTTTCTATGTCATTGTCATGTACTCCCTCCGTTCACCATAAGTTATCCACTTTTGAACAGTAACCATGTTCACCAAAACATGTCCATTTTACCTTTTCGTACTACACTACCCTCTATCTTTTCCAAATATTACTACCCTTTATCATTTAGGACCCCACTTTACATCAATTTTATTTCTACCTTTTTATCATCTCAACAACTTTATTCTTACTTTTTTGTCATTACCACTATTTTTTTGTCATTATCTCATTACCCCTACATCCTAAGTTTTACCCCACTAACTTTCACTTTATCAACTTTCTTAAACTCCGTGTCCAGAACAAAGTGGACAACTTATGGTGAACGGAGGGAGTAGGTGTTATGCGTGTTCCCCACTTGTTCTGCATAAAATGAATATCAATATTTGTGTTGAAAAGAAAGAAAGGGGCCGATATGTAACTGATTATCTAGAGTAATAAGTTCATAAAAATAATTATTGACTCATAATTGCAGTTGCACCTTGCAAGAAAAACTGAACTGCAGAAACTTCCCTCGACCCAAAATCAAATCGGAATGTGCAGACCAACCACTCTCTCTTCGGTGTCGTTAAAGCAAATCCTCAAAACCCACCAAAAATTTGTAATGCCCCGAAAATTCCTTACGATCTTAAAATTTTAACGTTAATAAAATAAATGGCTTTGCACGCCTAGGTTTACGATTTTAAATTCTAAGACTAACGGTCGAATCCGTTTCTGAAAATAAATTACGGAAGTCAGCTAGACGACTACTGTATTTAGGGTTAGCGCGTACGAAAAGTTTTTAGTTCGTGAACTCAGAACGGAAAACCGTCTGATTTTTACATTCACGAAATCGCGATACGAACTCGCCCGAGAAAGTTCGTTTTTATGATTTTCCGGACGAAACTCGGACTGTGTCGTCCCGAGCTTTTGTCAAAATAAATTTTATAAATATTATTTTCCGATTAAGTTTAGTACGTTATAATTTTTGGACGAATCGGATCGTGACGATTTTGTGCCGAGCTACATTTTTCGTCGTCTGATTTCTGTAACGTCGTATCGCGTCGGAAAAGCGCGTATTTTTCCCTCCCTTCCCTCTCATAGCCGACCTCTCTCTCTCACTTTAGCAAGATATTTCATTTTTTATATAGTTTTTACTTTTCACCTACTACTACTATTACTATTCACCTTTACACCTATTTAACCTAAAGTATTATAACCTTGTAACATATCAACTAAATCACATCTCCTCCCTCCCTCAAAATTTCGGCAGCCCCCTCCCCTCTTCCTCTCCCATCTTCATCTTTTTCTCCATTGTTGGATCTTCAAGATCTTGAGCAAGAATACTTCCTTTGTTAAATCTCAAGGTATTCATCTCCTCCATGTTTCTATCCAATTGGATTCCTCTTCTTTTTATTTTCTTCTTGGATCGAGTTTTAGGAAAGATGAACTAGATGTTTTGATCTTCGATTAAGTGAAATTAGTGGTGATTAGATATGAATTCTAGGGTTGAAATTGATTGAAAACCAAGAATCCTAACTTCTCTTTATTACCGAAATTTTAGGGCTTTTTGTAGGATTTTTGGGATTCTTCAATTGATGTTAAATTCATGCTTAGGAAGTGTTTAATTAGTGATTAGAACTAAGAGAAATCGAAAGCCCTTTGTTTGATTGAAATCGATTTAGGGTTTAGGGTTTGAAATTGGGGATTTTGCACGTTAATGTGTAATTGGACTTGAATTGATTAATTGATGTTATAATAGTATGATTAAGAGTTAAATGGTGTTGATTAATGAAGAAAATCACTCTCTTAATCCATGATTTAAAACCGAAAATAAGTAGAAAATTAGGGGTTTTCATGTGTTTGATTTAGATGATGTTTGGTTGATGGAATAAGGTTGTAATTGGTATTAATTGTTGATAGGAATTTATTTGAGAATTTTCTAAAATTATTTGGTGGGATGTAAGAGACGAAGAACTCGTCGTAAGTTGAAATATAGTGTTGATGTGAAGTGATTATATGCATGAAAGTGATTCTAGTTAGATGTTGTTTAATGACGTAAAATTTGAACGAAATCCGACAACTTTGAAAATTGTGTAGGAGACAAACCATTAGACGTAACTAATAACCGAGAAGGCGAATGAGAATTCTAACTTGATATTATTGTTTATGATGGACTTGGGAATAACTTTGTAGTTGATGTCATGAGCTTTCGAGCTAATATTATATGAGTTATAGTAATAGTCGAGAACTAGAACGAGAATTTGATAACTTGTTGGTTTAGTACATGTTAGTTGAAAGCCGACGTTTAGAACGTCGTGCTTTTGGACGAGTTTTGAGAAGGAGTTCATCACGTATGGGGGTACGTGATGACTGCATTAAGGGTCAAGTTTCATAAGAAATCGAATACGAGAACTTAGAACGAACCTAAGAAGTTATACGTCGATTCTATCGAGCAACTAGGGTTAGCGCGGCAGTTTTGTGACACTTGCCGGAAACTGTAATAACTTTTAGCTCGTTTATTGGATTTGCGATCCGTAAATTGGAACGTAAACTAGACATCCCAAGCTTTCCAACGGCACAGGGCTCATCCCCTGTTTCTAGATTCCCTGTTCTAACCAGCCCCCAGAGTTACTGCCTTGCGCAGTGAATTTTCAGATTTCATTCTTCTAAGTTGTTTTGTTCGCGACTTAGTTTCTTTCGATCGTTTAAGCGGTAATAACTTGACGACTATCTTCCTACTGACCCCAGTGTCAAGAAAGGAGCCTTGAGTGCTAAACAAGATGAGATCTCATCTCGTATCCGTTAAAGTAAAGAAGTTTAGTTAAGCGAGAAATTGTCTAAATCGTCTAAAGAACTAAAACTTAATTTCCTAAGTTGATTTCTTTTCCAACTTAGTTCCTTTTGATCTTTTAAGTCATTTTAAGCTATCGACTACCCTCTCTACTGACCTAAGAGTCGAGTATGAGACCTTTCGAGTTCTAAACGGGATTTGTTCGAGTCTCGTTCCCGTTTAATTAAAATGAAACTAGTAAGCGTGCATTTGCCTAAAGAAATGAAACGACTAAAACCTTTTTCGAGTTTTAATGATCGATTATCTTTTACGACCTGATTTTAAGTGTTATTATTTTACGATGAAGGAGGAAGCCAGCAGTAAGGAAAGGACGGAAGATCAGAAGATCGGAAGCTAGTGCTTTTTAGTTATGTATTACAAGGTGGGCTTTTATATATATGAAATAAAACGAGCAATGCTCTAAAACCTTTCTTTATCGCTTTGATATCTGTGTTTTCAAGTGATAATCATGGCATAAACTATTTAAATATTTTATGTGAGTTCTCTTGTACCTATCTTAGTTAACCTTCGTGTTTTCCAGATTTATTAGTTAACGATCGGCTCTGAGTTAGCTAATAAGTGCTTTCCAGAGTTAGTGCACTTTGTAACCTGTGGTGTATGTGATACCCTGTTGAGGGGTACCAGCCACGGTAAATGAGAATTGGTCAAGATTTGAACGTAACATACCAGAAAAATGCTTGTACAAGCTACTTTATACAAATGAGTCAGAAAATGTTTAGTAAACAGGGGTCTTTTTCAACAAAACCCCGATGTGCTACGATTATGAGATGCCTGATTATTTATACTTATGAATATGTTTTCGGCATCGTGCCCACTAAATACTTTTGTACTTAGCCCTGCATATGTTTTCTAAATGTGCAGGTTGAAGCGATGGAAGCGGCGAAGGTTGAATAAAGTTGTCATAGGAAGACTTTAGTTAGTATTAATCACATTTCCGCTGCAAAACTTTAGTATTTTGATGAACATATATGTACTCACTGTAGACTAAGATCTGTCTTATAACTTAGTTTATCTACCTTGTACTTTTAGTCATGTAATCCTTTGAGTTTAACTCTTCCTTTATGTAAATAAAGCTTTGTTCATAGTTTGTATGTAGTCTCTTATGTATGTATGATCAGTTAGTCCCCTTCTTCCCCACTTCTTTAATCCAACCCCAGTCGTACCCCGACTTCTGCCATCCCTCGGAATTTGGGGCTGTGACAGAGTGGTATCAGAGCAATTGTTTCTGCTCTGGATATGAGTCTTCCTTCGAGTAGTAGTATAGAGTATTCGTTCGTACTCTATGTCGAGTCTTCTTTCGAGTCATAAGATAGAATGTTTGTTTATACATTAGATCAGAGTTTTCTCTTAAGTAAAGATAAGAGTTAATTTATGGCATTAAGAATCAGAATGTAGACGACAACTCAACCTCCCGCTACGTCGACTCAACGAGGAAAGAAAGAAAATAATTTTAATAATGTGATTTCTTTTAACAAGAAATTTTATAAACGAGTATTCAATGAGAATGAGAATGAGTTGTGTGCCAGAAATAAGAATCTTATGAAAGTATAATTTAATTTATACTTTGTTTGTTATGTGGCTATGTGATAGTACGAGTACTATCTTACGTGAGATTTTTTGCGCGATAATTTCTATTATTTTACCATGGCATGAGAACCTAGAAGGAATCTAGGGATTTTCCCGGGTTATTGAGAATGTAGACGAAAAATCTAAGATCTTTCCAATTCTTCGAGAACTTAGACGTTTTTAAGAAACGTTATTCCAAATGATTTCGAAAGGAGATCCACAACACGAGAAGGACTTCTATTGATAAATGTCACATGCGTATAGTGACATGAATAAAGACTCGGCATAGTCGATCTTTGTTTTAAACCCGATAAGAATTTCCTTCGGGGGAAATGAAATAAATATTGATAAAATAAAGTAAATATGTAGGAAAGGAATGGAAGAAGCAAATAGACGTGTGAGAAAAACGTGACTCCAAACTATTCGAGAAAAGGTTGAAACAAGGAGGATAGATTGAAATAAACGGAAGAGCCGAATGTTACCTTAGTGGTAAGGGCATGAACAAAGTCTCTTGGAGATAACTTTGTTTTACTTATTAGGAGCTGTTCAAGTATTCGATTAGTTTAAAATTTGTATCTTCCTCGAGAAGATTGAGTATTCCGAGCCAAATTGGAAAGTTTCCAAAAATTTCTTTTTAAGAAGTAGTTGTGTGTGCAATTCGAGAAATTGCTACTCAATTTAGGAAAGTAAATTCTGTATGAAGTGAACGATAGAGCGAGACAAAAGTTCCATGTGATTGAGAGAATGTTATGTGGACTTGATCAACCCACATAATAAGAAACTCAGTAATATGGGTCTTATGCCCCGCTAGCAAAACCTTTTTAGTATGGTATAAGTGGTTTAAAGAGACGAATGTTACTAACGTATAAGTAACTTGTAACGACGTCGTTCCTTTTCTTTTCGTTTCATTTTTGTAGTGTTCGCCTTGTTCGAACTTTGCGAAGAGAATTGTTTTACTATTAGGAGTCAAACACGAAGCTTGATTAAATTTCTAACGACCGCTCGATTTTAGCGATGACGACTAGAACTTGTTCTAAAAAAGTTATTCTTAGGATATATTCCATTTCTCTTTTGGGAATTTATATTTTTATACTTCGTCCTTGAACAAAGAATACGACACGTATGAGTATTATGAGTAGTAAGCGACAAAGTCTGTTGTAAACGAATGTTACTTTTGCATAAGTAACGTGAACAAAGTCGACGTGCTTTGTTTTAATAAATGAGAATCGATAAGAAATTTTTCCTTGAGAAAGAGATAAGGATTAATGAAAGAAAATAATAATGAATTAAAGTAAGAAATTAAAAGACTCGGATAAGAAATGGGAATAAAATCTTGAAATTTTATTTCTATATATTGTGGGTACGAGAGCAATTTTCTGTGAAATTGTTAGATGTTTAAGATAAGTTTGTTAGATTAAGTGTGGTAATATTACAATTGAATAAGGAATATTCATTTTGTAATTTAAGATTTTCCGTAAGATAAGATATCATCTTACCGTTACTGATCCGTGTTTCTTAAAAACTTTGTAGGATGACTTCCAGTAGTGACACGGCTTCGGAGGGTCAGTCCCCGCCACAGCGTACTTGGGCAGATCAGTTACTGGATAAGTATAGAGATTTTGAGGCAAACCCGAGACACGACGTAGGACAGAGGATTAGTTACTTTTCGTCAGTTTATTATCGAGTCCGACATACTATTCCAGAGAGTCAGACTATACTTGACTTAGTTAGACGTCTACCAAAGAAATGGCATGGTTGGGCACACGATACGGCGTGGTACTACCTTGGGATGTTTGATGACGATATAGAGCCGATAGGTGATTACAATGAATTCGCTTTGGAGGTACATAGGCGTTTCTTCGAGAGCAGACACATAGCAGCATATCCTGTTCAGGCGCATCCTCCCTACACTCACTTTCCGGCAGATTCAGAGTCAGAGCATGATGAGATAGGTCCAGAGATGATTGCACAGTTGGAGATCCCTTCAGTGATGGTACCTAGTGTGGACACAGGGGAGTTAGTTGCAGAGACAGCAGATGGCCTAGGGTTACCCGCTCCTTTTCAGTATGAGCCTTCCATGAGAGTTCAGGGACCATTTTAGTCAGGACCAGAGTATTTAGACACAGACGCAGAGCTTACCGCCCTGTTACAGCTACCATCCTCATACAGTCTCCTTGATGAGATTTGCGCGGAGTTGGCCAGAGTTCAGGCTGAGTTTGAGGCAGGACCGTCCAGGATCCATTCCAGAGAGGAGTACGAGTCCGGTTCACTTCCCGACCACCTGCTGCCTCCAAAGAAGCGGGCATCAGTGACTTGCTGGGGCTACTTGGTTTCAGATTCAGAGATGACAGTTTCAGATGTGCCTGCCCCACCATCACTTACACTTGCGGATGGCATTACTTTGAGGGTCGACGAGGCACTCCAGTTTACTTTCGGTTCAGAGTCAGACGATGAGGACCCGGATGAGGATCCGGAGGAGGATACCAATGAGGATCTGGATGAGGATCCGGACGAGGACCCCGAGGAGGATCAGGCTACAGAGGGTAGTGCAGACTAGACCACAGTTAGACGAGCAGAGCGTCAAGAATGCATGGTAGTATAGTAGCCTCTTGTTGTACATAGTTGGATCAGTAACTAGATAGTTTTGTAGTACTCCAACGGATACGAAAATTTTATGAATCATTTCTGTTCTAGTACTTCCAGTAGTACAGTAATGCAATATGTTAGTGCATCCTATACACGTAGGCAGTTAGCCTAGCTTAGACTCGTTGTAGTCTAGTTTTGTATAAGTCCTTGTTAAAGGCAAAACTAATATATTCTTTTGATGTATATGTAATATACATGACCCATGAGAGGGTTTTGGTCACAAGAAGTTTCTTATGAATCGTATAACTAAACCAGAATGCCAAATGAACTCGTGTAACGAGTGTTTAATTTAACCTTAGAGGTTAAAAGTTGAAAGAAATAGAGTCGAAGTTAATTTGTTATTCTCATTTACGTGAAAGTATTAAGTGGGAAAAGAAAAGGGTTAGGGAGAAAATGAAGGCTTAAAAGCAAGTGCTAATGAGAAAAATTTTGCATCTTATAGTTCCAAAAATGTCGCTGAGAGTTGTTAACGATCGAAGAGGACCTGATAGTCCTAGAGAGTCTGATAGAGGTCAAGAACAACATATAAGAGAGGAAAGGCAAAAACACCCAAAAACCTTTTCACTTCCCCTATCTCCGCAACATCATTGCATTGAAGATTTATTCTTCGGAAGTAAACCACCATTTTTAGATGGATCTGGTAATCCGAGTGAGGCTGAGCAATGGATGCATACTATAGAGAGAATCTTTGAGCCAATTAGACTTAGTGATGAAGAGCGCCTAGCATGTGCTGGGTATCAGCTATCAGGACCAGCTAAATATTGGTGGAAGACTAGACAGAGAATTATGCCGGTAGAGCAAGCGGCTCTAACCACTTGGAATGATTTTAAGGTGGCATATTATGATAAGTATGTATACAACCAAGTGGAAACTGAGGAAGAAATAGCAAGGAAACTCCAGGGAGAACTTAAGTATGAACTGGGAAAGGCAGTAGCCAGACAGGAGGGACTGAGTTATGCAGAACTACTAGAACGAGTCCGTGAAATAGAGGCATTAGTACCTAATAAAGGAAAGATGGTAAAATCCACACCAGCACCAAACCAGACTTCAACCCAAAACCGTCCCAACAATAATATCAACTATAAAGGAAAAAGGAAATGGTAAGGGAGTAGTAGTAATTGTTACCAGTGCCGCAACAAGCAAGGGAAACAGAATAGGGCTCGGCAGGGTTTCCACCAGCCAGGAAAATGAAGTAACTATGGAAAGAAAGCAGGACAAAAGAATAAGCCGCAGAGAAATGAACAATCCGGTCAAGGCAAGAGAAACCATCTACTAGGACAGCTGCAAGGGCAGCCAAAGAACGGTTTCCAAGGAAAAATCACTAATCCAGATTACCCTAAGTGTAATAAGGAACACCCCGGTGTTTGTTTAGCAAAAACTAGTGTTTGCTTCAATTGTGGACGTAAGGGGCATGTTAAGAGGGATTGTCCTGAGCCGTGGCAAGCAGTAGAACATAAACGAGAATTTTCTACTTGTTTTAGCTGTGGTAAGAAGCATGAGGGTGTGTGTCTAGCAAACACGGATAAATGTTTTAATTGTGGGCAGACGGGGCATATAAGGAGGAGTTGTCCGACGCTGCTTCAGACGGCAAAACCAAATCAGTACGGCCAGCTTCAACCATCAATTACCACTCGAGTCCAGTCACAGCCACAGCTGATGCAATCACAACAAAATGCAAGAGCGTACATGATTAGGCAGGAGAGGCATAATGAAGGAAAGAGAGATTTGACAGGTATTGGACGAACCTTATAAAATTACCCTGTCAAAATTTTTGACCCGTACTAGAACTTTATACCAGTTTTCTAGTACCTTTTGACCATACTAGAGCATTATATTCATTTGGCTAGTACCCTCTGACACTATAGGACTAAGACTAGAACGCTCTAATCTTGAAATAAGAACCACTACGCTTTAGGGAGTGTTGATGACCTCAGAGAATTATTCCCTTAGTTACGTTGAGAATAGAATCTAGATAGAGCTCGCAGTTTGTCAATCCTTAGTTTCATTGGACATAGAATTTAATTTTGGGTCTTTCTATTAGAACATAGCAATCGATTGGGAAGAAATAAAATGTACGATATATATATAATTTCAGAAATGGACTAGTTGTTTGAGAATTACCGCGATTCTCGACAACAAGAGAAAAATCTCTTTCAAAACCTCGAGTAGAGAACCAACAGAATTATGTGAAATTTCAACGGGCAGGAGGATACCGATAATGTCCGTCCTATAAGCCAAGATGTCGATAAAGAAGAAAGATATGACAACCTATCTCATATACCTAGTTAAAGATCCAGGAGCCAAGAAGATCATTCACACGTGAGCGTCGTGAACGAATATGAAAATGGCTTTTCAGAAATATTATCTGATTTATCACCATATTGTCGCATAGGTTTCACGATCGACTTAGAGCTGCGAGCAGCTCCCAAATCAAAGGCCTTATGTAGAATGATATCAAACGAGTTAGAGGAGCTTAAGATCCAACTGCAAGAGTTGTTAGATGACGATTTCTTTAGACAAACGTTTTCACCCATGGAAAACATTTTAGATGTTCATCATCGAAGAAGGATGATTCTGCGAGAATGTATATAGGCTGTCAAAAGTTAAATAAAGATAACCCTTAAGGATAAGTATCCTTTTGTGAGAATGGAAGACCCCTGATAAGCTTAAAAAGAAACAGGTGTAATTGCGAGGATAGACTTAATGACTAAATAACACTAGTTAAAAGAGTAAACTGGAGATATACCCAAAAATTTATCTTTCAAGCCAGATATGGCCATTACGAATGTTTAGTTATGCCGTTTAGTTGGCTAGTGCTCCGTAGTATTCATGAACCACATGAATAGAATTTTCCACCTAGACTTAGAAAAGAATTCATTTTAGTATTTATCGACAACAATTTCAGTTACCCTAAGAATGAGGATGAACACGAAGAACACTTGCGAATAGTACTAGAAACGCCTAGAGTCGAGAAACTAGATGCCAAGTTCAGAAGAGCAAGTTCGAGTGAAGAAGAAATGATTCTTGGATATATAGTGTCGACAGAAGATGTTAAGACAGATTCATGCCAAGGTAGAGGCAGTACTCAAATGATAAATCGCCTACCAGTCTGAATGAAATAAGAAGTTTCCCAGGTTGGACAGTTATAATAGAGGTTTTCATTGAGGAATTGTCAATGATTACTAAGACTTATGGCGCAACTACATAGAAGGAAAAAGAATAAATGTACAGACGATTGTGGAATAGGAACGCAGACGTTCTAGGAAAAGTTGATCATTACCCCAGGTTCAGCCCTCCCAGAAACGACAAGGAATACGAGGTAGATACCAATGCTACAAAAAATAGGTTAGGATGGTATAAATGCAAAATGAGAAAGTGATAGCTTACGCTTCACGACACGTTAACCCCAGGAAATTGAATATCCAACCTACGACTTAGAACTTGCAGCCGTAGAGCTTGCATTGAAAATTTGGACACACCATCTATATGGTGCAAGGGATGAGATCTTCACAGAACATAAGAATTTGGAGCGTGTATTCGAGCAAAGGAATAAACATAAGACAAAGGAGATGGCTCGAACTAGTAAGATATTATGATTGTGAAAATAATTACCATCTAGGTAAAGCTAAGGGTAAAGATGGATACGCTGAGTCATAAGACTCCAATTAAGTTTAGATATCTCTACGTCGGAGAAGAAATGCTTATACGAGGATTCGAGAAGATGGATATACAGATGCATGATGCATCAGCATCGATCGCAGAGCAAATAGCAACATTAGTAATTATACCAAATTGCGAGAAAGATTATAAGTACCTAGATAAAGGACAAGTTGATCGCGGAGTTTCGACTAAGGATAAGAGCGGATAGACCAGACAGTGATTCTGAAACAATGAGTATTATGATAGAAATTAAAGAGTAGACTTAGTATTTCCGATGACGACGAATTTAAGATTTAAGAAAGGATTTCTAGTGGAATAGAGTGAAATGAGATGTTGCCTAGTTTGGTAGAAAGATGTTTAGCTTATAAAAAAGTGAAAGCTTTTCACTAACAACTATACGAGTTGTTACAACCATTAGGTATTCCAGAATGGAAATAGAAGGATATAGTTACGGTTTTATGACAACGGGATTTTTGAAAGACACGAGGCAGGAAAGTTAGATACCAAACTTAACTTTAGTACCGCTTCTCACCTCCAGTTGAATGGACAGTCCGAGAAAACGATTCAGATGCTCGTTGATGTGCTAAGAACGATAATATTAGCCGCAGAGCGAAATGGAAGAACACATAGCCAACAACCGAATTGTTATAACAATAATTATTAACTACGATAGGTATTACGTCTTATGAGACTTTTAAGAAGAAGAAGTTTTAGATAGCTACCTTATTGTTATAAGGTAGGTGAAAGAAAGAACTTAGGACCAGATACAGTCAGTGAAATGATCGAGATCATACGATAGATTCGAGTCAGAATAAACGAGTTTAAAGAAGACAAAAGTCTTAAGCATATACGACAATTCGAACTTAATAATCGAGAATGAAAAATAAAAGCTCCTTAAGATTTCTCCGTTAATGAGAAACCTTAGTTTCGTGTCAAGTTCAGACTTCGATAAAGATCTATATAATTAGCAAATAACTTGGAAAAGATAGTTTCCAATACGAATAGTTATGGCTTTATCGCCAAGTTTATGGAATGCTTATTTTTTTATTTTTTATTTTTGTAAGTGTATCTCATTTTGAGAAAGTATGTACGTTCGATTTTATAAAACGAAGTTCTATCAGCAAGACATCATTCTTGAAATCGACTTAAGTTATTTGGAAAAGACGAAAACGATCTTGGATCGAAAAGCACAAAAGTTAAGGAGCAAGTTGAGACGATTAGTAATAGCGTTATAAGATCATCACAGGCAAGAGGAGCCATGTGAGAATTCGGAAAAGAATTGAGTATGAAGTACTCCAAGCTGTTTATAGAGGATAAGCAAATTTCGGGACGAAATTTTCGCAAGGGGGGTAGGATGTAATGCCCCGGAAATTCCTTACGATCTTAAAATTTTAAAGTTAATAAAATAAATGGTTTTGCACGCCTAAGTTTACGATTTTGAATTCTAAGACTAACGGTCGAATCCGTTTCTGAAAATAAATTACGGAAGTCAGCTAGACGACTACTGTATTTAGGGTTAGCGCGTACGAAAAGTTTTTAGTTCGTGAACTCAGAACGGAAAACCGTCTGATTTTTACATTCACGAAATCGCGATACGAACTCGCCCGAGAAAGTTCGTTTTTATGATTTTCCAGACGAAACTCGGACTGTGTCGTCCCGAGCTTTTGTCAAAATAAATTTTATAAATATTATTTTCCGATTAAGTTTAGTACGTTAGAATTTTTGGACGAATCGGATCGTGACGATTTTGTGCCGAGCTACATTTTTCGTCGTCCGATTTCCGTAACGTCGTATCGTGTCGGAAAAGCGCGTATTTTTCCCTCCCTTCCCTCTCATAGCCGACCTCTCTCTCTCACTTTAGCAAGATATTTCATTTTTTATATAGTTTTTACTTTTCACCTACTACTACTATTACTATTCACCTTTACACCTATTTAACCTAAAGTATTATAACCTTGTAACATATCAACTAAATCACATCTCCTCCCTCCCTCAAAATTTCGGCAGCCCCCTCCCCTCTTCCTCTCCCATCTTCATCTTTTTCTCCATTGTTGGATCTTCAAGATCTTGAGCAAAAAATCACACAAGTCATCATCCAATCATCAAAACCTATTACTTCCTTTGTTAAATCTCAAGGTATTCATCTCCTCCATGTTTCTATCCAATTGGATTCCTCTTCTTTTTATTTTCTTCTTGGATCGAGTTTTAGGAAAGATGAACTAGATGTTTTGATCTTCGATTAAGTGAAATTAGTGGTGATTAGATATGAATTCTAGTGTTGAAATTGATTGAAAACCAAGAACCCTAACTTCTCTTTATTACCGAAATTTTAGGGCTTTTTGTAGGATTTTTGGGATTCTTCAATTGATGTTAAATTCATGCTTAGGAAGTGTTTAATTAGTGATTAGAACTAAGAGAAATCGAAAGCCCTTTGTTTGATTGAAATCGATTTAGGGTTTAGGGTTTGAAATTGGGGATTTTGCACGTTAATGTGTAATTGGACTTGAATTGATTAATTGATGTTATAATAGTATGATTAAGAGTTAAATGGTGTTGATTAATGAAGAAAATCACTCTCTTAATCCATGAGTTAAAACCGAAAATAAGTAGAAAATTAGGGGTTTTCATGTGTTTGATTTAGATGATGTTTGGTTGATGGAATAAGGTTGTAATTGGTATTAATTGTTGATAGGAATTTATTTGAGAATTTTCTAAAATTATTTGGTGGGATGTAAGAGACGAAGAACTCGTCGTAAGTTGAAATATAGTGTTGATGTGAAGTGATTATATGCATGAAAGTGATTCTAGTTAGATGTTGTTTAATGACGTAAAATTTGAACGAAATCCGACAACTTTGAAAATTGTGTAAGAGACAAACCATTAGACGTAACTAATAACCGAGAAGGCGAATGAGAATTCTAACTTGATATTATTGTTTATGATGGACTTGGAAATAACTTTGTAGTTGATGTCATGAGCTTTCGAGCTAATATTATATGAGTTATAGTAATAGTCGAGAACTAGAACGAGAATTTGATAACTTGTTGGTTTAGTACATGTTAGTTGAAAGCCGACGTTTAGAACGTCGTGCTTTTGGACGAGTTTTGAGAAGGAGTTCATCACGTACAGGGGTACGTGATGACTGCCTTAAGGGTCAAGTTTCATAAGAAATCGAATACGAGAACTTAGAACGAACCTAAGAAGTTATACGTCGATTCTATCGAGCAACTAGGGTTAGCGCGGCAGTTTTGCGACCCTTGCCGGAAACTGTAATAACTTTTAGCTCGTTTATCGGATTTGCGATCCGTAAATTGGAACGTAAACTAGACATCCCAAGCTTTCCAATTGTACAGGTCTCATACCCTGTTTCTAGATCCCCTGTTCTGGGCAGCCCCCAGAGTTACTGCCTTGCGCAGTGAATTTTCAGATTTCATTCTTCTAAGTTGTTTTGTTCGCGACTTAGTTTCTTTCGATCGTTTAAGCCGTAATAACTTGACGACTATCTTCCTACTGACCCTAGTGTCAAGAAAGGAGCCTTGAGTGCTAAACAAGACGAAATCTCATCTCGTATCCGTTAAAGTAAAGAAGTTTAGTTAAGCGAGAAATTGTCTAAATCGTCTAAAGAACTAAAACTTAATTTCCTAAGTTGATTTCTTTTCCAACTTAGTTCCTTTTGATCTTTTAAGTCGTTTTAAGCTATTGACTACCCTCTCTACTGACCTAAGAGTCGAGTATGAGACCTTTCAAGTTCTAAACGGGATTTGTTTGAGTCTCGTTCCCGTTTAATTAAAATGAAACTAGTAAGCGTGCATTTGCCTAAAGAAATGAAACGACTAAAACCTTTTTCGAGTTTTAATGATCGATTATCTTTTACGACCCGATTTTAAGTGTTATTATTTTACGATGAAGGAGGAAGCCGACAGTAAGGAAAGGACGGAAGATCAGAAGATCGGAAGCTAGTGCTTTTTAGTTCTGTATTACAAGGTGGGCTTTTATATATATGAAATAAAAAGAGCAATGCTCTAAAACCTTTCTTTATCGCTTTGATATCTGTGTTTTCAAGTGATAATCATGGCATAAACTGTTTAAATATTTTATGTGAGTTCTCTTGTACCTATCTGAGTTAACCTTCGTGTTTTCCAAATTTATTAGTTAACGATCGGCTCTGAGATAGCTACTAAGTGCTTTCCAGAGTTAGTGCACTTTGTAACATGTGGTGTATGTGATACCCTGTTGAGGGGTACCAGCCATGGTGAATGAGAATTGGTCATGATTTGAACGTAACATACCAGAAAAATGCTTGTACAAGCTACTTTATACAAATGAGTCAGAAAATGTTTAGTAAACACGGGTCTTTTTCAACAAAACCCCGATGTGCTACGATTATGAGATGCCTGATTATTTATACTTATGAATATGTTTTCGGCATCGTGCCCACTAAGTACTTTTGTACTTAGCCCTGCATATGTTTTCTAAATGTGCATGTTGAATCGATGGAAGCGGCGAAGGTTGAATAAAGGTGTCATAGGAAGACTTTAGTTAGTATTAATCACATTTCCGCTGCAAAACTCTAGTATTTTGATGAACATATATGTACTCACTGTAGACTAAGATCTGTCTTATAACTTAGTTTATCTACCGTGTACTTTCAGTCATGTAATCCTTTGAGTTTAACTCTTCTTTTATGTAAATAAAGCTTTGTTCATAGTTTGTATGTAGTCTCTTATGTATGTATGATCAGTTAGTCCCCTTCTTCCCCGCTTCTTTAATCCAACCCCAGTCGCACCCCGGCTTCTATCGTCCCTCGGGATTTGGGGCTGTGATAAAATTAAAATCTAAAACGAAATTAAATTGCGGCAAAACAGTGTTGAGCTCAACGAGAAAACGCAGAAACCACTACGAAAATCGGAGTTGTGTGTCCATAAGCATCGATTAATTTGGCATCCATCCGCATTTTCTCTGCAATCTATTTTCTAAACTGGAGAAATTCATTAATGGAGGATGCAAAATTTTCGAAGAAATATAATAACAGTAAAAAGAACCAATTTGTGATAAATAGAAGAAATGGAGAATTGAAAAACCATATGAGACGAAGATAACATCCATAGCATGTGAGACGAAGAGCGAGTTGTAGTTGGTAGTGTCACAGTCCCATATCCCGAGGGACGGCAAAGCCGAGGTGCGACTAGGGGTTGGATTAAAGAAGCGGGGAAGAAAGGGGGATTGAACAGATAGACAGACAATTATAACAGTTTATTTCTATGAACTTGATACCATTATATTAAAGGAGAGTCGATCTCGAAGGATCGCTCGAAAGTTATTCTCAAAATATAACTAAGTTAAAGTACGGAACTTAGACTTCAAAATTATGCATTAATAGAAATTGTTTGGCAGCGGAAATGTAAACTAGCATACTAGTCTTCTTCTTCAGTTATAGCCTACTCAACCACCACCGCCTTCGTCTCTCAACCTGCACATTTAAAAACAAACATGCAGGGCTAAGTACACGAAGTACTTAGTGGGCACGTTGCCGAAAACATAGTATAATAGTATTGATTATCAGGCATCATAAACAGTAACGCTCCGGGGGTTATTCAATAAAGACCTGAGCTTACTAAACATTTTACTTCTTTCACGAATCACAATAGCTTGGCCAAGCATTTTATACATGTTACGTTCAATTTGCCCAACTTCTGTTTCAACGTCGGGGAAGAGTTAACTTCTTCCGCGAACGTTCAACTCACCGCGGCATGGCTACCCCTCAACAGGGTACCACACACTCCGGCTACCGTGTACACTTAACTTTGGAAAATCCCGTACGGTTAACTCAGAGTCCGATCGATTTAGTTAATCCCAGTTGACTAACTCAGAAAGGCACAAACGAACTCACATAAAACAAATCATTTAATGCCATGATAATCATTTCAAATCACAATTATCAAAGCTGTAAACAAAAGGTTTTCGAGCATTGCTCATTTTGTTTTTATATAGAAATCCCACCTTGAACGTTTACAGAACTAAACTCGAGCTTCCGTCTTCCGTCCTGTCTTCTAAACTCGACCTCCTCCTTTACGCAAATAATAAGACTTCGATAAGTGGTCGAGTCGATTAAAGAAAAAGGATTATTGAAATCGGTTAAAGTCTTTTAGGTCTTTGCACGCTTATCTAGTTACTTTTGATTAATAAGAAACGAGACTTGAACTCATCTCGATTAGGATTAACTCGGATTCTCTCTCGACACTTAGGTCAGTAAATAATAAGAGTCAAGAACTCATAACGACTTAAAAGTCCAAACGAAAATAAGTTGAAAAGAATTCAACTTAAGAAATTAGGTTTTAGAAGTTTCCTGCACAAGACAGTAGTTCTGGGGTTTGCCCAGAACAGAGTATTTCTAAACAGGGGACGTGCCCTATACCAAAAGAAAGCTACGGATATCTAGTTTACTCTCCAATTTACAGATCTCGATTTCGTTGAGCGAGCTAAGAGTTATGACAGTTTCCGTAAAAGGTCGCAGAACTGCCCGAACTAACCCTAGGGCTCGATAAAACTCGACGTATAATTCCCTATGTTCGAATAAATGCTACGCCACTTCAATACTCACGAAATTCTACTCTTAGGACAGTCAACACATTAATCATTTATCGAGAATACTTTATCCTTTCTCGGTTTAATAATACGACAAATATTCCCTCGTTGTTTCACTAGTCGATTACTAAACCAATTTTATTTCATTTCCAACTTAATCAATTAACTTCTAACTTATAAATCAAATCGTGTCATTATCATTATCTAACTCTTATACACATTACTACTCATTAACTAGTTAAATTCAATTAAGAATTAACCTTTACACTTAATATTAATCAATTAATTCATTAAATAAAATTCCAATTTTAATGAATAAAATATTATTATTTTTATTTAATTTAATTTAATATTATTTAATATTATTATAATATTATAATATTATTTAATATTTTATTTTATTTATATTATTATTATTATTTTATTTTATTTTTAATTAATTTCAAATTTAATTAATTAATTAATTTAATAATTAATTAATTAATTTTATCTTTAATTTTAATCATATTCAAATCTTCATGTTCTTGGCCAAGAACACCAAGAACACCTAGAACACACACTAAAATCCTATGAGCTAATTTCCATCGATTTTTCATGTTTTAATCCATTTATTTCATTTATCCTTGATTTCATATCTTATAATTAACCATTAACTTCACTAATACCAAGTTATAACATAATCTAACAACATAATCTAAAATTTTAGAATCAAACCCTAACTTTTACTAATTTTTGGTTTTAACTACAATCAAGGGGGTTCGATTTCTAATTAATTATTAACCAGAGAAATTCAATTCTATGCATTATTAACCAAGTAATTAAACTTAAAACATCATCCCCTTATACTCAAATAATTAGGGAGGTGATTTCCACTTGATTTTAATCCATGGAATCCATTTCTAATCCTTCCAATAACAAGAATATAAACTTAAATCATAAATCCTACAATTCTTCATCAATTCGAAAATTTCAAAATAAAAATAAAAGAATTTTAATCGGATGGAAAGAGAGCTAGGATCGTTACCTTGCTAGATATGATCTTAGTTTCGATATTGGATGGATGATAAAGAAGTTGTGTTGATTCTTGGAGGAACTTGAGCACAAAATGAAGAACAAAATACTAAGAAAAATAAAGGAGAAGTGGCGGCTGCAAAGGGAGGAGAAATGAAGGAAAAAATGAGGTGGTGAGGGGGTATTTATATTACAAGGTGAGTCATGGTGGTGAGTCATAAGGTGATACTTGCAACCAAAGTAAAAATATAAATATCCTAATGGATGACTAAGGCATTGGCGGTTTTGAGGCTATATTTTTAAGCAAAATATCTCATTTTCCGAGTCTAATACCGCGTATTAATAAACGAGAAATAAATTTCTAGACGGGTTGTTGGGAAATTTATTAGTATAAGTTTTGATGAATTCCAAAACCGGCTGACCCCAACCGAGTAGATGTTGCCAATACCTAATGTTAGAATTTAGGCTCGCTGTTTGAGCAAAGTTAAGATTTTATCTTTACAGGTCCCTAGCTGAAGATGGCAACAAGGCGTCACTCAGACAGAACATCAGTTGGGAAGAAAGACAATTGAGAGTTCATTTGTTCAGATGCAAACAAGGGGAAGTCTTCAGAACATCAGTTGAAGGAAACCAACTGAGCGTTCATCAGATAAGAAACAGTTGAGAGGAAGAGAACATCAGATGAAAAGGAAATCATCTGAGGGTTCAAACCCAACCGAGTAAAGAAGTGGAAGACAACTGAGGGTTCAGTTTCAGAACCTCAGTTATAGAATCTGAACAAGGAGTTCAACTGTTTTGAAGTTCAAAGTCAGCTGAGAACTCGACAGATCGGAACATCAGCTGAAGATCACTCAGATGAAGGTCAAGACTTTCAACCGACAAACCGAAGTTGACTGTCAAAGATTTGAGTTTCAAAAGGAAGTCACATGAGGGTTTGACCGTTCAGTCATTACCCCATCTGGCCCAACATAAGGCTGTCTCAGATGGAAAGCAGAAGAGCACAGATGCCATATCAGGAAAGTCTGCAGAGATGAGAGACAAGCCATCGCTATCAACCGATCAGAGATCAACTGCTCCTCCAACGGCTAGTTGATTCTCTCCGCCTATAAATAGAGGCATTCTCTCATTCGAGAGATAGAGGACACACGAGACAGACTGAAGCAAGAGAGAAAAGTTCAATCACAAGCGAAAGAAAAATCTGCTAAACTCCTATTCTAAGAACATCAGCAGCTGAGAGTTCAAGAGTGATAGAACATTAGTAGCTGAGGGTTCATAAAGTGAAAATCTGTCTTAGATCTTAGTTTGAGTGTTTATTCGCTCAAGCCTTAGATCCAGCTCTCATTCGTGATCGAGCTGTAGTTGGAAATTCTACCCTTTCTCACACCGTAAAAAGTGTGCTAGGACCTTACTCTTCCTGTAATTGAGTAGTCAGGTCGTCAAGTACCCGTAAATTTGACTTAGGCTGTATAGTGCCCGAAAACTAAACTGTAACGGTTGCTCAGCCCGCGTAAGCTGAGTGGTTCTGTCCAGAAGAACTTGGACTGAGGTGTGTGGACTCACATCTCCCCGTGGACATAGGAGTTCTCTCCGAACCACGTAAATCTTGTGTGTCGTGTTTTCTTTTGTGTTTAGTCTTTATTATCATATCTTAACTGACAAACAAACCGCATACAATCTGCATACTTTCATAACAACAGTTTTGGTTTTGACCAACCGTGCATAAAAGCGTGAGTTTGATTTTACGAGTTTATTTTCCACCACATTCCGCACAGCACCAACCTTCCAGCTGAGGTTGCTTACTCAGCTGTGAGATCCCAACTGAGTCCTCTCACTCAGTTGAAGTTGATTTCAAGTGTTAAGTTTTTTTTAAAAGCTCAAAAATCCTAACTGGTGTATTCCCCCCCCCCCCATACACCAGTAACTCGTATCGGGACCATCAAGTGGTATCAGAGCAGTGGTTCAAAAGACTGCTGACTCTGTTTCACGAGGTGTGAATTCGAGAATTTTCTTCAGTGGTCAACTGAACAGGTCTTTTCACGCTAGTGCATTCTTGCTCGCATTTTTGTTGTCCTGCTTTTGTTTGTGCAGATGGACGTCAAGGACAAGATCACGGTCATGTTCTCTGTTGTCAACTATACATCATGGAGAACTCGAATGAAGAAGATCCTTTTGTCCAAACATCATAGGATGCAACAAGTTCTCACATCTGGACCAATCATCATACGAGACAGAATACTTCGCACTCCCACAAATCCCAACGATGGAGATGCAGTGGTGGAGTATGTGGAGAAACAGCCAGAGGACTACACTCCGGAGGAGGCCAAGGTGAGCCAGCTGGATATCTGGGCTCAGAGCACAATAATGTCCACGGTTGGACAAGATTATCTGCCCTGGATAGAGGAGTGTGAGACCGCAAAAGAGATGTGGGACATCCTAGCCTCGCTAAGTGAAGGAAGCGACGAGACAAAGGAAAACAAGTTCTCGCATGCATGTCAAGATTTTGACAATTTCAGTCTGCGACCTGATGAGACTATAGATCAGCTAGAGCTTCGGTTTATGGACATCATCAGAAGAATCCAATCCATCCGGAAAGGAAAATACACTCTAAGAGAAATAAACCTCAAAGTGTTGCAAGCTCTACCGGCTGAGTGGGATACTTTCACAAATATCCATGAGAGCCGAGCTGACCTAGGTGAAATGGGAACTGAAAGATTATTCTCAATCTTGAAAGGAAATGAGTATAAGGTCAACAGAAGGAGGTCGCAGCCCTCAAGTCAGAAAAATAGAATTGAGGATGTCGGCTCAGCATCAAAGTCAATTGCCCTCCGAGCTGACTACTCAAAGTCGAGATCGTCAAGGCCAACCAGGTCGGCTGACACGACTGCAAAGGAGCCGAGCAGAGAAGAACTGCAACAGAACATTGCAGCGTTGTCAAAGAAGTTAGCCGATATGGATACTCGGTTCGGCAAATATAAACGTTTCTATAAATCAAACCGAACTCGAGACAGTTCGAAGCCAGTCACCAATGGTTGCTTCGAATGCGGCAAGGAAGGACACTTCAAAGCCGATTGCCCAGACCTCTCAAAGAAGGAAAGAGAAGCACTGAGGGCGAAGCAAACTGCAAAGAACAAGGCCATGGTAGCTGAAGAGGCAGCTGACGATATGGACATCTTCACAGACACTGAAGATGAGGATGACCTGACCTCTACCAACAAAGTCATCAGTCCGGATCAATGCCTCATGTCACTTGGAACCGACCAAGATGATATTGAGGTACAATCTAATCCTGCTTGCTTAAATTCTTCCAATACTTCTAACATGCAGGAATCTATGAACGATGAGTTGGAACCCTCCTGGAATGATTTTCAAGAACTCAGTGAGGAACTGCATCAGCAGTCGGTTGAGTTTAAGAATCTTCAAGCCCAGTTCGCCAAGCTTGAAGATTCCTTAACCGAAAAGGACGATCTAATCAAGAGACAAGCTGAAGAAATTGACCAGCTGAAAAGTCAACTGAGTATAGCCAACCAAACTGAGGCTTCAACCGATGAACAGTTGAAGGAACAGATCAAGGCACAGAACGAACAGTTGAACAAGCAAGAGGCTCAGATCGACCAGCTGATAAAGACATCAGATGCCCAGACCGAGCATATAGCTGTTCTTCTCAAGGATCTTCAGACTGAGAAGGACAACCTGACAAAGCTATATCAGTCATCCGAGATCATCGATAATCTCATCAAATACAGACGGCAAACGGATGATGTGTCTGGACTCGGATACGACGTGGCAAAGGACACTGGAATTCCACCAGCTACCTTCACCAGGGCTGAGGAAGTCATGGTTGCCAAACCTAACACAGTTGAGTATGCAACTGAACAAACACTCTCACAACCGATAAAGGTAACTACGGCTGAGAAAGGCAAAGGAGCTGCAGATGGAGCACCAACGAAACAGTCCCTGGAGTCTACAACCGAGGGGGAATGTTCCAAGACTCAACGGAGGAACCGGAGACGTCGGAGTCGCAATCAAGCTCAAATTCGACAACATATCCAAGCTCAGAACCGACGTGATAACCGACCAACAAACCAATCACAGCAGAGATGGAACCAACAGAACCGACCAAGCTTCAACCGACATAATCAACAACGGTTCCATCACCACAACAATCAGAGGTTCCAACAGAGTCAACCTATGTGGAAAAGTTACGACAGCTATGGTTACTCATGCCACAACATGAATCAACATCCGGGCATGAACAGCTATCGTCAACAGCCAAGGCAATGGAATCAGAATCAGCCAAGAAGATTCCACAATGGCGTCCGACCTCACAGACAAACTCAACAGGATAAGAATCGCCATCAAAACAGGGGGAAAGCCTCACCTCCTAAAGCCCAACATGGGAGAAATCCAACTCCTCCCAAGAAACAGAGCATCATTTCAAACAACAAGCTTAAGGATAACCGGGGTGTTGTTATAATTGATGAAAATGGGCAGATCATTTGGAATGACAAGGCTATTCGAGTGTACAGAGAAAAGCGACGCACGGTTCCAGCGGGAACTGGTTCTAACCCTCCAGGACCCAACTGAAATTGGGGACCTAAGCGAGTTTCTCCTTGCAGGTACAGGAGAAACAGCTGAGGAAGAAGAAGGCGTCTACAACAATGTGGGTGATGGATAGTGGATGCTCGAAACACATGACAAATCTGAAGGATTTGCTTGGAAGTTTCGTGGAGAAAGAAGATCCATCAGTTACTTTTGGTGATAACTCAAAAGGTTATACCAGAGGTTACGGTACCCTTGAAACCAATCATGTTTCAATTTCTAATGTCTCTTTTGTTGATGGATTGAAGCATAACCTGCTCTCCATCAGCCAATTCTGTGATAATGGGTTCTCTGTCAAGTTTGATGCACAGGGTTGCAGAGTTAAAGATGTCAGATCAAAGCAGGTGATATTGTTGGGAAATCGATCTCCAACAGGGAATGTATACTACGCTGACTGGAACAGCAGCCTCCCTGACACTTGCCTGTTGTCAAAGAGCAGTTCGGATGTGAGCTGGCTGTGGCACAAAAGGCTCAACCATCTGAACTTCAAGATGATGAACCGACTTGCCAGACAAGAACATGCAAGAGGCATACCTAACCGAGTGTTTTAAACAACACACATCTGCAGTGCATGCCAGCTGGGAAAGCTCGCTAGAACCTCCTTCTGGTTGAAGTCAACTCCTTCAACTGACCGAGTGTTACAGCTGATCCACATGGATCTCTTCGGGCCAGTTACACCAAAAAGCATTAATGGAAACGAATATAAATTGGTTGTAACTGATGACTACTCAAGATATACGTGGACCATCTTCATGCGCCACAATAGTGAGACCCGAGATGAGCTGCCCAAGCTGATGGATCGGATATCGAACCAACAAGAGATGAAGATCATATCTATCAGATCAGATCGTGGAACGGAGTTTCTAAATGAAACCATCATTGAGTATTGCGAAAAGAATGGCATAACCCATCAGACATCAGCCGCGCGTACTCCACAACAGAATGGCGTAGCTGAGCGAAGAAATAGAACTCTGAAGGATGCAGCCACATCCATGTTAGCGAGCTCAGCACTGCCTAAGAGATTTTGGGCTGAAGCGATCAACACAGCATGCTACACACAGAATCGATCTCTTCTCACCAAGCAGTTGGGAAAGACGCCCTACGAGTTGTGGAGACGTAGAAAGCCAGATATTTCTTATCTTCGTGTTTTTGGATCTAAGTGTTATATTCACAACAATGGGAAGACTCAGTTGAAAACCTTTGATGCTAAAGCTTTGAAGGGCATATTTCTTGGATATGCAGCTCGGATCAAGGCATATAGAGTTTTCAACAACAGCTCTTCGTGTTGTGGAAATAACACCTCATGTTAGTTTTGATGAATCTACCTTCGAGTGCAGGGAACAGGTAAAGGAACAACACGCGGATCCAGCTGTTCTACCAAATCTCACCAGATCGCAAGCTCTTCGGGAAAAGAACCGAGCTGAACCACTGGTATGGGCAACTAAGGATGAGGACCCATACTCCTCTGAAGATGAATGCGAAGACCTCAGCTCGTCCCTAGGGGGAACTTCAGCTCATGTCCCTCCAACTGCATCAGCATCCGATGCCCAACCGAACTCGGTTCAATCTATTGTAAATGTTGAGGATCCAGACTCAACAGCTGATCAATCACCAGCTCTGAAGACTCCAACTCAGATGTCTGAACAGCCACTGTTGGAAGAAGAAGGAAGACGCAACCGAAGATGGTATGAAGTTCATTCCACCAACGACATCATCGGAGATCCAACCGAGGGTGTGCGCACAAGGAGCAGAGTTGCAAATCTAGAATCAACCGAGGAAGAATCCAACACTTATGCCCAATATGCTGAGGAATTGGCAGTTCTAGAGGAGTTCGAGCAAGCTGGAGATGTTGCCATGATTTCTTGCTATGTAGCTGATGTTCCAGAACCGAAGAATGTTGGGGAAGCTCTCAATTGTGTCCACTGGACAACAGCCATGCAAGAAGAATTGAATGAGTTTCTACGCAACTGTGTATGGGAGTTAGTAGAAAGACCAAATGGTGTCAAGGTGATTGGACTAAAGTGGATTTTCAAAAACAAGAGAGACGCCATTGGATTCATTGTGAGGAATAAAGCAAGGTTGGTAGCTCAAGGATACTGCCAACAAGAAGGAATTAATTTTGAAGATTCCTTTGCACCAGTTGCAAGGCTGGAAGCCATCCGGATCTTTCTAGCTTATGCCGCACATCACAAGTTCAAAGTATATCAGATGGATGTGAAGTGTGCATTCCTCAATGGAGATATAAAAGAAGATGTATATGTTGAACAACCTCCTGGTTTTGAGACTGGGGATGGAAGAGTGTACAAGCTGAAGAAAGCTATCTATGGTCTAAAGCAAGCACCAAGAGCATGGTATGACACTCTTTGTGGATTTCTACTGGACTCGGGGTTCAAACGAGGTTCAGTTGATAAAACTCTGTTCACCATCAAAGTTGAAGAAGATATACTTGTCGTGCAAATTTATGTCGATGATATCATTTTCGGGTCCAAGTCGGAGGAGCTGTGCAAGAAATTCTCCGATCTTATGAAGGAAAAGTTCGAGATGTCAATGATGGGCGAGATGAATTATTTCCTTGGATTACAAGTGAAGCAGTCACCTGAAGGGATTTTCATCAACCAGTCCAAATATACAAGGGAGCTCATCACCAAGTTCGGATTGCAGACAAGTAAGACAACCAAGATCCCTATGAACACGAACTGGAAGATCGAACCAGAAGCTGAGGGAAAGCTCATTGATGCCAGCCAGTATAGAGGGATCATCGGTTCGCTGCTCTACCTAACTGCCAGCCGACCAGACATTTCATACACAGTTGGAGTGTGTGCTCGTTTTCAAGTCCAACCAAGAGAAGCACACATGTTGGCAGCAAAGAACATCATTAAGTATCTGAAGGGAACTGTCAATGTTGGATTGTGGTACCCAACTGATGACAATATCCAGCTGACTGGATACTCAGATGCCGACCTAGCAGGAGATCGGTTGGACAGAAAATCTACTTCTGGACACTGTCAGTTCATGGGAAGCAAGCTGGTTTCATGGTTCTCCAAGAAACAAGCGTGTGTTGCTACTTCGACAACCGAGTCAGAGTACATGGCTGCCGGAAGCTGTTGCATGCAAGTATTGTGGCTGAAGCAGCAGCTGAGAGATTATGAAGTCTCAACTGGACAGGTTCCCATACATTGTGATAGCTCGAGTGCCATAGCTATCTCTCTAAACCCTGTTCATCACTCTCGGACTAAGCATATCGATATTCGTCATCACTTCATCCGAGATCATATTGAGAAGAAGGATGTGTCCATGGAGAAGATCCCAACTGAGATTCAGAGAGCTGACATCCTCACCAAACCTCTTCTTGAAGCCCGGTTCAAGATGCTGTGTGATCTTCTAGGACTTTTGGATCCGAGCTAAAAACTCATCCGAGCAGAAGAGTCATCCGAGCTGATAAGGATTCATCCGAGCTGAAGAATCGGATATCGACTTAAGGGGGAAGCTCAGATGAAGGGGGAAGCTCAGATGAAAGGGGAATATCAGATACTGATTGCCAACTGAAGACGTCAAACGTCAGCTGAACAGACGAACTCGAGTCAGCTGATGGTAAGCGGCAACTGAGGAACACGACTAATGAACACAGCTGATTCAGACATCAGCTGGTAGGTATCATTTATGACTGAAGGTGTTATATTCTTAAATGAGAATGTTTGAAATAAATTCAAACATTCCTGTGCTAGTCAGTTATATTAAAATAGCCATCATGTCGCATTAAATGTAATGTACGGCTGAGCATCCATAGCCTACTTTATAGTGCGACTGGGCTGACATGAAACTGTACACCTTCTCACGCGCTGGTTGGAACTCGGATCAAAACGTCGAGTCAAAGATAGTCAACAGTCGCGTGATCCCAGCCGTTGATGGATTCCCGCCATTTAACCCCAGCCGTTGATCTCATCCAAGTCAAAGACCTATATAAGGCGAAAAATCAGGAAGATATCTCCTACTTTCCACATTCGTGCTTATCAATCATACTACTCATCGTCTTCCAGTTTTTCTGCCTAACCCTTTTCTGCAAATAGATTTCTTCCTCCCCTATATATTTTACCTTTGCAGTGATTTAATGGCACCCAAAAGCAAAAGAATGGCATCATCCGGACCTTCCCTCGTGCCTACAACGTATGAAGAGTCGTTCGATATGTTAGTATCGAAGATTCACTTCGAGCAGATCCTCTCCGACGAGGATCTAGAGTCGCCGGTCCTAGCCCCTCTCGCCAACACTCTCCGTGAGAACGGACTTCTGGAATGGGCCAAGCTCTGTCCCTCTCACTTGCTCAGGCGTCAAGTCGGAGAATTCTACGTCAATCTTCTTCGCCCCCTTGACAGTTCAAAGGGAGTTTCTACGACGGTGTCCTGCCGACAAAGAGATGTTCCGGCAAGGACAATACGTCGTGTCTCCTTCTCCATTGACGTGTCCGATGTCCTCCGATACATCATACCAATCAACCACACCGCCACCGAGTTCCTGGAGAATATTACCGACGAACAGGCGGATGAATTTCTACAGGATGCTCTGATCGAGCCAGAGCGGTTGAGGAGCAACATGCAAAGGACTAAGCTGAAGCCTGAACACCGCTTGATGTTCGACGCCGTGTCGAAGGTCGTGTTCGGATACAGTGGCGCGTTCGGCGACATCAGCCGACCCAAGTTGAAACAGCTGTTGGCCCTGGAGCACCAACACCAAATCAACTGGTTCCAATATTTTCTGAACCAGTTGATGATGGAGAAGTCGAAGATCCCTGAGACTACGACTGAGTCTGGAGAGAAGCTGCTGAGTGTGAAGGGCACGCTCAACTTCGGATGCAAAATCTCCGCCCTCATCCTCCTCGCCACAAAGGACCGCAACATGGTCTGGGCTGACTGCGAGGAGACGCCGCTGAAGAAGCTGTTGCTGTTCCCGACAGCCAAGAAAGCACAGGAGGTGCTGAGGAGTGTCTACACTCCCAAGGACAAGAGGGAGTCGGGAAGGCCAGCTAAGTCAACAGCTGAGGAAGAACAAGCTGTTGCTCGCCCAACAAAATCCAAAGCCCCACGTCGCCGAGCTGACGTTGAGACGGAGTCGACTGATGAACCTGCCCAGAAAAAGTTAAGGGTAAGGCTCAAGAAGACAATCAAGAAGGCAGCTGAGGTGCCAGCTGATGAGCCAACTGATGTTCCAGCTGACGAGTCAGCTGATGAGCCAGTTGAAGTTCCAGCTGAGGAGCCAGCTGAGGAACAAGCTCCAGACGAGGAGGGAGCGCAGGTCGAGTCCACACCTGCTGAGGAGTGTTCCGAATCCAGCCGCTCAGCTGAGGCCGCATCATTCGAGATCGCACCTCGAGGCCCCGGAGCTGATGAGGCTGAGGGCATAGAGACGTCGGATGCATCCTCCTCATCTGAGGACCTCGAAGATGCTACCACCTCCCCCACAGCTGGAGCAAATGATGTACCGCCCCCAGAGCCTCTTGCTCTCTCTACCCTAATCGAGCTAGAAATTCCGAGCTCTCAGCTCGATGCCAATATCGTGACCTCTCCTTCGGCCGATGTTGAGGAAACCATTCCACCCTCTTCCCCAACTGAATCCCAAATTCCGAGCTCTCAGCTCGATGCCGGTGTTGGGACCGACTCTTTGGCCAACATCGATGAACCTCTTGAACCCGAACCATACAATCTCACCCCCTCCCCGATCAATGAAGCGGAGGACCTGCAGGCTGTTGCTGACGAGCACGAAGGCAGGGTAGCCTACTGCTTTCAAAAGCTGTTGGGTCTATTCCCTGCGGCTCGCGACATGCCCATCTTCGCCACACTGGGAACCGAGCTACTGTACCAGTTCCACCTGATCTTCAGCCAGTGGTATGTCAAGGAAGACACGATCAGGGTACTGAGCTGGGACAGGCTGAAATCTGATGAGTCCCGCATCCGAGCCTACTTCAACTATTCCAACTTGGAGGTGGCGTACAACAACCGGATCGCGTTGCTCACTAGACGGTTGAACCAGAGTCTGGCTGAAGGGAAGGACACCAGGGAGGCAGCTGAAAAGGAGTGTGTCGACTTCCTTGACAGCATGTTGGTAAAATCAGCCGACTTCCTTGAAGATGTCGATGCAGCAGCCGCAGCCGGAAAAGAAGAGGAGGAGAACCTGAAGCTGTACCTGGCAAACCGTCAAGCCATGGTCACAGCTGAGCCTCTAGCTCAGTCTGCTCAAGCTTCTCCAGCTGATCAGCTCGCTCCTTCAACAGAACAAATCTGCGAGCTAATGGCTGAGAGGGTAAACCAGTTGAGGACTGAGCTGCTCGCCAACCTCCAGCACCAACACGATGACCAGCTGAGGGAGTTGGCATCTCAAGAAGTGAAGTATCAACAACTGATGGAGGAGAATGCCGAGCTGAAGATGAAGATGAATGATCTCTCCTCCTCCACCAGTCAGGACGTGTCGGAACTGAAATCCACTCTGTTGGGCTTGAAGTCGGAAGTGAATGTCTTCAAGTCCTTGGCTGACTCAAATCTGGCCAAGTCCCAACAGACGCAGGATGCTGAATGGGAGTCTCGGTTCGAGTCGCGTTGGGCTGAGTTCGTTGCATTTCAGACAGAGGTCAACGACAACCTCTCTGTCTTGAAGAAGGCAGAACAAGAGCGCCAGGACTCCGAACTGGCAAAGAAAATCGAACTGGAGTGTGCGGTCGATGAACTCTTCAACCGTGTTCAATCCACCGAGGCCAAACTCAACTCTCTGGACGGTTCAGTAGCAAGCCTTGTTGCTGATGCCAAAAAGGGGGAAGAGAAGGAGAAGGAGGGTGAAGCACAGGAAGAAGAAGAGACCCAAGAAGAAGGAGTGCTAGCTGCTCAACCATCCAAATCTCAGCTGAGGAGAAGGAAGTCTGCTGCTGCCAAGACAACCGAAGTCGGTGGAGCCGAAATGTCTAAGGACTTGGAGCTGGCAAAGAAGATTGGAGTTTCCTACAGCTCCATAGCCGAGATCGCAGCCGAGCTGGATTCTGAACTCGACGGGATAACAACCGAAGAGTGCATTGCAGCGGCCAAGGCTATGGATGTAGAGGAGAAGGACTACATGAACCCGAGCTGGATCAGAAAGTTTGCCGCCAGCCAGGCGAGGAGGGTGAACCAGTTCGAGGTTGAGCTGAAGAAGGTTTCTCAGAACCTGGACCGCAACGTTGCCTCCCGCAGCCGACGCCGCATCAACAGAATCCAATCAAAGGCGGAAGCTCGGTTGAAGCAACAAAGGTTGCCTCTAAAGTCCAAGGTTGAGAGTCGGTTCAGGCATACTGACAAATGGATGCCGACCGAGTGGAATGAGGATTGGGAGATCAAGCAGGAGTTCGTGAACGACTTCTATTACAGGAAGGTTTACGCAACTGACGACCCAAGGAGAGCGTTCAAAGAGGCGCTGACTGAGTTGCACTCAGGTGACCCGGGCATGTTCAGTCAATTCAGGAGGGCCATGATTGACGCCAACCTGGACTTGAACACTGTTCCAATTCCCAAGAGGGTTACTTATCGGCCACCTCTTCTCTCGGATTCCAGCAACCCGAACCGTCAGAAGATTGCATCTGAGGCGAGGCAGGTCTGCAAGGAGCATGGAGTGGACATCTCTAAGGAGTCACCTGCTAAGAGGGAAATTTTTGTAAGGATTTTTGGCAAGTATGGGCTACAATACTAGCTCAGTTAGTTTTCTAGCAACTGTTGTAATTTTTCTGATTTTTTTTAGTCTATCTTTCGTAACAATCAGTTGTAATGAAAACTATTTCATTATAAGATTCACCTTGATGAACAATCCCTCATTGTCCAAGCTCTGAATCACAAAGTCTTTTAAATACCATGTTATAACTGTGCTAACCCTTTGATGTTTTATCTTATAGACTGTCTAGAATTTCAGCTGAGATTTTAGATAAGTTAGTGAGATTTAAGATCAGTAGTGGTTTCAAGTTGTAAGTGGTTTTGGCATCATCAAAAAGGGGGAAATTGTTGGGAAATTTATTAGTATAAGTTTTGATGAATTCCAAAACCGGCTGACCCCAACCGAGTAGATGTTGCCAATACCTAATGTTAGAATTTAGGCTCGCTGTTTGAGCAAAGTTAAGATTTTATCTTTACAGGTCTCCAGCTGAAGATGGCAACAAGGCGTCACTCAGACAGAACATCAGTTGTGAAGAAAGACAACTGAGAGTTCATTTGTTCAGATGCAAACAAGGGGAAGTCTTCAGAACACCAGTTGAAGGAAACCAACTGAGCGTTAATCAGATAAGAAACAGTTGAGAGGAAGAGAACATCAGATGAAAAGGAAATCACCTGAGGGTTCAAACCCAACCGAGTAAAGAAGTGGAAGACAACTGAGGGTTCAGTTTCAGAACCTCAGTTATAGAATCTGAACAAGGAGTTCAACTGTTTTGAAGTTCAAAGTCAGCTGAGAACTCGACAGATCGGAACATCAGCTGAAGATCACTCAGATGAAGGTCAAGACTTTCAACCGACAAACCGAAGTTGACTGTCAAAGATTTGAGTTTCAAAAGGAAGTCACATGAGGGTTTGACCGTTCAGTCATTACCCCATCTGGCCCAACATAAGGCTGTCTCAGATGGAAAGCAGAAGAGCACAGATGCCATATCAGGAAAGTCTGCAGAGATGAGAGACAAGCCATCGCTATCAACCGATCAGAGATCAACTGCTCCTCCAACGGCTAGTTGATTCTCTCCGCCTATAAATAGAGGCATTCTCTCATTCGAGAGATAGAGGACACACGAGACAGACTGAAGCAAGAGAGAAAAGTTCAATCACAAGCGAAAGAAAAATCTGCTAAACTCCTATTCTAAGAACATCAGCAGCTGAGAGTTCAAGAGTGATAGAACATTAGTAGCTGAGGGTTCATAGAGTGAAAATCTGTCTTAGATCTTAGTTTGAGTGTTTATTCGCTCAAGCCTTAGATCCAGCTCTCATTCGTGATCGAGCTGTAGTTGAAAATTCTACCCTTTCTCACACCGTAAAAAGTGTGCTAGGACCTTACTCTTCCTGTAATTGAGTAGTCAGGTCGTCAAGTACCCGCAAACTTGACTTAGGCTGTTTAGTGCCCGGAAACTAAACTGTAACGGTTGCTCAGCCCGCGTAAGCTGAGTGGTTCTGTCCAGAAGAACTTGGACTGAGGTGTGTGGACTCACATCTCCCCGTGGACGTAGGAGTTCTCTCCGAACCACGTAAATCTTGTGTGTCGTGTTTTCTTTTGTGTTTAGTCTTTATTATCATATCTTAACTGACAAACAAACCGCATACAATCTGCATACTTTCACAACAACAGTTTTGGTTTTGACCAACCGTGCATAAAAGCGTGAGTTTGATTTTACGAGTTTATTTTCCACCACATTCCGCACAGCACCAACCTTCCAGCTGAGGTTGCTTACTCAGCTGTGAGATCCCAACTGAGTCCTCTCACTCAGTTGAAGTTGATTTCAAGTGTTAAGTTTTTTTTAAAAGCTCAAAAATCCTAACTGGTGTATTCCCCCCCCCCCATACACCAGTAACTCGTATCGGGACCATCACGGGTACATTTCCGGCGGAAACTAATTCGACGAATAAATCCGGAATAATTAATATACTTAAAAAGTATATTTCAAACTTAAAAATCTAAAAAGATTTTGGGACATCACAGTCCGGAATTTAGTTTTCGTACGCAAAAACTCTAATACAGTAGTCATTTCACTGACTTCCATAATTTATTTTTGGAAACGGTTTTCACCGTTAGTCTTAGAATTAAATTTTATGAACTTAGGCGTGCAAAGCCATATTAAATTATTAAATTTTTATTTTTATGACGGAAGAGAAATACGGGGTATTACATCCTACCCCTCTAACAACAAATTTCGTCCCGAAATTTGCATACCTTCTTCAAAAAGGTAAGGATATCGCTCCCTCATCTTTTCCTTGAGTTCCCACATGGCTTCTTCTTGCCCGTGGTGATTCCACAACACTTTAACCAACGGTATTGACTTATTTCTTAACACTTGGTCCTTTCGATCCAAGATTGACAACGGCCTCTCTTCGTAACTTAAGTCGGACTCAAGAACAACGTCTTGTTGGTTAATTACGTGCTTAGGGTCAAAGACGTATTTTTGCAATTGTGAGACGTGGAAAACGTTATGAACACCTTCTAGACTTGGCGGTAAAGCCAATCTATAAGCAACGGGCCCTATTCTCTCCAAAACCTCGTAAGGACCTATAAATTTTGGTCTAAGCTTACCCTTCACTCCAAATCTAACGATTCCCTTAGACGGGGAAATCTTAAGAAAAACCTTATCTCCGATTTCAAAACTTAAATCGGATCGATGCACATCGACATAGGATTTTTGTCTACTCTGGGCCTCTTTCATTCGAACTCGAATCTGTCGAATGATCTCAACCATCTCGTCTATTGCATCCGGTCCTAAATTTTTCCTTTCGCCCACTTCATCCCAGTAAAGTGGTGACCTACACTTCCATCTGTATAATGCCTCGTAAGGCGCCATTCCTATGGTAGCTTGGTAACTGTTGTTGTATGCGAATTCAACCAACGGTAAGAGATTTTCCCAATTCGCACTTCCACCTTTATCCAATACTAACGTTCTTAACATATCCTCGAGTATTTGGATAGTTCTTTCGGATTGTCCGTCCGTTTGGGGGTGAAAAGCCGTACTGAAGTTTAGTTCAGTACCTAGCTCCTTTTGCATCGTGATCCAAAACCTAGAAGTGAACTTAGCATCTCTATCCGATGTTATCGACTTTGGTACTCCGTGTAGATGTACAATCTCACGAACATACAATTCTGCTAATTTCTCTAATCCATAGGTCATCGGTATTGGTATAAAATGAGCTGACTTTGTGAGCCTGTCTATGATTACCCAAATGGCACTGTTTCCTCTTTTAGATCTAGGCAGTCCTGTCACAAAATTCATGGCTATACGTTCCCATTTCCATTCTGGGACATCCAAAGGCTGTAACAATCCATGCGGTCGTCAATGTAAAGCTTTCACTTGTTGACAAGCTTAACATCGTTCTACAAACAAGGCTACGTCTCGTTTTAATCCATTCCACCAGAAATTCCTTCTCAAATCTTGGTACATCTTCGTACTCCCTGGGTGTGCTGTGTAAGGCGTATCGTGAGCCTCACTCATGATATCATTCTTTAATTCGTCATCGTCGGGAATACAAAGTCTACCCTCAAATAAAATCGCATTATCTGGTGCTTCGGAATAACTGTCTGGTTTAAAAGTTCTTATCTTAAGTCGAAGCTTTTCAATCGATTCGTCCCTTCTCTGAGCACTTATGATTCGCTCTCGTAAGTCTGGGGTAGCTACGAGTGCGGTTATTTAGCTTGTTATCGTCTCAGGTGTGTCGAGTACTTCTAAGTCCATTTTCTCGAATTCTCGTACAAGGGTTTCTTCTTTGACAAGAAGACATCCTAACTTAGTTAGAGTCTTACGACTGAGCGCGTCTGCTACCACATTTGCCTTTCTGGGGTGATAGTTGATCCCACAATCGTAATCCTTTACTAATTCGAGCCATCGTCTTTGCCTCATGTTCAATTCCTTTTGCTCGATAAAGTACTTCAAACTTTTGTGGTCTGTGAAAATCTCAACCCTTACACCATAGAAATGGTGTCTCCAAATCTTTAACGCATGCACAACGGTTGCGACTTCTAAGTCATGGGTTGGGTATTCAACTTCATGGGGTCGAAGTTGTTGTGAAGCATAAGCTATCACCTTTCCATCCTGCATTAGTACGCACCCTAATCCATTCTTCGACGCGTCCGTATAGACCACGTATTCCTTATTGGCTTCCGGAAGAGCTAACACAGGTGCTGTGGTTAACTTTTCCTTGAGGGTTTGGAAACTCTTCTCACACTCGTCCGTCCATTTGAACTTGCTTTCTTTCTTAAGTAGTTGCGTCATAAGTCTAGCTATTGTAGAAAATCCCTCGATGAATCTTCTATAATAACCGGCTAAACCTAAGAAGCTCCTAATCTCGTTAGGATTGGTTGGCGACTTCCAATTGTGCACTGCCTCTACCTTGGCAGGGTCTACCTTGATACCTTCGGCTGACACAATGTGTCCAAGGAACATTACTTCCTTCAGCCAGAATTCGCACTTACTGAATTTGGCATAGAGTTTCTCGGCTCTAAGTGTTTCCAATACTATCCGCAAATGTTCTTCGTGTTCCTTCTCATTTTTGGAGTAAATGAGAATGTCGTCGATGAATACTAAGACAAATTTGTCTAAGTATGGGTGGAAGATTCTATTCATAAGGTCCATGAACACTGCGGGGGCGTTCGTCAAACCAAATGGCATTACTAGGAATTCGTAATGACCATATCGGGTTCTGAAGGCAGTCTTGGGTATGTCATCGGGTTTGATTTTCAGTTGGTGATACCCAGACCTTAAATCTATCTTAGAGAATACACCTGCACCCTTGAGCTGGTCAAAGAGGTCTTCTATCCTTGGCAAAGGGTATTTATTCTTAAGGGTAATCTTATTCAACTCTTTATAGTCTATGCACAATCTTATAGAACCATCCTTCTTCCTAACGAACAAAACGGGCGCTCCCCAAGGTGAAACGCTCGGTCTGATGAAACCAACATCCAATAACTTTTGGAGTTGTATCTTAAGATCTTCTAACTCCTTAGGCGCCATCCTATATGGAGCTTTTGATTTAGGGGCTGATCCTGGTTCTAAGTCGATTGTGAAGTCTACATGACGATCTGGTGGTAACCCTGATAGTGTTTCTGGAAAGACATCCTCGTACTCTTTAACCACCTTTACGTCTTGTATTTTCCTTTCGGTTCTCGGTTCCCCATTCAGGTACACAAGATAGGCTGTGGTACCTTTCTTCTTCATCAACTTCTTGGCTTGAAGTGCAGATATGATCGGTATTATCCTACCCATTGAAATCCCATGGAATTTGGTTGGCTCTCTACCCGGGGGTTGGAAAGAGATTTTTCTCTCGTTGCAGAGAATCGTGGCATGATTCTCAGACAACCAGTCCATTCCTAAGATTATATCTACATCCCACATTATCATAACACACAAGTCATTCGCTTTAACCTTAAGTGTTCCGATTTCTAGTTCTAGGTTAGAGCAAACATGCGTAGAGGTAGTGATCTCTCCTGAAGGTGTAGTGACTCTCATAGGGTGATTAGCTCTTACAGGTCTGATATCTAGGTTATCCGCACATGAGCTAGCAATAAAAGAATGCGATGCGCCAGTATCAAACAATATCTTAATGGGGGTGTTAAGGAGTTTACCCATTCCTGCTAGGTTTCCCTTTCCTTTATTCTGCGCGTTCTGGTTGCTAGCACATGCCCTGGCATCCTGCTGCTGTCGGGCGTGTTGCTGGAATTGTTGCTGGGTTATCTGCTGCTGTGGCTGTGCCTGGATTGCCCTTAGAGGTTGAGGCTGACCTACCCGGTTTGGCCCTACTGCTTGTAAAGGTTTCGGGCATTCATTCTTAAAGTGTCCCTTTTGCCCACAGTTAAAGCAAACTCCCATGTTTGCTCGACAGACACCGTGGTGCATCTTATTGCATTGAGGACAGGCAGGAATGTTAACCCTTCCTTGGTTATATCCTTCTTGGTTGTTGTTTCTTTGTTAACCCTGAAACTGGCCCTGCTGGTTGTGGTTCCTCTGCTGCCCTTACTGGTTATTTCCCTTCCATGGCTCGGTTTGATTATTCCCCTGTAAGTACAGTCCTGACTGACTGTTCCCCTGCCATGGCCTCTTGCCATTGTTGTTGTTGTTGTTCTGGTTAGGCTGCTGAAAGCCTCTCTGGTTTCCTTGGTTATTATTGTACTGACGGTAGCCACTACCGTTTCCTCCTTCCCATTTCCTCTTGCCTTGATAGTTACTATTGTTGTTGTTGTGGAAATAGCCTCGATTCTGGTTCTGGTTCAGGGCTGGGGTGGGTACTATGGCTTTCTTCTCATCGGGCATTACAGCCTCCATTTCTAGGGCTCGTCCTAGAACCTCAGTGTAGCTCAGTCCTCCATGACTGGCTAGCGCTACCCCTAATTCGTGCCTAAGTCCCCCTCGGAACTTTCTAGAAATTTTCTCCTCGGTATCCACCTGCTCGGGTGCATACCTCAACAGTTCACAGAATTTTGCGTCATATTCTGTGACCATCATCTTACCCTGTTTTAAATTATAGAACTCAGCCTCCTTCTGAGCCCTATACGTCCTAGGCACGTACTTATCATATAGTGCCTCCTTAAATTCTTTCCAAGTAAAGCGAGCCAGATGCTCGGCTGGTATGACTTTCTGCCTAGCCTCCCATCAGTAGTCAGCTGAATCGGAGAGTTGGAATGCTAGACATAACATACGCTCCTCATCAGTACATCTGAGGAGTTTGAAAATCTTCTCAGTAGATCGTACCCAGAGCTCAGCATCGTTCGGGCTGCCCGATCCATTAAACATGGGTGGGTTTCTCTTGAGGAACAAGTCCACGATATCACGACGGGGTGGGGGTGGAGGTGGTGGAGATGGTGATGGTGGTGGAGGGGTTTCGTTATGTTCATGCTCTTCCTCTCTATCATTCTGTGTTTGACGTCGACCTGGCCTTCCAGGCCTACCACGTCCTCTACCCCTTCGGTTGTTCACTCTCGGCGGCATTATGAAACTATAGAAACGGGAATTCTTATTAGCATCTTTGCCTTTAATCTTTACTTTAAAATTTCCTCCAACTTTACACAAGTTTTACGGAAGAAAAATCGATGACGGTATCAATATGGTTTCTATGAGACCCTTTCAGCTTCATACGTTAAATAAGTGCAACTGACTACTCATGGTACGAAACAAACATTCACTGGATCACAACCCACTCACGATCTATATATATATATATACATCAAAAGAGTAATACTTTTGCCTCCGACGAGGACTTATACAAAACTAGACTACAACTAGTCTAGACTAGGCTAACTGCCTATCTACGTACAGAATGTGCTAACAAAATGCATTTCGTAACCGACTAGAGTACTATGAAAGAAAATTTACTGATCCGACTATATACAAGGCTTTTACTATACTACTACATATCCAAGGCTCTGAACTGCCCTCTATAGCCTGAACTCTTCGGAGTCCTCCTCCTAATCCTCCTCGTAATCATCCTCCGAATCCTCCTCCATCGGATCCTCATCCTCAGAGCCTGAACCGTCGACTAACTGTAGCATCTCGTCCATTGTGAAGTCGTCCCAAGGTACCAAGAGTGGGGGTGAAGGCTCGTCCGAAACTGTCTTCTCTAAGTGTGGGACCCAGTTGTCACCACTGTTCATTGCCGTCCGTTTCTTTGGAGAACTAGATCGGACTCGGGATGGTCCTGCCTCATACACTGCTCTAATTCTGGTCAAGTCTGCACAAATCCCGTCCAGCAATCTGTGTGGATTTAGTAACTGTAACAGGGCGGTATGCTCTGCGTCTATCCCTAAGTACCCTGATCCTGTCTCAAACGGTCCCCATAAACTCACAGAAGGCTCGGGTATACTTGGAGATGGTAACCCTAACATAGTAGCTACCTCCGTGTCAATCTCTATATCTCCTAGTCCTGGAATCAACTCCTCAATGGGTGTAAGAACTAGTGGCATCTCTAGCATTGCGGCCAATTCTGCAAGCGAGATAGTAGGCTCTATCTCCTGGTCCTGCTCCAGTGAATAATGGAGGTAAGGGGGGTGCTCTCGAATAGGAACTGCTACCATGGGTCTTCTTTGAAAGAAACGCTCATGTATAGCATAAGCGAATCCCTTGTAATCCCCTGTCGGCTCGGTGTCATCTCCAACTAATGCAAGACTGTACCAAGCTCTATCATGCGCCCAACCACGCCATTCCTCTGGCAAATGTGTGATCAAATCAGCTATGGCTTGTCGATCCGTAACAGATCGCCGTACTGAATTGAACTTTGTTGAGAAGTTACTGACTATCTGTCCTATATCATGTTTCAGGCCTACCTCAAAATCATAGTACTCATCTACTTTCATGTCTGCCCAGGTACGTTGCGGTGGAGATTGCCTCTCCTGAGCTGAGTCATAACTAGTATCCATCCTACAAGGTTTTTAGGGAATACGGATCAGTAAACGCAAAATCCTATTCATAACATTATCTTAACCGACAACTTATCTTAAGCACTTAGCAATTCTATGTAATTGCTCTCAAGTACTTCAAATTAATAAACAAAATTTCCAAGACTTTTCCGTTCCTTCAACTTATCGCATAATTATTCATTTCGCTTTCTCGAAGGATATTCGTACCGGTTCTCGATTATTAAAACAAGATAGTGTCAACCTTGTTCATGTCACTATACGCAAGTGACATTCGTATGCAGAAGTCCTTCTCGTTTCACGATCTCCTTTCGAAATCCTTTGGAACCAACGTTTTTTAAAATGTCTATGTTCTCCGGGAATCTTAGCTCAACCGTCTAAGTTCTCATAGAATCGGGAGAAGCCTTAGAGCAACGTCTAAGTTCTCATTTCAAAATATTTTCCAAAATAAATGAAATTATAACTCAAAATAATGTCACAAACTTTCACATAATTCACATTTGGCATACTTGATTCACAAATCAATCACATACTGTATTCCATAATACTTTCCATGAAATTAATTTATACTCACAAACCTTACTTTCTTTCCTTGCTCGGTTGAGTCGATGAAGCGGGAGGTTGAGTGATTACTATGTTATTAGACCTAGTGATACGACCCAAGACTTAGTGATACGACCTATCTTACTTGTAAGAAAAGACTCGGGTGTAGAGCATATGCAAATGATCAATCACACTACTTGAAAGAAGACTTGTATACAGAACAGAAACGATTGCTCTGATACCACTCTGTCACAGCCCCATATCCCGAGGGACGGCAAAGCCGGGGTGCGACTAGGGGTTGGATTAAAGAAGCGGGGAAGAAGGGGGGATTGAACAGATAGACAGACAATTATAACAGTTTATTAGAGTCGATCTCGAAGGATCGCTCGAACGTTATTCTCAAAATATAACTAAGTTAAAGTACGGAACTTAGATTTCAAAATTATACATTAATAGAAATTGTTTGGCAGCGGAAATGTAAACTAGCATACTAGTCTTCTTCTTCAGTTATAGCCTACTCAACCACCACCGCCTTCGTCTCTCAACCTGCACATTTAAAAACAAACATGCAGGGCTAAGTACACGAAGTACTTAGTGGGCACGTTGCCGAAAACATAGTATAATAGTATTGATTATCAGGCATCATAAACAGTAACGCTCCAGGGGTTTTTCAAAAAGACCTAAGCTTACTAAACATTTTACTTCTTTCACGAATCACAATAGCTTGGCCAAGCATTTTATACATGTTACGTTCAATTTGCCCAACTTCTGTTTCAACGCCGGGGAAGAGTTAACTTCTTCCACGAACGTTCAACTCACCGCGGCATGACTACCCCTCAACAGGGTACCACACATTCCGGCTACCGTGTACACTTAACTCTGGAAAACCCTGTACGGTTAACTCAGAGTCCGATCGATTTAGTTAATCCCAGTTGACTAACTCAGAAAGGTACAAACGAACTCACATAAAACAAATCATTTAATGCCATGATAATCATTTCAAATCACAGTTATCAAAGCTGTAAACAAAAGGTTTTCGAGCATTGCTCATTTTGTTTTTATATAGAAAGCCCACCTTGAACGTTTACAGAACTAAACTCGAGCTTTCGTCTTCCGTCCTGTCTTCTAAAATCGACCTCCTCCTTTACGCAAATAATAAAACTTCGATAAGTGGTCGAGTCGATTAAAGAAAAAGAATTATTGAAATCGGTTAAAGTCTTTTAGGTCTTTGCACGCTTATCTAGTTACTTTTGATTAATAAGAAACGAGACTTGAACTCATCTCGATTAGGATTAACTCGGATTCTCTCTCGACACTTAGGTCAGTAAATAATAAGAGTCGAGAACTCATAATGACTTAAAAGTCCAAACGAAAATAAGTTGAAAAGAATTCAACTTAAAAAATTAGGTTTTAGAAGTTTCCTGCACAAGGCAGTAGTTCTGGGGTTTTCCCAGAACAGAGTACTTCGAAACAGGGGACGTGCCCTATACCAAAAGAAAGCTATGGATGTCTAGTTTACTCTCCAATTTACGGATCTCGATTTCGTTGAGTGAGCTAAGAGTTATGACAGTTTCCGTAAAGGTCGCAGAACTGCTCGAACTAACCCTAGGGCTCGATAAAACTCGACGTATAATTCCCTATGTTCGAATAAATGCTACGCCACTTCAATACTCACGAAATTCTACTCTTAGGACAGTCAACACATTAATCATTTATCGAGAATACTGATGGTCCCGATACGAGTTACTGGTGTATGGGGGGGGGGGGAATACACCAGTTAGGATTTTTCAACTTTTGAAAAATCTAACACTTGAAATCAACTTCAACTGAGTAAAAGGACTCAGTTGGGATCTCACAGCTGAGTAAGCAACCTCAGCTGGAAGAGTGGTGCTGTGCGGAATGTGGTGGAAAATGTACTCGTAAAATCAAACTCACGCTTTTATGCACGGTTGGTCAAAACCAAAACTGTTGATGTGAAAGTATGCAGATTGTATGCGGTTAGTTTGTCAGTTGAGATATGCAAAAAAAAGACTGAACACAAATAAACACGACACACAAGATTTACGTGGTTCGGAGAGAACTCCTACGTCCACGGGGAGATGTGAGTCCACACACCTCAGTCCAAGTTCTTCTGGACAGTTCCACTCAGCTTACGCGGGCTGAGCAATCGTTACAGTTTAGTTTCCGGGCACTAAACAGCCTAAGTCAAGTTTGCGGGTACTTGACGACCTGACTACTCAATTACAGGAAGAGTAATGTCCTAACACACTTTTTAGGGTGTGAGAATGGGTAGGATTTCCAACTACAGCTCGATCACGAATGAGAGCTGGATCTAAGGCTTGAACGAATAAACACTCAACCTAAGATCAAAAACAGTTTCGATCTCTAGGAACCCTTAGCTACTAATGTTCTCTCAAATTGGAACTCTCAGCTGCTGATGCTCTTAGATGATGATTTTGCAGAATTGCTTTTTGCTTTGATTTCTCTCGTGAAAGCTCTTGAATTTTCGTCGTCTATCTCTTCTGTGTATCTTCTCGAATGAGAGAATGCCTCTATTTATAGGCAGAGAGAATCAACTAGCCGTTGGAGGAGCAGTTGATCTCTGATCGGTTGAAAGCGATGGCTTGTCTCTCATCTCTGCAGACTTTCCCGATATGGCATCTCTGCTCTTCTGCTTTCCATCTGAGACAGCCTTGTGTTGGGCCAGATGGGGTAGTGACTGAACGGTCAAACCCTCATGTGACTTCCTTTTGAAATTCAAATCTTTGACAGTCAACTTTGGTTTGTCGGTTGAAAGTCTTGGCCTTCATCTGAGGGATCTTAAGCTGATGTTCCGATCTGTCGAGCTCTCAGCTGACTTTGAACTTCAAACAGTTGAACTCCTTGTTCGGATTCTATAACTGAGGTTCTGAAACAGAACACTCGGTTGTCTTCCTTGTATTTACTCAGTTGTGTTTGAACCCTCAGATGATTTCCTTTTCATCTGATGTTTTCTTCCTTTCAACTGTTTCTCATCTGATGAACGCTCAGTTGGTTTCCTTCTCAACTGATGTTCTGAAGACTTCCCCTTGTTTGCATCTGAACAACTGAACTCTCAGTTGTCTTTCTTCACAACTGATGTTCTGTCTGAGTGACGCCTTGTTGCCATCTTCAGCTGGAGACCTGTAAAGATAAAATCTTAACTTTGCTCAAACAGCGAACCTAAATTCTAACAATAGGTTCTGGCAACATCTACTCGGTTGGGGTCAGCCGGTTTTGGAATTCATCAAAACTTATACTAATAAATTTCCCAACAATTTCCCCCTTTTTGATGATGCCAAAACCACTTACAACTTGAAACCACTACTGATCTAAACCTCACTAACTGACCTAAAATCTTAGCTGAAATTCTAGACAGTCTATAAGATAAAACATCAAAGGGTTAGGACAGTTATAACATGGTATTTAAAAGACTTTGTGATTCAGAGCTTGGACAATGAGGGATTGTTCATCAAGGTGAATCTTATAACTGAATAGTTTTCATTACAACTGATTGTTACAAAAGATGGGCTCAAAAACCAAAAAAAAATTTACAACAGTTGCTAGAAAACTAACTGAGCTAGTATTGTAGCCCATACTTGCCAAAAATCCTTACAAAAATTTCCCTATTAGCAGGTGACTCCTTGGAAATGTCCACTCCATGCTCCTTGCAGACCTGCCTCGCCTCAGATGCAATCTTCGTGCGGTTCGGGTTGCTGGAATCCTGAAGAAGAGGTGGCCGATAAGTAACCTTCTTGGGAACTGGAACAGTGTTCAAGTCCAGGTTGGAGTCAATCATGGCCCTCCTGAATTGACTGAACATGCCCGGGTCACCTGAGTGCAACTCAGTCAGCGCCTCTTTAAACGCTCTCCTTGGGTCGTCAGTTGCGTAAACCTTCCTGTAATAGAAGTCGTTCACGAACTCCTGCTTGAACATCTCCCAATCCTCATTCCACTCAGTCGGCATCCACTTGTCGGTATGCCTGAACCGACTCTCAACCTTGGACTTTAGAGGCAACCTTTGTTGCTTCAACCGAGCTTCCGCCTTTGATTGGATTTTGTTGATGCGGCGTCGGCTGCGGGAGGCAACGTTGCGGTCCAGGTTCTGAGAAACCTTCTTCAGCTCAACCTCGAACTGGTTCACCCTCCTTGCCTGGCTGGCGGCAAACTTTCTGATCCAGCTCGGGTTCATGCAGTCCTTCTCCTCTACATCCATATCCTTGGCCGCTGCAATGCACTCTTCGGTTGTTATCCCGTCGAGTTCAGAATCCAGCTCGGCTGCGATCTCGGCTATGGAGCTGTAGGAAACTCCAATCTTCTTTGCCTGCTCCAAGTCCTTAGTCATTTCGGCTCCACCGACTTCGGTTGACTTGGCAGCAACAGACTTCCTTCTCCTCAGCTGAGATTTAGATGGTTGAGCAGCTGGCACTCCTTCTTCTTGGGTCTCTTCTTCTTCCTGTGCTTCATCCTCCGTCTCCTTCTCTTCCCCCTTTTTGGCATCAGCAACAAGGCTTGCTACTGATCCGTCCAGAGAGTTGAGTTTGGCTTCGGTGGATTGAACACGGTTGAAGAGTTCATCGACCGCGCACTCCAGTTCGATCTTCTTCGCCAGTTCGGAGTCCTAGCGCTCTTGTTCTGCCTTTTTCAAGACAGAGAGGTTGTCGTTGACCTCTGTCTGAAAGGCAACAAACTCAGCCCAACGCGACTCGAACCGGGACTCCCATTCAGCATCCTGCGTCTGTTGGGACTTGGCCAGATTTGAGTCAGCCAAGGACTTGAAGACATTCACTTCCGACTTCAAGCCCAACAGAGTGGATTTCAGCTCCGACATGTCCTGACTGGTGGAGGAGGAGAGATCATTCAGCTTCATCTTCAGCTCGGCATTCTCCTTCACCAGTTGTTGGTACTTCACTTCCTGAGCTGCCAACTCCCTCAGCTGGTCATCGTGTTGGTGCTGGAGGTTGGCGAGCAGCTCGGTCCTCAACTGGTTGACCCTCTCAGCCACTAGCTCGCAGATTTGTTCTGTTGAAGGAGCGAGCTGAGCAGCTGGAAGGGCTTGAGTAGACGGAGCTAGAGGCTCAGCTGTGACCATGGCTTGACGGTTTGCCAGGTACAGCTTCAGGTTCTCCTCCTCTTCTTTTGCGGTGGCGGCTGCTGCATCGACATCTTCAGGGAAGTCGGCTGATTTCACCACATGCTGTCAAGGAAGTCGACACACTCCTTTCCAGCTGCCTCCCTTGTGTCCTTCCCTTCAGCCAAACTCTGGTCCAACCGTCTAGTGAGCAGCGCGATCCGATTGTTGTACGCCACCTCCAAGTTGGAATAGTTGAAGTAGGCTCGGATGCGGGACTCATCAGATTTCAGCCTGTCCCAGCTCAGTACCCTGATCGTGTCCTCCTTGACATACCACTGGCTAAAGATCAGGTGGAACTGGTGCAGTAGCTCGGTTCCCAGTGTGGCGAAGATGGGCATGTCGCGAGCCGCAGGGAACAGACCCAACAGCTTTTGAAAGCAGTAGGCCACCCTGCCTTCGTGCTCGTCAGCAACAGCCTGCAGGTCCTCCGCTTCGTTGATCGGGGAGGGGGTGAGATTGTATGGTTCGGGTTCAAGAGGTTCATCGATGTTGGCCAAAGAGTCGGTCACAACATCGGCATCGAGCTGAGAGCTCGAAATTTGGGATTCAGTTGGGGGAGGGGGTGGAATGGTTTCCTCAACATCGGCCGAAAAAGAGGTCACGATGTTGGCATCGAGCGGAGAGCTCGGAATTTTTGGCTCGGTTTAGGTAGAGAGAGCAAGAGGCTCTGGGGGCGGTACAACATTCACTCCAGCTGTGGGGGAGGTGTTAGCATCTTCGAGGTCCTCAGATGAGGAGGATGCATCCGACGTCTCCATGCCCTCAGCCTCATTAGCTCCGGGGCCTCGAGGTGCGATCTCGAATGATGCGGCCTCAGCTGAGCGGCTGGATTCGGTATGCTCCTCAGCAGGTGTGGATTCGACCTGCGCTCCCTCCTTGTCTGGAGCTTGTTCCTCAGCTGACTCCTCAGCTGGAACCTCAACTGGCTCATCAGCTGACTCGTCAGCTGGAACATCAGTTGGCTCATCAGCTGGCACCTCAGCTGCCTTCTTGATCGCCTTCTTGAACCTTACCCTTAACTTTTTCTGGGCAGGTTCGTCAGTCGCCTCCTTCTCAGCGTCAGCTCGGCGACGTGAGGCTTTGGATTTTGTAGGGCGAGCAGCAGCTTGTTCCCCCTCAGCTGCTGACTCAGCTGGCTTTCCCGACTCCCTCTTGTCCTTGGGAGTGTAGACACTCCTCAGCACCTCCTGTGCTTTCTTGGCTGTCGGGAATAGCAACAGCTTCTTCAGCGGCGTCTCCTCGCAGTCAGCCCAGACCATGTTGCGGTCCTTTGTTGCGAGGAGGATGAGGGCGGAGATTTTGCAGCCGAAGTTGAGCGTGCCCTTCACACTCAGCAGCTTCTCTCCAGACTCGGTTGTAGTCTCAGAGATCTTCGATTTCTCCATCATCAACTGGTTCAGAAAATATTGGAACCAGTTAATTTGATGTTGGTGTTCCAAGGCCAACAACTGTTTCAACTTAGGTCGGCTGATGTCGCCGAACGCGCCACTGTATCCGAACACGACCTTCGACACGGCGTCGAACAGCAGGCGGTGTTCAGGCTTCAGCTTAGTTCTTTGTATGTTGCTCCTCAACCGCTCTGGCTCGATCAGAGCATCCTGTAGAAATTCATCCGCCTGTTCGTCGGTAATATTCTCCAGGAACTCGGTGGCGGTGTGGTTGATTGGTATGATGTATCGGAGGACATCGAACACGTCGATGGAGAAGGAGACACGACGTATTGTCCTTGCCGGAACATCCCTTTGTCGGCATGACACCGTCGTAGAAACTCCCTCTGAACCGTCAAGGGGGCGAACAAGATTGACGTAGAATTCTCCGACTTGACGCCTGAGCAAGTGAGAGGGGCAGAACTTGGCCCATTCCAGAAGTCCGTTCTCACGGAGAGTGTTGGCGAGAGGGGCTAGTACCGGCGACTCTAGATCCTCGTCGGAGAGAATCTGCTCGAAGTGAATCTTCGATACTAACATATCGAACGACTCTTCATACGTTGTAGGCACTAGGGAAGGTCCGGATGATGCCATTCTTTTGCTTTTGGGTGCCATTAAATCACTGCAAAGGCAATATATATAGGAGAGGAAAGAAATCTATTTGCAGAAAAGGGTTAAGCAGAAAAAAACTGGAAGACGATGAATAGTATAAATGATATGCACGAATGAGGAAAGTAGGAGATATCTTCCTGATTTTTCGCCTTATATAGGTCTTTGACTCGGATAAGATCAACGGCTGGGGTTAAATGGCGCGAATCCATCAACGGCTGGGATTACGCGACTGTTGACTATCTTTGACTCGACGTTTTGATCCGAGTTCCAACCAGCGCGTGAGAAGGCGTACAGTTTCATGTCAGCCCAGTCGCACTATAAAGTAGGCTATGGATACTCAGCCGTACTTTACATTTAATGCGACATGATGGCTATTTTAATGTAACTGACTAGCACAGGAATGTTTGAATTTATTTCAAACATTCTCATTTAAGAACATAACACCTTCAGTCATAAATGATACCTGCCAGCTGATGTCTGAATCAGCTGTGTTCATTAGTCGAGTTCCTCAGTTGCCGCATACCATCAGCTGACTCGAGTTCGTCTGTTCAGCTGACGTTTGACGTCTTCAGTTGGCAATCAGTATCTGAGATTCCCCCTTCATCTGAGCTTCCCCCTTAATTCGATATCCGATTCGTCAGCTCGGATGAATCCTTATCAGCTCGGATGACTCTTCTACTCGGATGACTCTTTAGCTCGGATGAGTTTTTAGCTCGGATCCAAAAGTCCTAGAAGATCACACAGCATCTTGAACCGGGCTTCAGGAAGAGGTTTGGTGAAGATGTCAGCTCTCTGAATCTCAGTTAGGATCTTCTCCATGGACACATCCTTCTTTTCAATATGGTCTCGGATGAAATGATGACCAATATCGATATGCTTAGTCCGAGAGTGGTGAACAGGGTTTAGAGAGATAGCTATGGCACTCGAGCTATCACAATGAATGGGAACTTGTCCAGTTGAGACTTCATAATCTCTCAGCTGCTGCTTCAGCCATAATACTTGCATGCAACAGCTTCCGGTAGCCATGTACTCTGACTCGGTTGTCGAAGTAGCAACACACGCTTGTTTCTTGGAGAACCATGAAACCAGCTTGCTTCCCATGAATTGACAGTGTCCAGAAGTAGACTTCCTATCCAACCGATCTCCTGCTAGGTCGGCATCTGAGTATCCAGTCAGCTGGATATTGTCATCAGTTGGGTACCACAACCCAACATTGACAGTTCCCTTCAGAAATTTAATGATGTTCTTTACTGCCAACATGTGTGCTTCTCTTGGTTGGACTTGAAAACAAGCACATACTCCAACTGCGTATGAAATGTCTGGTCGGCTGGCAGTCAGGTATAGCAGCGAACCGATGATCCCTCTATACTGGCTGGCATCAATGAGCTTTCCCTCAGCTCCTGGTTCAATCTTCCAGTTCGTGTTCATAGGGATCTTGGTTGTCTTACTTGTCTGCAATCCGAACTTGGTGATGAGCTCCTTTGTATATTTGGACTGGTTGATGAAAATCCCTTCAGGTGACTGCTTCACTTGTAATCCAAGGAAATAATTCATCTCACCCATCATTGACATCTCGAACTTTTCCTTCATAAGATCGGAGAATTTCTTGCACAGCTCCTCCGACTTGGACCCGAAAATGATGTCATCGACATAAATTTGATGGTGAACAGAGTTTTATCAACTGAACCTCGTTTGAACCCCGAGTCCAGAAGAAATCCACAAAGAGTGTCATACCATGCTCTTGGCGCTTGCTTTAGACCATAGATAGCTTTCTTCATCTTGTACACTCTTCCATCTCCAGTCTCAAAACCAGGAGGCTGTTCAACATATACATCTTCTTTTATATCTCCATTGAGGAATGCACACTTCACATCCATCTGATATACTTTGAACTTGTGATGTGCGGCATAAGCTAGAAAGATCCGGATGGCTTCCAGCCTTGCAACTGGTGCAAAGGAATCTTCAAAGTCAATTCCTTCTTGTTGGCAGTATCCTTGAGCTACCAACCTTGCTTTATTTCTCACAATGAATCCAATGGCGTCTCTCTTGTTTTTGAAAATCCACTTTAATCCAATCACCTTGACACCATTTGGTCTTTCTACCAACTCCCATACACAGTTGCGTAGAAACTCATTCAATTCTTCTTGCATGGCTGTTGTCCAGTGGACACAGTTGAGAGCTTCCCCAACATTCTTCGGTTCTGGAGCATCAGCTACAAAGCAAGAAATCATGGCAACATCTCCAGCTTTCTCGAACTCTTCTAGAACTGCCAATTCCTCAGCATATTGGGCATAAGTGTTGGATTCTTCCTCGGTTGATTCTGGATTTGCAACTCTGCTCTGTGTGCACACACCCTTGGTTGGATCTCCAATGATGTCGTCAGTGGAATGAACTTCATACCATCTTCGGTTGCGTCTTCTTTCTTCTTCCAACTGTGGCTGTTCAGAAATCTGAGTTGGAGTCTTCAGAGCTGGTGATTGATCAGCTGTTGAGTCTGGATCCTCAACATTTACTATAGTTTGAACTGAGCTCGGTTGGGCATCGGATGCTGATGTAGTTGGTGGGGCATCAACTGAAGTTCCCCCTTGGAACGAGCCGAGGTCTTCGCATTCATCTTCAGAGGAGTATGGATCCTCATCCTCAGTTGCCCATATTAAAGGTTCAGCTCTGTTCTTTTCCCGAAGTGCTTGTGATCTGGTGAGAACTGGTAGAACAGCTGGATCCGCGTGTTGTTCCTTTACCTGTTCCCTGCACTCATAGATAGATTCATCAAAACTAACATGAGGTATTATTTCCACAACACGAGAGCTGTTGTTGAAAACTCTATATGCCTTGATCCGAGCTGCATATCCAAGAAATATGCCCTTCGAAGCTTTGGCATCAAAAGTTTTCAACTGAGTCTTCCCATTGTTGTGAATATAACACTTAGATCCAAAAACACGAAAATAAGAAATATCTGGCTTTCTGCGTCTCCACAGCTCGTAGGGCGTCTTTCCTAACCGCTTGGTGAGAAGAGATCGATTCTGTATGTAGCATGCTGTGTTGATCGCTTCAGCCCAAAATCTCTTAGGCAGTGCAGAGCTCGCTAACATGGATGTGGCTGCATCCTTCAGAGTTCTATTTCTTCGCTCAGCTACGCCATTCTGTTGTGGAGTACGCGCGGCTGATGTCTGATGGGTTATGTCATTCTTTTCGCAATACTCAATGATGGTTTCATTTAGAAACTCCGTTCCACGATCTGATCGGATAGATATGATCTTCATCTCTTGTTGGTTCGATATCCGATCCATCAGCTTGGGCAGCTCATCTCGGGTCTCACTTTTGTGGCGCATGAAGATGGTCCACGTATATCTTGAGTAGTCATCAGTTACAACCAAAGTATATTCGTTTCCATTAATGCTTTTTGGTGTAACTGGCCCGAACAGATCCATGTGGATCAGCTGTAACACTCGGTCAGTTGAAGGAGTTGTCTTCAACCGGAAGGAGGACCTAGCGAGCTTTCCCAGCTGGCATGCACTGCAGATATGTGTTGTTGAAAACACCCGGTTAGGTATGCCTCTTGCATGTTCTTGTCTGGCGAGTCGGTTCATTGTCTTGAAGTTCAGATGGTTGAGCCTTTTGTGCCACAGCCAGCTCACATCCGAACTGCTCTTTGATAACAGGCAAGTGTCAGGGAGGCTGTTGTTCTAGTCAGCGTAGTATACATTCCCTGTTGGAGATCGATTTCCCAACAATATCACCTGCTTTGATCCGACATCTTTAACTCTGCAACCCTGTGCATCAAACTTGACAGAGAAACCATTATCACAGAATTGGCTGATGGAGAGCAGGTTATGCTTCAATCCATCAACATAAGAGACATTAGAAATTGAAACATGATTGGTTTCAAGGGTACTGTAACCTCTGGTATAACCTTTTGAGTTATCACCAAAAGTAACTAATGGACCTTCTTTCTCCACGAAACTTCCAAGCAAATCCTTCAGATTTGTCATGTGTTTCGAGCATCCACTATCCATCACCCACATTGTTGTTGACGGCTTCTTCTTCCTCAGTTGTTTCTCCTGTACCTCAATATCATCTTGGTCGGTTCCAAGTGCCATGAGGCATTGATCCGGACTGATGACTTTGTTGGTAGAGGTTAGATCATCATCATCTTCAGTGTCTGTGAAGATGTCCATATCATCAGCTGCCTCTTCTGCTACCATGGCCTTGTTCTTTGCAGTTTGCTTGGCCCTCAGTGCTTCTCTTTCCTTCTTTGAGAGGTCTGGGCAGTCAGCTTTGAAGTGTCCTTCCTTGCCACATTCGAAGCATCCATTGGTGATTGGCTTCGAACTGTCTCGAGTTCGGTTTGATTTATAGAAACGTTTATATTTGCCGAACCGAGTGTCCATGTCGGCTAGTTTCTTTGACAGCGCTGCAATGTTCTGTTGCAGTTCCTCTCTACTCGGCTCCTTTGCAGATATGTCAGCCGATCTGGTTGGCCTTGACGATCTTGATTTTGAGTAGTCAGCTCGGAGGGCAACTGACTTTGATGCTGAGCCGACATCCTCAATTCTATTTGTCTGACTTGAGGGCTGCGACCTCCTTCTGTTGACTTTATACTCATTCCCTTTCAAGATTGAGAACAATCTTTCAGTTCCCATTTCACCAAGGTCAGCTCGGCTCTCGTGGATATTTGTGAAAGTATCCCACTCAGCCGGTAGAGCTTGCAACACTTTGAGGTTTATTTCTCTTAGAGTGTATTTTCCTTTCCGGATGGACTGGATTCTTCTAATGATGTCCATAAACCGGAGCTCTAGCTGATCGATAGTCTCATCAGGTCGCAGACTGAAATTGTCAAAATCTTGACATGCATGTGAGAACTTATTTTCCTTCGTCTCGTCGCTTCCTTCACTTAGCGAAGCCAGGATGTCCACATCTCTTTTGCAGTCTCACACTCCTCTATCCAGGGCAGATAATCTTGTCCAACCGTGGACATTATTATGCTCTGAGCCCAGATATCCAGCTGGCTCACCTTGGCCTCTTCCGGAGTGTAGTCTTCTGGCTGTTTCTCCACATACTCCACCACTGCATCTCCATCGTTGGGATTTGTGGGAGTGCGAAGTATTCTGTCTCGTATGACGATTGGTCCAGATGTGAGAACTTGTTGCATCCTATGATGCTTTGACAGAAGTATCTTCTTCATTCGAGTTCTCCATGATGTATAGTTGACAACAGAGAACATGACTACGATCTTGTCCTTGACGTCCATCTGCACAAACAAAAACAAGACAAAAAAAAAAAAAAAAAAAAAACGAGCAAGAATGCACTAGCGTGAAAAGATCTGTTCAGATGACCACTGAAATAAAATTCTCGAATTCACACCTCGTGAAACAGAGTCAGCAGTCTTTTGAACCACTGCTCTGATACCACTTGATGGTCCCGATACGAGTTACTGGTGTATGGGGGGGGAGGAATACACCAGTTAGGTTTTTTCAACTTTTGAAAAATCTAACACTTGAAATCAACTTCAACTGAGTAAAAGGACTCAGTTGGGATCTCACAGCTGAGTAAGCAACCTCAGCTGGAAGAGTGGTGCTGTGCGGAATGTGGTGGAAAATGTACTCGTAAAATCAAACTCACGCTTTTATGCACGGTTGGTCAAAACCAAAACTGTTGATGTGAAAGTATGCAGATTGTATGCGGTTAGTTTGTCAGTTGAGATATGCAAAAAAAAGACTGAACACAAATAAACACGACACACAAGATTTACGTGGTTCGGAGAGAACTCCTACGTCCACGGGGAGATGTGAGTCCACACACCTCAGTCCAAGTTCTTCTGGACAGTTCCACTCAGCTTACGCGGGCTGAGCAACCGTTACAGTTTAGTTTCCGGGCACTAAACAGCCTAAGTCAAGTTTGCGGGTACTTGACGACCTGACTACTCAATTACAGGAAGAGTAATGTCCTAACACACTTTTTATGGTGTGAGAATGGGTAGGATTTCCAACTATAGCTCGATCACGAATGAGAGCTGGATCTAAGGCTTGAACGAATAAACACTCAACCTAAGATCAAAAACAGTTTCGATCTCTAGGAACCCTCAGTTCTCTCAAATTGGAACTCTCAGCTGCTGATGCTCTTAGATGATGATTTTGCAGAATTGCTTTTGGCTTTGATTTCTCTCGTGAAAGCTGTTGAATTTTCGTCGTCTATCTCTTCTGTGTATCTTCTCGAATGAGAGAATGCCTCTATTTATAGGCGGAGAGAATCAACTAGCCGTTGGAGGAGCAGTTGATCTCTGATCGGTTGAAAGCGATGGCTTGTCTCTCATCTCTGCAGACTTTCCCGATATGGCATCTGTGCTCTTCTGCTTTCCATCTGAGACAGCCTTGTGTTGGGCCAGATGGGGTAATGACTGAACGGTCAAACTCTCATGTGACTTCCTTTTGAAATTCAAATCTTTGACAGTCAACTTCAGTTTGTCGGTTGAAAGTCTTTGCCTTCATCTGAGGGATCTTCAGCTGATGTTCCGATCTGTCGAGCTCTCAGCTGACTTTGAACTTCAAACAGTTGAACTCCTTGTTCGGATTCTATAACTGAGGTTCTGAAACAGAACACTCAGTTGTCTTCCTTGTATTTACTCAGTTGTGTTTGAACCCTCAGATGATTTCCTTTTCATCTGATGTTTTCTTCCTTTCAACTGTTTCTCATCTGATGAACGCTCTGTTGGTTTCCTTTCAACTGTTTCAACTTAATCAATTAACTTCTAACTTATAAATCAAATCGTGTCATTATCATTATCTAACTCTTATAAACATTACTCATTAACTAGTTAAATTCAATTAAGAATTAACCTTTTACAATTAATATTAATCAATTAATTCATTAAATAAAATTCCAATTTTCATGAATAAAATATTATTATTTTTATTTAATTTAATTTAATATTATTATAATATTATAATATTATTTATTATTTTATTTTATTAATATTATTATTATTATCATTATTATTTTTATTTTATTTTATTTTTAATTAATTTCGAATTTAATTAATTTAATAATTTATTTATTTATTTTATCTTTAATTTTAATCATATTCAAATCTTCATGTTCTTGGCCAAAACAACCAAGAACACCTAGAACACACACTAAAATCCTATGAGCTAATTTCCATCGATTTTCATGTTTTAATCCATTTATTTCATTTATCCTTGATTTCATATCTTATAATTAACCATTAACTTCACTAATACCAAGTTATAACATAATCTAACAACATAATCTAAACTTTTAGAATCAAACCCTAACTTTTACTAATTTTCGGTTTTAACTACAATCAAGGGGGTTCGATTTCTAATTAATTATTAACCATAGAAATTCAATTCTATGCATTATTAACCAAGTAATTAAACTTAAAACACCATCCCTTATACTCCTCTAATTTTCTGTTATACTCAAATAATTAGGGAGGTGATTTCCACTTGATTTTAATCCATGGAATCCATTTCTAATCCTTCCAATAACAAGAATATAAACTTAAATCATAAATCCTACAATTCTTCATCAATTCATAAAAATAAAAGAATTTTAATCGGATGGAAAAAGTGCTAGGATCGTTACCTTGCTAGATATGATCTTAGTTTCGATATTGGATGGATGATAAAGAAGTTGTGTTGATTCTTGGAGGACCTTGAGCACAAAATGAAGAGCAAAATACTAAGAAAAATAAAGGAGAAGTGGCGGCTGCAAAGGGAGGAGAAATGAAGGGAAAAATGAGGTGGTGAGGGGGTATTTATATTATAAAGTAGAAGGATTAAGGTGGTGAGTCATAAGGTGATACTTGCAACCAAAGTAAAAATATAAATATCCTAATGGATGACTAAGGCATTGGCGATTTTGGGGCTATATTTTTAAGCAAAATATCTCATTTTCCGGGTCTAATACCGCGTATTAATAAACGAGAAATAAATTTCTAGACGGGTACATTTCCGGCGGAAACTAATTCGACGAATAAATCCGGAATAATGAATATACTTAAAAAGTATATTTCAAACTTAAAAATCTAAAATGATTTTGGGACATCACAGTCCGGAATTTAGTTTTCATACGCGAAAACTCTAATACAATAGTCATTTCACTGACTTCCGTAATTTATTTTTGGAAATGTGTTGGGAAATTTATTAGTATGAGTTTTGATGAATTCCAAAACTGACTGACCCCAACCGAGTAGATGTTGCCAGAACCTAATGTTAGAAATTAGGCTCGCTGTTTGAGCAAAGTTGAGATTTTATCTTTACAGGTATCCAGCTGAAGATGGCAACAAGGCATTACTCAGACAGAACATCGGTTATGTTGAAAGATAACTGAGAGTTCTTTTGTTCAGATGGAATGAGGGGGAAGTCTTCAGAACATCAGTTGTGAAGGAAACCAACTGAGCGTTCATCAGATGAGAAGCAGTAGAGAGGAAGAGAACATCAGAAGAAAAGGAAGTCATCTGAGAGTTCGAACCCAACTGACTAAATACAAGAAGGACAACTGAGCGTTCTAGTTGGAACATCAGTTGTAAACTCAATCAGTTAATATCAACAAGATGAAGTTCAAAGTCAGCTGAGAGTTCAACGGTTCAGACAGAACATCAGCTGAAGACCACTCATATGAAGATAAAGACTTTCAACCGACTAACCAAGGTTGACTGTCAGAAAGGTTAAGATTTGAATTTCAAAAGGAAGTCACATGAGGGTTTGACCGTTCAGTCATTACCCCATCTGGCCCAACACAAGGCTGTCTCAGAAGGAAAGCAGAAGAACTCAGATGCCATATCGGGAAAGTCTGCAGAGATGAGAGACAAGCCATCGCTATCACAGAACAGAGATCAACAGCTCCTCCAACGGCTAGTTGATTCTCTCCGCCTATAAATAGAGGCTTTCATTCATTGGAAATGAGCACGGAAGACACACAAGACGAGACAGAGCGAAAGAAAGAACTATATTCCTTACTCGAGCTGAATTAGATTTAGCCTCTAAGAACATCACTTGTTGAGAGTTCTAGAGCATTAGATTGTGTCTGAGTGTCTTTAAATCGAACCTTGAGAACATCACTTTGTGAGAGTTCATAGAGTGTTAGATCCCAGCTCACTTCTTGTTCGAGCTGTTAGTTGGAACCTTATCTTTTATACCTGAAAAGGTTTTAGGACCCTACTCTTCCTGTAATTGAGTAGTTAGGTTGTCAAGTACCCGCAAACTTGACATAGGTTGTTAAGTACCCATAAACTTAACTGTAAAGGTTGATAAGTACCCGTAAACTTATTGCAACGGTTGCACAGCCCGGGTAAGCTGTGTGGTTTGTCCAGAAGAACTTGGACAGAGTTGTGTGGACTCACAACTCTTCGTGGACGTGGGAGGGTTATCTCCAAACCACGTTAAATCCTGTGTGTCTGTGTTTATTTTATTCAGTTATTTATTGCATTATTATCTGACCAAACTAACCGGCATACAAATCTGCATCTTTGCATATTCAACTGTTTTGGTTGTTGACCAACCTTGCACTAAAAGTGTGAGTTGATTTTAACGAGTTTAATTTTCCACCACATTCCGCACAGCCGCACTCTTCCAGCTGAGGTTGCTTACTCAGCTGTGAGATTCCAACTGAGTCCGTTTTACTCAGTTGAAGTAATTTTTAAGGGTTAAGTTTTTAAAATCCTTACTGGTGTATTCCCCCCCCCCCTCCCCGCCATACACCAGTAACTCGTTTCGGGACCATCAAGTGGTATCAGAGCAGTGGTTCAAAAGACTGCTGACTCTGTTTCACAAGGTGTGAATTCAAGGAATTTTATTCAGTGGTCAACTGAACAGATCTCTTTATCACGCTAGTACATATCTGCTTGCACCCTTCTTTTGTTGTTGTGTGCAGATGGACGTCAAAGACGATGAGGTACAATCTAATCCTGCTATTTTGAATTCTTCAATTATTTCTAACATGCAGGAAACCCTAGATGAAGAGTTGGAACTCTCATGGGACGACTTCTTAGCACTCAATGAGGAAGTGCAACAGCAGCCGGTTGAGTTTAAGAGTCTTCAAGTACAATTCGCCAAGCTTGAGGAATCCTTAACCGACAAGGATGATCTGATCAAGAGCCAAAAGGAAGAGATTGACAATCTCAATAATCAACTAAATGCTGCCAGCCAACCTAAGGCTTCAACTGATGAGGAGTTACAGAATCAGATCAAGAAACAGGAAGATCAGTTGAACAAGCAAGAAGCGCAGATCGGCTAGCTGGTGAAAAAGTCAGACGAACAGTCCGAGTATATAGCTGTTTTTCTCAAAGAATTGCAAACTGAGAAGGACAACCTGATCAAGCTATATCAGTCATCCAAGATCATAGAGAATTTAATCAGTTACAGCCGACAGACGGGTGACTTGTCAGGACTCGGTTACGATGTGGTTAAAGATAGTGGAATTCCTCCAACAACCTTTATCAAATCTGTTGAGGTCAAGGTTGTTGAACCTAACACAGTTGAATCTGAATCTCCCCAAAGTAATGCAACTTCCACTTCTCGGCAAGCTCAACCGACCAAGGGAACTCCAACTGAGAAGGGAAAAGAAGCAATGGATGAACAGAACGTTCTATCGGTTGGGACATCAATCGAGGGGAAATGTTCCAAGTCACAGAAGAGGAACTAGAGGCGTCGGAGATACAACCGAAACAAAAATCAGAACCGACCTCTGAACCGTCCACAGAACCGACCACAGAAAGAATGGAACCGACCGCAGAGCCAACAAGGACTCAACCATCTGAATCAACAGCGGTTCCATCATCAGTTCAACCAGAGGTTCCAACCGAGTTAACCAATGAGGAACAGTTCGAACAGCTGGAGATATTCATGCCACAAGTTGAATCAACATCCGAGCATGACTAGTTGTCGTCGTCAGTCAGAAATATGGAATCAGTATTAGCTACGAAGATTCCAATATGGCGTCCGACCTCACAGACAAATTCAACAGGATAAAAATCGTCATCAAAACAGGGGGAAAGCCTCACCTCCTAAAGTTCAACATGGGAGAAATCCAACTCCTCCTAAGAAACAGAACATTACTACTAACAACAAGCCTAAGGATAACCAAGGTGTTGTTATAGTTGATGATGAAGGAAAAGTAATCTGGAATGATAAATCCATCCGAGTTTACAGGGAAAAGCGACACACAGTTCCAGGGGGAACTGGTTCTAACCCTCCAGGACCCAACTGAAATTGGGGACCTAAGCGAGTTTCTCTTTGCAGGTATAGGAGAAACAGCTGAGGAAGAATAAAGCGTCTGCAATAATATGGGTGATGGACAGTGGATGCTCGAAACACATGACGAATCTGAAGGATTTGCTTGGAAGTTTCGTGGAGAAAGAAGGTCCATCAGTTACTTTTGGTGATAACTCAAAAGGTTATACCAGAGGTTACGATACCCTTGAAACCAATCATGTTTCAATTTCTAATGTCTCTTTTGTTGATGGATTGAAGCATAACTTGCTCTCCATCAGCCAATTCTGTGATAATGGTTTCTCTGTCAAGTTTGAAGCACAGGGTTGCAGAGTTAAAGATGTCAAATCAAAACAGGTGATATTGTTGGGAAATCGATCACCAACAGGGAATGTCTATTACGCTGACTGGAACAGCAGCCTCCCTGACACCTGCCTGTTATCAAAAAACAGTTCTGATGTGAGCTGGCAGTGGCACAAAAGGCTCAATCATCTGAACTTCAAGACAATGAACCGACTCGCCAGACAAGAACATGCAAGAGACATACCCAACCGAGTGTTTTCAACAACACATATCTGCAGTGCATGCCAGTTGGGAAAGCTCGCTAGATCCTCCTTCCGGTTGAAGTTAACTCTCTCAACCGACCGAGTGTTACAGCTGATCCATATAGATCTCTTCGGGCCAGTTACACCAAAGAGCATAAATGGCAACGAATATACACTGGTTGTAACTGATGATTACTCGAGGTACACGTGGACCATCTTCATGCGTCACAAAAGTGAAACCCAAGATGAGCTACCCAAGTTGATGGATCGGATATTGAACCAACAAGAGATAAAAATTATTTCCATCCAATCAGATCATGGAACTGAGTTTCTAGATCACAGTTGAGAAGAAAGACGTTTCCTTGGAGAAAAGACTCCAACTGAGATTCAGCGAGCTGACATCTTCAACAAACCTCTAGCCGAAGCGCGGTTCAAGATGCTATGTGATCTACTTGGATTGTTGGATCCTTCAAATGAGGAACCAGCCGAGGTGAAGAGATAGATGCCCATCTGAGGGGGAAGCTCAGATGGAGGGGGAAGCTCAGCTGAAGGGGGAATCTCAGATACGGATTGCCAACTGAAGACGTCAAACGTCAGCTGAACAGACGAACTCGAGTCAGCTGATGGTATGCTGCAACAATGGATCAGACATCAGCTGAACAGACGAACTCGAGTCAGCTAATGGTATGCGGCAACTGAGGAACTCGACTGATGAACACAGCTGATTCAGACATCAGCTGGCAGGTATCATTTATAACTGAAGGTGTTATGTTCTTGAATGAGAATGTTTGAAATAAATTTAAACATTCCTGAGCTAGTCAGTTACATTAAAATAGCCATCATGTCGCATTAAATGTAAAGTACGTTGACTAAGGCATTGATGGATTCGCGCCATTTAACCCCAGTCGTTGATCTCATCCGAGTCAAAGACCTATATAAGGCGAAAAATCAGGAAGATATCTCCTACTTTCCTCATTTGTGCTTATCAATTATAATTGTTCATCGTCTTCCAGTTTTCTGCCTAACCCGTTTCTGCAAATAGATTTCTTTCCTTTCCTATATATTACCTTTGCACTGATTATTAATGGCACCCAAAAGAAAGAGAATGGCATCATCCGGACCTTTCCTCGTGCCTACCACGTATAAAGAGTCATTCGATATGTTAGTATCGAAGATTCACTTCGAGCAGATCCTCTCCGACGAGGATCTAGAGTCGCCGGTCCTAGCCCCTCTCGCCAACACTCTCCGTGAGAACGGACTACTGGAATGGGCCAAGCTCTGCCCCTCCCACTTGCTCAGGCGCCAAGTCGGAGAATTCTACGTCAATCTCGTTCGCCCCCTTGACAGTTCGGAGAGAGTTTCCACGGTGGTGTCGTGCCGACAAAGAGATGTTCCGGCAAGGACGATACGTTGTGTCTCCATCCCCATCGACGTGTCCGATGTCCTCCGGTACATCATACCAATCAACCACACCGCCACCGAGTTCCTGGAGAATATTACCGACGAACAAGCAGATGAATTTCTTCAGGATGCGTTGATCGAGCCGGAGCGGTTGAGGAGCAACATGCAACGAACAAAGCTGAAGCCGGAATACCGCCTGCTGTTCGACGCCGTGTCGAAGGTAGTGTTCGGATACAGTGGTGCGTTCGGCGACATCAGCCGACCTAAATTGAAGCAGCTGGTGGCCCTGGAGCACCAACACCAAATCAACTGGTTCCAATTTTTTCTGAACCAGTTGATGGTGGAAAAGTCGAAGATCTCTGAGACTACAACCGAGTCTGGAGAGAAGCTGCTGAGTGTGAAGAGGACGCTCAACTTCGGCTGCAAAGTCTCCACCCTCATCCTCCTCGCAACAAAGGACCGCAACATGGTCTGGGCTGACTGCGAGGAGACGCCACTGAAGAAGTTGTTGTTGTTCCCGACAGCCAAGAAAGCAAAGGAGGTGCTGAGGAGTGTCTACACTCCTAAGGACTAGAGGGAGTCGGGAAAGCCAGCTGAGTCAACAGCTGATGGGAAACAAGCTGCTGCTCGCCCCGCAAAATCCAAAGCCTCACGTCGCCGAGCTGATACTGAGAAGGAGTCGACTGACGAACCTGCCCAGAAAAAGTTAAGGGTAAGGTTCAAGAAGTCCACCAAGAAGGCAGCTGAGGTGTCGGCTGATGAGCCAACTGATGTTCCAGTTGATGAGTCAGCTGATGAGCCAGTTGATGTTCTAGCTGAGGAGCCAGCTGAGGAACAAGCTCCAGTCGAGGAGGGAGTGCAGGTTGAATCGACACCTGCTGAGGAGCGTTCCGAATCCAGCCGCTCAGCTGAGGTCGCATCATTCGAGATCGTACCTCGAGGCCCTGGAGTTGATGAGGCTGAGGGCATGGAGACGTCGGATGCATCCTCCTCATCTGAGGACCTCAAAGATGTTACCACCTCCCCCACAGCTAAAGAGAATGTTGTACCGCCCCCAGAGCCTCTTGCTCTTTCTACCCAAACCGAGCCAGAAATTCTGAGCTCTCAGCTCGATGCCAACATCGTGACCGCTCCTTCGGCCGATGTTGAGGAAACCATTGCACCTTCTTCCCCAACTGAATCCCAAATTCCGAGCTCTCAGCTCGATGCCGATGTTGTGACCGACTCTTTGGCCAACATCGATGAACCTATTGAACCCGAACCATAAAATCTCACCCCCTCCCTGATCAACGAAGCGGAGGACCTGCAGGCTGTTGCTGAGGAGCACGAACGCAGGGTGGCCTACTGCTTTCAAAAGCTGTTGGGTCTGTTCCCTGCGGCTTACGACATGCCCATCTTCGCCACACTGGGAACCGAGCTACTGTACCAGTTCCACCTGATCTTTAGCCAGTGGTATGTCAAGGAGGACACGATCAGGGTGCTGAGCTGGGACAGGCTGAAGTCTGATGAGTCCCGCATCTGAGCCTACTTCAACTATTCCAACTTGGAGGTGGCGTACAACAACCGGATCGCGCTGCTCACTAGACGGATGGACCAGATTCTGGCTGAAGGGAAGGACACAAGGGAGGCAGCTGGAAAGGAGTGTGTCGACTTCCTTGACAGCATGTTGGTGAAATCAGCTGACTTCCTTGAGGATGTCGATGCAGCAGTCGCCGCCGCAAAGGAAGAGGAGGAAAACTTGAAGCTGTACCTGGCAAACCGTCAAGCCATGGTCACAGCTGAGCCTCTAGCTCAGTCTGCTCAAGCCCTTCCAGCTGCTCAGCTCGTTCCTTCAACAGAACAAATCTGCGAGCTAGTGGCTGAGAGGGTCAACCAGTTGAGGACCGAGCTGCTCGCCAACCTCCAGCACCAACAAGATGACCAGCTGAGGGAGTTGGCAGCACAAGAAGCGAAGTACCAACAACTGGTGGAGGAGAATGCCGAGCTGAAGATGAAGCTGAATGATTTCTCCTCCTCCACCAGTCAGGACGTGTCGGAGCTGAAGTCCACTCTATTGGGCTTGAAGTCGGAAGTGAATGTCTTCAAGTCCTTGGCTGACTCAAATCTGGCCAGGTCCCAACAGACGCAGGATGCTGAATGGGAGTCCTGGTTCGAGTCGCGTTGGGCTGAGTTCGTTGCCTTTCAGACAGAGGTCAACGACAACCTCTCTGTCTTGAAGAAGGCAGAACAAGAGCGCCAGGACTCCAAACTGGCAAAGAAGATGGAGCTGGAGTGTGCGGTCAATGAACTTTTCAACCGTGTTCAATCAACCGAGGCCAAACTCAACTCTCTAGACGGTTCAGTAGCAAGTCTTGTTGCTAATGCCAAAAAGGGGGAAGAGAAGGAGACGGAGGGTGAAGCACAGAAAGAAGAAGAGACCCAAGAAGAAGGAGTGCCAGCTGCTCAACCATCCAAATCTCAGCTGAGGAGGAGGAAGTCTGCTGCTGCCAAGACAACCGAAGTCGGTGGAGCCGAAATGACTAAGGACTTGGAGCAGGCAAAGAAGATTGGAGTTTCCTACAGCTCCATAGCAGAGATCGCAACCGAGCTGGATTCTGAACTCGACGGGATAACAACCGAAGAGTGCATTGCAGCGGCCAAGGCTATGGATGTAGAGGAGAAGGACTACATGAACCCGAGCTGGATCAGAAAGTTTGCCGCCAGCCAGGCGAGGAGGGTGAACCAGTTCGAGGTTGAGCTGAAGAAGGTTTCTCAGAACCTGGACCGCAACGTTGCCTCCCGCAGCCGACGCCGCATCAACAGAATCCAATCAAAGGCGGAAGCTCGGTTGAAGCAACAAAGGTTGCCTCTAAAGTCCAAGGTTGAGAGTCGGTTCAGGCATACCGACAAGTGGATGCCGACCGAGTGGAATGAGGAGTGGGAGCTGTTCAAGCAGGAGTTCGTGAACGACTTCTATTACAGGAAGTTTACGCAACTGACGACCCAAGGAGAGCATTCAAGGAGGCGCTGACCGAGTTGCACTCAGGTGACCTGGGTATGTTCAGTCAATTCAGGAGGGTCATGATTGACGCCAACCTGGACTTGAACACTGTTCCAGTTCCCAAGAGGGTTACTTATCGGCCACCTCTTCTCCCGGATTCCAGCAACCCGAACCGCACGAAGATTGCATCTAAGGCGAGGCAGGTCTACAAGGAGCATGGAGTGGACATTTCCAAGGAGTCACCTGCAAAGAGGGAAATTTTTGTAAGGATTTTTGGCAAGTATGGGCTACAATACTAGCTCAGTTAGTTTTCTAGCAACTGTTGTAATTTTCGGTTTTTGAGCCTATCTTTTGTAACAATCAGTTGTAATGAAAACTATTCAGTGATAAGAATCACCTTGATGAAGAATCCCTCATTGTCCAAGCTCTGAATCACAAAGTCTTTTAAATACCATGTTTTATCTTATAGACTGTCTAGAATTTCAGCTGAGATTTTAGATAAGTTAGTGAGTATTAGATCAATAGTGGTTTAAAGTTGTAAGTGGTTTTAGCATCATCAAAAAGGGGGAAATTTTTGGGAAATTTATTAGTATGAGTTTTGATGAATTCCAAAACCGACTGACCCCAACCGAGTAGATGTTGCCAGAACCTAATAATAGAAATTAGGCTCGTTGTTTGACCAAAGTTGAGATTTTATCTTTACAGGTATCCAGCTGAAGATAAAAACAAGGCATTACTCAGACAGAACATCGGTTATGTTGAAAGATAACTGAGAGTTCTTTTGTTCAGATGGAATGAGGGGGAAGTCTTCAGAACATCAGTTGTGAAGGAAACCAACTGAGCGTTCATCAGATGAGAAGCAGTAGAGAGGAAGAGAACATCAGAAGAAAAGGAAGTCATCTGAGAGTTCGAACCCAACTGACTAAATACAAGAAGGACAACTGAGCGTTCTAGTTGGAACATCAGTTGTAAACTCAATCAGTTAATATCAACAAGATGAAGTTCAAAGTCAGCTGAGAGTTCAACGGTTCAGACAGAACATCAGCTGAAGACCACTCAGATGAAGATAAAGACTTTCAACCGACTAACCAAGGTTGACTGTCAGAAAGGTTAAGATTTGAATTTCAAAAGGAAGCCACATGAGGGTTTGACCGTTCAGTCATTACCCCATCTGGCCCAACACAAGGCTGTCTCAGAAGGAAAGCAGAAGAACTCAGATGCCATATCGGGAAAGTCTGCAGAGATGAGAGACAAGCCATCGCTATCACAGAACAGAGATCAACAGCTCCTCCAACGGCTAGTTGATTCTCTCCGCCTATAAATAGAGGCTTTCATTCATTGGAAATGAGCACGGAAGACACACAAGAGAAGACACACGAGACGAGACAGAGCGAAAGAAAGAACTATATTCCTTACTCGAGCTGAATTAGATTTAGCCTCTAAGAACATCACTTGTTGAGAGTTCTAGAGCATTAGATTGTGTCTGAGTGTCTTTAGATCGAACCTTGAGAACATCACTTTGTGAGAGTTCATAGAGTGTTAAATCCTAGCTCACTTCTTGTTCGAGCTGTTAGTTGGAACCTTATCTTTTATACCTGAAAAGGTTTTAGGACCCTACTCTTCCTGTAATTGAGTAGTTAGGTTGTCAAGTACCCGCAAACTTGACATAGGTTGTTAAGTACCCGTAAACTTAACTGTAAAGGTTGATAAGTACCCGTAAACTTATTGCAACGGTTGCACAGCCCGGGTAAGCTGTGTGGTTTGTTCAGAAGAACTTGGACAGAGTTGTGTGGACTCACAACTCCCCGTGGACGTAGGAGGGTTATCTCCGAACCACGTTAAATCTTGTGTGTCTGTGTTTATTTTATTCAGTTATTTACTGCATTATTATCTGACCAAACTAACCGGCATACAAATCTGCATCTTTGCATATTCAACTGTTTTGGTTGTTGACCAACCCTGCACTAAAAGCGTGAGTTGATTTTAACGAGTTTAATTTTCCACCACATTCCGCACAGCCACACTCTTCCAGCTGAGGTTGCTTACTCAGCTGTGAGATTCCAACTAAGTCCGTTTTACTCAGTTGAAGTAATTTTTAAGGGTTAAGTTTTTAAAATCCTTACTGGTGTATCCCCCCCCCCCCCTATACACCAGTAACTCGTTTCGGGACTATCAACACGGTTTTCACCATTAGTCTTAGAATTAAATTTTATGAACTTAGGCGTGCAAAGCCATATTAAATTATTAAATTTTTATTTTTATGACGGAAGAGAAATACGGGGTATTACAGGTAGGTTGAGGAGGAAGGCGGCGACGAGGCCCGGGGGGAGGGAGGGGCACGAGAGAGAAAGTGGAAGTTTGATCTGGGTTCTGGGAAGGCGTAATTTCAATGATTGGTGGGGTTGAGTATGACCCTGGTAAAAATTTTTAAAATGGTGGGGTAAGACCTCGGATCTATAATCATTGGCAATGATTCAATAGATTTTATTTTGTTATTATTTTATTTGTAATAAATAACATAAAAAATACTTAATTAAATTCAAAAATTAAGAAATAACAATTTTATTCAATTAAAAAAATAAAACATACACTAATTAATAAAATAAAAATACAATAATTGAGATTATAAAATTACAATAATTAAGAAAATAAAATTAGGACATCTACTCCCACCAAAATTCTTTTGCAAATTTGGCGCAGACTTTGAGGTGCGCCACCAATTGATCGGGAGTCATATTCGCCGTGTCTCGCATAAAAATATCGTTCGCCCACTTTTCCCTTCTTTCACTACTCTCCCCCTTCAATTCTTCGGCTACGGTAGCCAACTCTGCCCTTGCCACTTCCTTCGTCTTCCCCTTCCCCTACCCCTTCCTACACTTCTTGACAGTTCTCACTCTTTCGCTACGAATTTGCATCGTGTTTGCATCGCTAGCGGATGTCGTGGATCTGTTGCCGTTAGCAGACGAAGTATAGTCGCCGACTTCATTTATCCTCGTCCTCTTTGGAGCTGTTGTCGTTGCCAGGTTGGAAAAACTCGGGATATTCTTCAAGAGATCCCATGTTGCCCTATAGGGAAAGCTTCTCCTACACTGGGCGGAGTAACTATCTTCGACCATCGTGTACAGATCGAGGTCGTTCCGCCCACTTCCGAGTTCGTGTTCGAGTTTGATGTAGATGGCGGCGAAGTTCTGGATCTATTTCTTGGCACGGCCCCACGCGCACTTCATCGGACCCTTTTCGCGCGGTGCGACAGGAGTTATGTGCTCGTTGAAGCGAGAACATATTTTTGTCCAGAAATGATTCTGGGTTTGGTAGTTGCTGGTCACCGCGTCTAGCCCGAAATCAATGTAGCACCATGCGAGGAACTCTGTATCGTCAGGTGTGTAGTTAGGACCTCGCACTGGCCGCGATAGTTCTTGATGCGGCGGGCTGTTTGTCCTTGCGAGAAGTGGTTGTGCTTCATGTGGCGGGAGCTTTCTCCTTTGCGGCGTGGCGGTGGTGTTGGCTCACGTTCCTCCGATTCCTCTTGTTAGGAATCTTCGTACGCCTCTTCTTCTTCCTCTTTCTCCACCTCAACATCGTCGCAGTCATCGATGAGGTTGATACGTCTGATTCGAGCTGTTTCTAATGGCGGCGTGTCGAATGCATGATATCCACCCTGTGGAGTGGAGAATTGGGAGAAGCCGAATGTCGGGGGGAATTGAGAGAACCCCGGAGACTGCGAGTAGTCGTACGACGGGGGAATTGGAAGTACCCCGGAGACTGCGAGAACCTAGTCGATAGGGAGAATTGGGAGAACCCCGGAGACTGCGAGAACCTAGTCGACAGGGGAATTGGGAGAACCTCGGCGACTGTGATAAAGGTGCAAACTTGGCAACCGGGGAGTATTGGGTGAAATCGGGAGAAGGGGGGAATTGGGAGTTTGGATTCGGTGGATTTGAACCGTAATATTGCTGGTACCACGAATTGCACTCGTTTTCACTCATTTTTTTAGCACAAAAAAATTAGATTTGAAGATTGAAATTGAAGAAGAAAGAGATTGAGATGAAGATTAGATTTTGGTGTGGAGAATGAATGGGATGAAGGGGTATTTACAGTGAATTTTGTGTGATGTTGCCGTTGGGATTTTATTTAATTTTTTTTAATCAGAAAAAAAAAAAACCGGACCAATGGGGACACGCCACGTGTCCCCATACCGCTGCCACAACGAAGTCAAAAGCGGTGTCTTCAACACCATGCCATCGACCCACCAAAGTCGCCGCACCCACTACGGCTTCGACCTCGCGAGGTCGAGGGAGCCGGGGTCGAGCGGCCGATAGACACTGGCGTCGATACCTGCGCTCGACCCTTGTAGTGGGTGCTCTAATTAGCTACCAAATATGTCAAGTAGTCGCTGTGTCTTTGAATACGAGGCTTTCTATTTTCATCAACATATCATTTACTAATATTCTTATAAATCTATGCATATATCAATGTTATTTATTCAGGGAAGACATAATTTAACAAGAAACATATTTATAATAAAATTTGTGCAACAATGTCATTGTTGTGATTTAGGGAAGTCATAAATTAATAAGAAACATTGACATAATAAAATGTGCAAGATATTTGAAAAATAAAATAAAAATAAAAGGTATGTCATCAATAGTCATAAATTAACAAAAACATATATATATATATATATATATATATATATATAAATTCATAACGCCAGTGACGATAACTAAATTAACAAATAAACGAATAAGTCCCAGAATCTAACTGCATAGAGAAATACGTGAGCTCTATAATCCCCACCAAATCCGTACGTCAAACTCCACAACTTGTTCATACCACATCCCCGAAAATTGCAATTTAGTAACCAGTTGGGAAGTCGCAGCTGCCAAATTCTGCAAAGAAATCGTCCGACATTAATTATTACCGATGCTACTACAATAACATTATAATAATAATTCAAAAAAAGAACAACAGTTCAATTATTAGTTGCAATGTAGCAATAACTTACTAGGAGGAGGGTGGGTGACGACGTAGGCAGCGCCACCGAAATCACAGGCTCCATTCCGCCGCGAATTCTTCTGATAATAGCTGTTGAATGCGTACGAGGCGTGCGCCTCCACCGTGTTCGGATTGAAACACGTGGACCCCTCCTGGATCGGACGGCAGTCCGCCCCTCCCTCCCCACAAGCATAATCCAACGCCTTCTGCAGCTTCTTCTCCTCCGCCTTCTCATTGGCGACGCACCAAGTCTGCCCCGTCACGGTAGGCGACGGCGGCGCTGCCACCTCAATCTTGCTCTCGTTCATACTGGGACCACTTTTTAAGGCCTCCACCGTCAGCGGAATATCGTAAACCTTCTTCTCATTCGGGTAAAATAGCCCGTAGTTCCTCTCCGAAGTGGCACCGGGCTTCAGGTTTTCATTAAAAAGAGCGAATAAGTATACGTTGAGAGGCTGCTTGGGCCGGAGTGGGGTCCCGCCGCCGGTCAGAACACGGCGGACCAGGTTACCGTTGTACGCCGCCGCGTTTTCCGGACCTGCCCCGACCTCGTTTTCGTCTCCCTTGGACGGCCATCCGGTTTCGGACACCACCATTTGGATGTTATCGAAACCAACGGCGGACATGGCTGCGAAGACGGCGTCGGTTTGCGCTTCGAATAAGCTTTTGTAGAGGAGGCCGTTGTTCGGGTCTTTGTTGCCGGCTTTGTCACGGAAAAGGGCGTAGTCTAGCGAGATGGTGTCGGTGTTGGCGATGTAGGCGAAGAAGGGGTAGGCATTCACCATCAGATACGAACCGGTCTGGTTGAGAAAACTGAGCATCGGTTTAATGACCGGTTCGATGAGGTCCGGTTTGAAGGCGCCGGCGGAGGAAGGGTACGACGTCGCCAGAGCGCTGAGGGCGAGGGGGGAGGTAATTTTGATGGAAGAGACGTTGTGCTTGGCGAGGGAGGCGTAGACGTTTTTCATGGCGGGGATGAGGAACGCCGTCGTGTTTTGGGGGTCGACGAAGACCTCATTGCCGACGGCGATGGCTTCGATGGTGGTCTTGGGGTGGTAGGGGAGAATGTTTGACTGGACCCAGGAGTCGGTAAAGGAGGTGTTGGAGGCGGCGGAGGAGAGCTGCTCGTTGGGGAGGGCGACGGTGAGGGAGATGCCGGAGCCGGAGAAGGCGGTGAGGACGGCGGAGTCGGTGTCGTAGAGCTTCACTTTGGTTGTACCCTGTGCTTTGAGGAGTTGTACAACTTGGGCCGGGGAGGGGAGGTTGTCGGCGATGCGGCCGTAGTTGATGCCGACGGTGCCGGAGTCGGAGAGAACGGATTGGACGCAGAGGAAGGAAAGAATCACAAGGAAGGAGCAGATAAAATTTGGTGAGAATTTCATGATTGGATAATGGTTGGTGGGTTGAAGCAGAAATCTGCGATAGTGAGAGAGAATTTGGAGAAAATTAGGAGAATTGGATTGTGTTTATATAGAGAGGGGAGGTGGGGGTGGGGGGGGGGGGGGGGGGGGGGGGGCGTTAGAGAATTTGGAGAAAATTAGGAGAATTAGGTTGAAGCAGAAATCTGCGATGGTTGGTGGGTTGACCGATTTCCTTATCAACCCCTCATTGTACTCATTAAAATAAATGGTTGTTAATTTTCAGATCATTAAATATGAGTATATCAATGAAAAATAATTATATAATGCTAATTCCATAAGGAAATGAAAAAAAAAAAGTTGGAAAACAGAAATTGAGATATTAACTGATGGTAGAAATTTCTCAAAATGTATTCTAAAATAAAAAGGAAATAATTGGAAAAGGGAACGAAAGAATCGACAGCGTATATTATTGCCATAATGCTTAATCTTTTGTTTGATTCTCCAACGTTTTTGCTTCCTTGTGAACGTTGTGGATTTTGTTTTTTACTTCAAATTTTTTATTGCTTAGTTAATGATACTAATGATTAAATACTTATTGCTTATTCCTCTGGCGATTTACAATTACTTATTGCAAATAGAATTTTGTATCGGAAGTGTATTTTGGTGCACCGATCGGATCGGGTCGGATCGGATCGGCCCGCGTATCAAATTAGTTAATACTTGTTAGACAACTTGCATAAATTGAGCGCTAGCCTAACGGTTGTGGCATTACATACAAGTGCTAGCCACCCAGATTCGAATCCTGAAAGTACACTTTTCTACCTTTTCTTCTTTCCTTTTCGATTTATTAAAACAAAAAAATGCTCCTCATAAGTTTCAAACTCGCTGCCTAATGTAATAGGAGAGGTCTTAGCTTAAGGAACAAGCCATGAGGTTAGTGCTTCTATTGTTCACTAATAATAAAAATATATTTATTTATACACACTTGTCTTTTATATTTTAAAGTTTCATTGATTTTTAGTTTTTTTCTTTTTGTATTTTCGTTTATTTCTTTACTTTCACTTTTTCATTATATTGTTTCCTATCTGTTATTCATTTTTATTTATTGTTTCTAATTTTTTTTATTTTTTAAAATTATTTACTCTTCATAATTTCTTTTTTTAAAGTAATTTTTATTTTTTCCACTTTTTTCTTAATTTTTCTTTGATTATGTTTTGTCCAATTATTCATTTTATTTATTCAATTTTTAATTTTCTTAAAATTATTTACATTTGAAAAGTAATATTTTTGAAATATTACATTTGCTCATATCAATGATTATTTTTCATTATGATAATAATTACTTGACCGAATTATTAAAAGTATAAGTTGTCATGAATAAAAGTACATATTGTCGTGAAGAAAATTAATATTTTTGAAACATTACCTTTGTTCATATCAATGATTATTTATAATAATTACTTGACCGAATTATTAAAAGTACAAGTTGTCGTGAATGAAAGTAAATATTGTCGTGAAGAAAAGTAATATTTTTGAAACATTACCTTTATTCATGTCGATTACTTTTAATCACGATAATAATTACTTTATCAAATAATTAAAAGTATACTTTATCGTGAAAAAAGTATTTGTTGGAAAAATTAGTAGAAAGTTTTGAACGATATCAAAACCCTAATTGACTCTAATCGAGTAGATGAATGCCTTTAGTCTGATCTTAGCTAGAGCTCACTGTTTGAGTGTAGGGATTTTATCTTTACAGGTTTCAAGCAGAAGTCAGCCGGATTGAAGAAGGAAGTTCGTGAAGAACTCAGCTGAGGTCCAAACTCAGCTAAAACGCAAAGTCAATTGAGACTCAAACTCAGCTGACACTCAAACTCAATTGAGACCTCAACCTCAACTGAATTGCGGACTTAATTGGACATAAGCTCAGTTGACTTCTCAACTAACCCACGCAGCTGAAGGCATACAGTTCAAGGATGAAGAGAAGTTGTGTTGAAGTCAGACGTCGCAATGCAGAGAAGAGAAGACTTTGAGGACGTTGAAGACAGAAGAGCTGTAGTCCAGATTCAAATCTACTCGGAAGCACAAGTTAGCTGGAGAACTTACCATAAATCGGCCGACATTAGCGACATGCAAAAAGCAAATGTCGCATTTACCATTTTAGGAAAGTTTCCAGAAAAGCAGGTGGAGTGTCATGCTTTTGGCAGAGGTCAAACGGCTCTTTCCAACGGCTAGTTAGATCTCCTTATATAAATAGAGGTCTCCACATCAAAGCTTGTGGGCAAGCAGAAGTGCAGACACAAGCACGAAGAAGTACCAAGAGAGACAAAATCAAGAGTGAAGTAGCAGCAGCAGACCACATCTCTTCAGCAAGAAGACCTCAGTTGAGGATCAGTTGAAGTCGAGTGTTCATACCTCCTCCTATTCTTCCTTCTAGCCTCTCAGAAAGCCCCTTCTTGATTAAGTCTAGAATATTAGATTTTTGCTTATATTTGTGTCTGACCGGACTCTCTCCCAAAAGATCGAGTCCGAAGCCTTAGGACGAAGCCACCACTTCCCTCAGTGTTGAAGGTTTCTTAGTTGAAAAAACCCCCAACCTCCAACCCTTAGGTCCAACTTTGAACCCGTAATCAAAGTCACTAGGTCCCTTTAAACCCATAATCAAAGACTAGGTGCCTTGGAACCCAGAATCCAAGACTAGGTCCCTTAGAACCCGAAATCTAAGATCAGGCTGTGCACTTTCCCAGAAAAGTGTTTTAAGGTCTTGTTCGAACCTGTAATCGAATTGGTTAGGTTTGCTTGGAACCAATAATCCAAGTGGGGCGTTTGGTAAGCACGCTTAAACTTATCTAGTGGAGTACTTCCCCGAAAAGGAAGTCGTGGACGTAGAAGGTCGATCTCTGTACCACGTTAAAATATTGTGTATTTTACCTTATGCATTTACATTAAATATTTTACATTCAGTTTACCTAACCAACTGACCCAGCATATTGCATACAAACTGCATATTTACAATTTACAAATTGTACTAATTTGGGAACTTGACCTTCCGCGTTTTCACAAAGGTTTCAAGTTTTTTAATGAGTCTAAACTCCACCAACTTCCGCAACGCAAGACTGTTTAAAACCTTAGTCAGTGCATACAACTGACCTTCAGGTATATGAACCAGCTATGTTGCCAACTGTGTGATCAGCTCCAACTGAGCAACTCATTTGTTGAGCCGCTCCAACTGACTTTTTCAGTTGTTGAGCCAACTAACCTGAGCATAACTCAGTGAAAAGACTTTGAGCAAAACAAAAATTGCTACTGGTGTATTCACTCCCCCATACACCAGATACTCGTTACCGGGACCATCAATAATGATTGTGAAACATTACCTTTCTTCATATCAATAGTTTTTTTTCTTAACGACAATAATTATTTAACTAAATAACTAAAAGTACAAGTTATCGTAAATAAAAGTCAACATTGTTATGAACAAAGGTAATAGTTGTAAAAGTAACTAATAACCATTATAATTTATAAATAAATGAAAGTAATTAAGAAAATAGGTTAAGAAAAAAAGAAAATAAAGAAAGGAAAAGAAACAAAAAACAAAGAGAAAAAGAATAAGAAAAGAACAAAGAAAGGTAAATATTAAAATATAAATAATTAATAATTCTTATTGCTTTATTAATAAGTGAAAATATTAAAAAAATAATTTAAGAAAATGAAAAAAAAAGAAAAAAAAAAAGCAAATAAAAAGAATTAAAAGAAGAAAGAAAGGAAGGGAAAAAAAGTTAGCATAATATTTAAAAAAGTAATAAGGAATAGTAACATGTGGGATTCAAACTCTGGTGGAGTGCTTGGTTAGCCATCACCCAACCCGCTGGGCTAGCAGCCAAATACATACCATACTTCTACAAACATATTTACATATAAGTATTGTGTAGCGAAAAAAAAAAAAATTCTGGGCACGTGGACACGCTATGAGGGCGTATGTACCCATTCGGGATTCGAACTCTGGTGGAGTGCTTGGCTAGCCATCACCCAACCCGCTGGGCTAGCAGCCAAATACATACCATATTTCTACAAACATATTTACATATAAGTATTGTGTAGCGAAAAAAAAAAAAAAATTCTGGGCACGTGGACACGCTATGAGGGCGTATGTACCCAATGCGCTAGACTTATGGGTGGGTAGAGGGTCAGCGGATCAAGTAAAACCGGTTATATAGTATACAACCGGTATATAGAAATATTTGTCTTTGTATCTCAAATTAAAATTTTTAACCATTGTATTAATGATGCATCATCCATCTCCTCTAGAGCAGCCTGGATGCAAAGTACAAGTGATGGAGAACGTGGAGCGTGCATTTAATATTATTATGCTACATTTAACTAAAAAAAAAGGAAAAATAAGTGAGTGAACGTAGAAGGAAATTAATTTGGTACACTTGCAAAATATTAATTGTGTTTATTTTAATTTGGGGGGGGGGGGGGGGGGGTTTGTGGGCGCTAACATAAGAATTAGGATGGTGTATAGTTTCTACACGCCATTTTTTTCCTAGCTACGTGAGAATTAATTATCTCAACATACAGAACAAACTATTGACTATTTATCACTACAGGCATAGATTTGGTGAACAACTTTGTTAGCCAATAATCCTGTCGGTTTCTTCACCGCCGCATCTCTTTAGTTTATTATATCATCATTACTAATATCATTAATATTAAAATACTACTTGAACGTTAGGTTGTATTTGATGTCTATACCTCCATTAAGAGATTAATAAAAGGATAAACAAAAATCTCACCCTTTAAATCATCCATTCTTTTTAAATCTCTCCTTTTAACCACAACAAAGAGGGTTCGAGTGATAATATTATCCCTTCTTGTGGTGGTGAAAAGAAAAGATTTAAAAAAGAAGGAATGATTTAAAGGGTGAGATTTTTGTTTATCCCTCCATTTACCTCTAAATGTAGGTATAGAACCAAACACACCCTTATAGTATAAGTTAGCTTGTCAATCTCGAACCAAAAAATGTTATAAAATTCAAGATCTAAATTTAATTTAGATAATTTGGAGAATTTGAAAGCATAGAAAGGAACTATATAGTTTTAATGAAATTCATATTAAAATTTTATTTATCGGTAAGGTTGTGAGAGGTGAAAAAATTAGTGCTTTGAAGTAATTTTGTGCACGTTTTTTTCTATCCTTTTGCTTTTCATTAACTAATTAATGTCTACTATTAGAGAGATTGTATTCCTTTTAAATTGTAACTCTGTTCCTTTACATTGTGTATTGGGGTGATTGTGCATCCCTATCCCTTGTACTCATCTGTTTAGGATATTTTGTCCTTGACTTTTGGGAGAAAACAAAAAAGAAAAAGAATTCCACATCTTATGAAAAAGATTAGAGGAGAAGAAACGGAGTTTGCAACGTAATTAATGTGCCACGCTCTATTTGTTGCTTAACAGGTTTGGATTAGTCAAAATCATAACCACTCAATTGAAGAGTAATTTGTGCAATTTGATTAGATGCTTTATGCTAGTTATAATAATAAGTAGTAATAGTTATCTACTTATTCACATAAACGTTACTATGTTTATGTCATCAACTGTGGTCGCCTATGTTGGGTATGCAATCCAAGTCCCACATCGAAAGAATAAGAAAGGGAAGACTTCCTTATAAGTGAGAGCACACTCCCATTAGTATGAGGCCTTTTGGGAAGGAGCCCAAAAATAAATCCGTGCGGGCTAGGCCCAAAGCGGACAATATCATACTAATGTGGAGCTATGTATGCGTGCGGCCCAACAAGGTGGGTAACCCGGGCCCAACAAGTGGTATCAAGAGCTTAGGTCTCGACTTGGGGCTACGATGACAAGTATGAAGTACGATATTCCGTTGTTGGATCGCAACACCAGATTTTCGCTATGGCAGGTGAAGATGCACGCTGTGCTCGCCCACATGGATTTGGACGAGACTTTGCTGGGGTTTGAAAAGATGCCCAGTTCTTGGACAGACGAGGACAAGAAAAGGAAGGATCGTAAAGCTCTTTCCCATATACATCTGCATCTATCAAATCAGATATTGCAGGATGTTTTGAAGGAGACCACTGCTGCCCGTCTCTGGTTGAAGTTAGAGCAACTTTGTATGACTAAGAGCCTTACAAGTACTGAAGCAACGTTTGTACTCTTATCACATGGCAGAAGGTACGTCTCTAGAAGAGCATATTACTGGTTTTAAAGAAACTGTTAGTGATTTAGAAGCTTTGGATGTTAAGTATGATGATGAGGATTTGGCTTTGTTGTTATTATGTTCGCTGCCTGCATCGTATAATACGTTTTGTGATACTATCTTATATAGTCGTGATATTGTTACTCTTGATGAGGTTTTGATGCTTTATTTTCTAAAGAAAAGATGAAGCAGCTTGTTAGTGGTGCTGATACCTCGGCATAGGGTTTGTTTGTTCGTGGATGGCCACAAGACAAAAGTAACGGTGATAGGAAGAAAGTGAAAGCGAGATCTAAATCTCGCAATCCTGAGTATAAATGTAACTACTGCAAACAGCCCGGGCATTTCAAAAATGAATGTCCGAAATTGGAGAAGAAAAACAAGAAGGCTGGCGGTAATGCATCTTGGAATCAGAAACAAAAAGAGAATGGAGCAGGTTATAAGGGAAATGAAACAGTTGAGGCCGACCTTGCCGATGGAGATTGCAGCAATGGTGAACTCTTTATTGCTTCTGATTCTAGCACACGACCTCATGACGAATGGGTTATGGATTCAGGCTGCACATTCCATATGACTCCCAACCGCGACTTGTTTTCATCATATGTAACAGAAAGAGGTGTTGTGCTTATGGGGAATGATTCTTCTTGCAAGGTTGCAGGTATTGGAATAGTTAGAATCAAGATGTTCGATGGCGTGATCCGTACGCTTGGAGAAGTAAGACATGTTCCTGAATTGAAGAGAAATTTAATCTTTCTTGGTACTCTTGATGAAAAAGGGTACAAGTATTATGGTGAAGGTGGAGTTATAAAGGTCAGCAAAGGCTCTCTTGTTGTGATGAAAGGAAAAAGAAAGACTGGGAAATTATATGTCTTGCAGGGCACTACACTTACTGGAGCTGTAGCCGTTGCCGCCTCACCGTCTGAGAGTCAACTGGTTACTCGATTGTGGCATTTGCAATTTGGCCATATGAGTGAGAATGGAATGATTGAGCTGAGCAAGCGAGGACTACTTGATGGGCAGAAAATCAGCAATCTGAACTTTTGTGAACATTGTGTTTTGGGCAAGCAGAAGAGAGTGAAGTTCTCTAAAGGAACTCACCACACAGTCGAAATTTTGGATTATATACATTCTGATGTTTGGGGTCCGGCTAGGGTGACGTCCAAAGGAGGAGCTCGTTGGATGTTGACAATTATTGGTGATTTTTCGAGAAAGGTGTGGGTTTTTTTTCTGAAGGAGAAGAGTGATATCTTTTCTACTTTCAAAGAGTGGAAGACTATGATAGAGAAGCAGACTGGAAGATCAATTAAGCATCTTCGCACTGATAATGGTTTGGAATTCTGTTCGAAAGAGTTTAAGTCCCTATGCAAGGCTGAGGGAATTATTTGCCATTACACTGTTCATCACACTCCACAGCAAAATGGTGTAGCTGAGAGAATGAATAGAACTCTATTGAATAAGGTGAGTTGTATGCTTCTCAACTCTGGCTTGCCGAAGAGTTTTTGGGCCGAAGTAGCAGCTTTGGCATGTCATTTGGTCAATCTTTCTCCGTCTGTCCCGCTCAACAAGAAAACTGCTCAAGAGGTATGGTCTAGTTCTCATCCAAATTATTCTAACCTGAGAATTTTTAGTTGTCCTACGTATGTTCATGATGTGCAGGGAAAGTTAGATGCTCGCTCGATCAAGTGCATTTTTCTAGGCTATAAGCCTGGTATGAAAGGATACAAGCTTTGGTGTCCTGAAACCAAGAAGGTCATAGTGAGTCGAGATGTTGTCTTTGATGAGACTTCTATGGTTGCATTAGTGATCAGTCTAGTCCGAATATGCAGTTGGAGATTGAAGTTGGATCAAAAGTTGCACCTTTGATCAAGTCTGAAGCTACGTCAGAAGAACTAAGTAGCTCAGTTTCTGAACCACCAAGTGCAACTCCACAATGTTGCATTGCAAGAGATCGACCAAGGCGTGAGATAAAGCCTCCTGAAAGGCTTATTGAGTCTTCTAGTTTGGTAGCAGAAAGACCAGTTGAATCTTCTAACATGGAAGCTTATGCTTTGCATGTGGCTGAGGAGATCGAGTCGTGTGAAGAGCCTGCCTCCTACAAAGAGGAAATTGTGTGTGTTAATTCTGCAAGGTGGATAGTTGCTATGGAAGAAGAGCTCGAATCACTTCTGAAGAATCGCACTTGGGTATTAGTGAAGTTGCCAAAAGGCAAGAAAGTTGTTTGGTGCAAGTGGTTATTTAAGAGAAAGGAAGATTTGAGATATAAGGCGAGACTTGTAGCAAAAGGTTTTAGTCAGATTCCTGGTGTGGACTGCAATGATATATTTTCTCCTATTGTGAAGCATAGTTCAATACGAGCTTTGCTTGGCATTGTTGCAATTCATGATTTAGAGCTTGAGCAGCTTGATGTGAAGACTGCATTTTTGCATGGAGATTTAGAAAAAGACATCTACATGGAGCAACCTGAGAGTTTTGTAGTTCCTGGAAAGGAGGACTACGTTTGTTTATTGCAGAAATCACTTTATGGTTTGAAGCAGTCACCGAGGCAGTGGTATAAGACATTCGATCAGTTTATGACTACTCATTCTTTCAAGAGGAGTGATGCTGATAGCTGTGTATACTATCGTGTTGGTGATGATGGATCTTTTGTATATCTCCTACTCTATGTTGACGACATGTTGATTACTGCGAATAGCAGTTCAGAGATAGCAAAGGTGAAGAAGTAACTCAGTCTTGAGTTTGATATGAAGGATTTGGGAGCTGCAAATAAGATACTTGGAATGGAGATCACAAGAGATAGAGAGAGGCTGGAAAGTTATACCTAAGTCAAAAAGGGTATATCGAGAAAGTTCTTCATCGTTTCAACATGCATAATGCGAAACAGTTAGTACTCCTTTGGCAGCTCATTTCAAACTTTCTTCTACTTTGTCGCTACAGTCAGATGAAGACATTGAATATATGTCTCGAGTTCCATATTCTAGTGCAGTGGGGTCACTCATGTATGCCATGGTGTGCTCCCGTCCAGACATAGCTCATGCAGTGAGTCTTGTTAGCCGTTAATTGGCAAATCCAGGTAAGGAGCACTGGAAAACAGTCCAATGGATCTTTCGATATTTGAAAGGTTCAAGTGATGTTTGTTTGGAGTTTGGGAAGACTAGAGATGGAGTTGTTGGTTATGTAGACTTAGATTTTGCAGGCGATCTTGATAGAAGAAGGTCTCTTACTGGCTATGTTTTTAGCATAGGCGGTTGTGCTATTAGTTGGAAGGCTACTTTGCAGAGCGCAATTGCATTATCTACTACCGAGGCTGAGTATATGGCCATTACCAAAGAGGTTAAGGAGGCCATTTGGTTGAAGGGTTTATTTGCCGAATTGAGGAAGGATTTGCAGATTACTACGGTCGTTTGTGATTGCCAGAGTGCTATTTGTCTTACAAAAGGTCAAATGTTTCATGAGAGGACTAAGCACATTGATGTGCGTTATCACTTTGTACGTGATGTTGTTGCTCGTGGTGATATTGTTGTGAGCAAGATTAGTACTCATGATAATCCTACTGATATAATGACAAAGGCACTTCCCGTTGCTAAAATTGAGCGTTGCTTGAACTTCGTTGGGCTTGGATGTTGATTTGAGCCCTTAGGGGTTTTGTGAAAGAGGTGGAGTTTTGTTGTCGATGTCGATATTGTTTTGGGGGATAGTTTGTGACTTCGTGTCAAGGTGGAGATTGTTATATATTAGTGACACGAGACACGAATCTTGGCCCATAAGTTGTTTCCTAGTTTGACTATGACTAGGGCTTTATTTTATGCTATTATAAACAGGTGTTCTCCTATTGTAATTTGTATCTCATATTTGATCCCGTTTATCCCCATTAGTGAAATCTTCTCCACTGCATGTGGTTTTCTCCCGATTTGGGTTTCCACGTATATCTTGTGTTCTTTTCGTTTCTACTTGTCTTATATTCATAACAAGTGGCTTGTTGGGCCCGGGTTACCCACCTTGTTGGGCCGCACCTACACATAGCTCCACATTAGTATGATATTGTCTGCTTTGGGCCTAGCCCACATAGATTTGTTTTTGGGCTCCTTCCCAAAAGGTCTCATACTAATGGGAGTGTGCTCTCACTTATAAGGAAGTCTTCCCTTCCTTATTCTTTCGATGTGGGACTTGGATTACATACCCCAACAATCATCCCCTAAAGACAAGGACCACATAACTCATGGCCTCCCCTCCAGCAAAACAATCTTGCACCACCGCTATCATCCACGGGACTCGCCGTCTGACCATCCACATTGTCAGGTAGTCTTTCGACGCAAGACTACAACACCGTAGCACAGATCTCCAATCGCGAGGTCACATTCAGGGTCTCCCACAAAACACTACCAAAGACTTGAACTCATGCCATCGAGCCACACTACTCTACACCGGCGAGTTTCAACACCAAGTCACATTAGATTCTGTGTCCCAGCCGAACCAACGGCTCTGATACCACTTGTTGGACTCGGGTTACCGACCTTGTTGGGCCGCACGCACACATAGCTCCACATTAGAATGATATTGTCCGCTTTGGGCCTAGCCTGCACGGATTTGTTTTTGGGCTCCTTCCCAAAACGCCGCATACAAAATGGGAGTGTACTCTTACTTATAAGAAAGTCTTCCCTTCCTTATTCTTTCGATGTGGGACTTGGATTGCATATCCCAAAAATCCTCCCCTCAAGCCAAGGACCACATAACTCATGGCCTCCTCTCCAGCGAAACCATCTTGCACCACTGCTATCATCCACGAGACTAGCCACCTGACCATCCACATTGTCAGGTAGTCTTTCGACGCAAGGCTACAACACCGTAGCACATATCTCCAATCGCGAAGTCACATTCAGGGTCTCCCACACAACACTACTAAAGACTTGAACTTACGCCATCGAGCCACACCGCTCTACACCTATGCGCTTCAACACCAAGTCACATTGGATTCTGTGTCCCAGCCGAACCATCGGCTCTGATACCACTTGTTGGGCTCGGGTTACCCACCTTGTTGGGCCGCACGCACTCATAACTCCACATTAGTATGATATTGTCCCCTTTGGGCCTAGCCTGCACGGATTTGTTTTTGGGCTCTGTTAAAAAAGGCCTCATACTAATGGGAGTGTGCTCTCACTTATAAGGAAGTCTTCCCTTCCTTATTCTTTCGATGTGGGACTTGGATTGCATACCCCAACAATCCTCCCCTCAAGCCAAGGACCACATAACTCATGGCCTCAAACCACCGCTATCATCCACGGGACTCGCCGTCTGACCATCCACATTGTCAGGTAGTCTTTCGACGCAAGGCTAACACACCGTAGCACAAATCTCCAATCGTGAGGTCACATTGAGGGTCTCCTACACAACACTACCACAGACTTGAGCTCACGCCATCGAGTCTCAACGCTTAATACCTGCGCGCTTCAACACCAAGTCACATTATATTTTGTGTCCCAGCCGAACCATTGGCTCTGATACCACTTGTTGGGCCCAGGTTACCCACCTTGTTAGGCCGAACACACACATAGCTCCACATTAGTATGATATTGTCCGCTTTGGCCTAGCCCACACGGATTTATTTTTGGGCTCCTTCCCAAAAGGCCTCATACTAATGGGAGTGTGCTCTCACTTATAAAGAAGTCTTCCTTTCCTTATTCTTTCTATGTGGGACTTGGATTGCATACCCCAACAATCTTCCCCTCAAGCCAAGCACCACATAACTCATGGCCTCCCCTCCAGCGAAACCATCTTGCACCACCGCTATCATCCACGAGGCTTGCCGCCTGACCATCCACATTGTCAGGTAGTCTTTCGACGCAAGGCTACAACACCATAGCACATATCTCCAATCAAGAGGTCACATTGAGCGTCTCCCACACAACACTACCAAATACTTGAACTCATGCCATCGAGCCACATCGCTCTACACCTGCGTGCTTTAACACCAAGTCACATTGGATTCTGTGTCCCAGCCGAACCATCAGCTCTTGTACCACTTGTTGGGCTCGGGTTACCCATCTTGTTGGGCCGCACGCACACATAGCTCCACATTAGTATGATATTATCCGCTTTTGGCCTAGCCCGCACGTATTTATTTTTGGGCTCCTTCCCAAAAGGCCTCATACTAATGGGAGTGTGCTCTCACTTATAAAGAAGTCTTCCCTTCCTTATTCTTTCGATGTGGGACTTGGATTACATACCCTAACAATCCTCTCCTCAAGCCAAAGACTACATAACTCATGGCCTCCCACCAACGAAACAATCATGCACCACCGCTATCATCCACGGGACTAGCCACCTGACCATCCACATTGTCAGGTAGTCTTTCGACGCAAGGCTACAACACCGTAGCACAGATCTCCAATCGCGAAGTCACATTCAGGGTCTCCCACACAACACTACCAAAGACTTGAACTTACGCCATCGAGCCACACCGCTCTACACCTACGCTCTTTAACACCAAGACACATTGGATTCTGTGTCCCAGCCGAACCATCGGCTCTGATACCACTTGTTGGGCCCGGGTTACCCACCTTTTAGGGCCGCACGCACACATAGCTCATCATTAGTATTATATTGTCCCCTTTGGGCCTAACCTGCACGGATTTGTTTTTTGGCTCTATTCGAAAAGGCCTCATACTAATGGGAGTGTGCTCTCACTTATAAGGAAGTCTTCCCTTCCGTATTCTTTTGATGTGGGACTTGGATTGCATACCCCAACAATCCTCCCCTCAAGCCAAGGATCACATAACTCATGGCCTCAAACCACCGCTATCATCCACGGGATTCGCCGTCTGACCATCCACATTGTCAGGTAGTCTTTCGACGCAAGGCTAACACACCGTAGCACAAATCTCCAATCGTGAGGTCACATTGAGGGTCTACCACACAACACTACCAAATACTTGAGCTCACGCCATCGAGTCTCAACGCTCTACACCTGCGCGCTTCAACACCAAGTTACATTAGATTCTGTATCCCAGCCCGAACCATCGGCTCTGTTACCACTTGTTGGGCCAGGGTTACCCACCTTGTTAGGCCGCACACACACATAGCTCCACATTAGTATGATATTGTCCGCTTTAGCCTAGCCCGCACAGATTTATTTTTAGGCTCCTTCCCAAAAGGCCTCATACTAATGCGAGTGTGCTTTCACTTATAAAGAAGTCTTCCCTTCCTTATTCTCTCTATGTGGGACTTGGAATGCATACCCCAACAATCTTCCCCTCAAGCCAAGGACCACATAACTCATGGCCTCCCCTCCAGCGAAACCATCTTGCACCACCGCTATCATCCACGAGACTCGCCGCCTGACCATCCACATTGTCAGGCAGTATTTCAACGCAAAGCTACAACACCATAGCACAGATCTCCAATCAAGAGGTCACATTGAGCGTCTCCCACACAACACTACCAAATACTTGAACTCACGCCATCGAGCCACACCGCTCTACACCTGCGCGCTTTAACACCAAGTCACATTGGATTCTGTGTCCCAGCCGAACCATCGGCTCTGATACCACTTGTTGGGCTCGGGTTACCCATCTTGTTGGGCCGCACGCACACATAGCTCCACATTAGTATGATATTATCCGCTTTTGGCCTAACCCGCACGTATTTATTTTTGGGCTCCTTCCCAAAAGGCCTCATACTAATGGGAGTGTGCTCTCACTTATAAAGAAGTCTTCCCTTCCTTATTCTTTCGATGTGGGACTTGGCTTACATACCCTAACAATCCCCCCCTCAAGCCAAGGACTACATAACTCATGGCCTCCCACCAACGAAACAATCATGCACCACCGCTATCATCCACGGGACTAGCCACCTGACCATCCACATTGTCAGGTAGTCTTTCGACGCAAGGCTACAACACCGTAGCACAGATCTCCAATCGCGTGGTCACATTGAAGAACTCCCACACAACACTACCAAAGACTTGAGCTCACGCCATCGAGCCACACCGCTCTACACCTACGCGCTTCAACACCAAGTCACGTTGGATTATGTGTCCCAGCCGAACCATCGGCTCTGATACCACTTGTTGGGCCCAGGTTACCCACCTTGTTGGGCCGCACGCACACATAGCTCCACATTAGTATGATATTGTCCCCTTTGGATCTAGCCTGCACGGATTTGTTTTTTGGCTCTGTTCAAAAAGGCCTCATACTAATGGGTGTGTGCTCTCACTTATAAGGAAGTCTTCCTTTCCTTATTATTTTGATGTGGGACTTAGATTGCATACCCCAACAATCCTCCTCTCTAGCCAAGGACCACATAACTCATGGCCTCAAACCACCGCTATCATAGCAAGGCTACAACACCATAGCACAGATCTCCAATCAAGAGGTCACATTGAGCGTCTCCCACACAACACTACCAAATACTTGAACTCACGCCATCGAGCCAGACCGCTCTACACCTGCGCGCTTTAACACCAAGTCACATTGGATTCTGTGTCCCAGCCGAACCATCGGCTCTGGTACCACTTGTTGGGCTCGGGTTACCCACCTTGTTGGGCCGCACACACACATAGCTCCACATTAATATGATTTTGTTCGCTTGTGGCCTAGCTCGCACAGATTTATTTTTGGGCTCCTTCCCAAAAGGTCTCATACTAATGGGAGTGTGCTCTCACTTATAAAGAAGTCTTCCCTTCCTTATTCTTTCTATGAGGGACTTGGATTACATACCCCAAAAATCCTCCCCTAAAGCCAAAGACCACATAACTCATGGCCTCCCCTCCAGCGAAACCATATGGCACAACCGCTATCATCCACGAGACTCGCCGCCTGGCCATCCACATTTTCAGGTAGTGTTTCGACGCAAGGCTACAACACCATAGCACAGATCTCTAATCGCGAGGTCACATTAAAGACTCCCACACAACACTACCAAAGACTTGAGCTCACGTCATCGAGCCACAACGCTCTACATCCGCGCGCTTCAATACCAAGTCACATTGGATTTTGTGTCCCAGCCGAACCATCGGCTCTGATACCACTTGTTGGGCTCGGGTTACCCACCTTGTAGGGCCGCACGCACACATAGCTCCACATTAGTATAATTTTGTTCGCTTTTAGCCTAGCCCGCACGGATTTATTTTTGGGCTTCTTCCCAAAAGGCCTCATACAAATGGGAGTGTGCTCTCACTTATAAAGAAGTCTTCCTTTCCTTATTCTTTCTATGAGGGACTTGGATTACATACCCCAAAAATCCTCCCCTCAAGCCAAAGACCACATAACTCATGGCCTCCCCTCCAGCGAACCATCTTGCACCACCGCTATCATCCACGAGACTCGCCGCCTGGCCATCCACATTTTCAGGTAGTGTTTCGACGCAAGGCTACAACACCATAGCATAGATCTCTAATCGCGAGGTCACATTGAGGGACTCCCACACAACACTACCAAAGACTTGAACTCACGCCATCAAGCCACACCGCTCTACACCTGCGCGCTTTAACACCAAGTCACATTGAATTATGTATCCCAGCCGAACCATCGGCTCTGATACCACTAGTTGGGCTCGGGTTACCCACATTGTTGGGCCGCACGCACGCATAGCTCCACATTAGTATGATATTGTCCGCTTTTGGCCTAGCCCGCACAGATTTATTTTTGGGCTCCTTCCCAAAAGGCCTCATACTAATGGGAGTGCGCTCTCACTTATAAAGAAGTCTTCCCTTCCTTATTCTTTCAATGTGGGACCTGGATTACATACCCCAACAATCCTACTCTCAAGCCAAGCACCACATAACTCATGGCCTAGCCTCCGGCGAAATAATCTTGCACCACAGCTATTATCCACGTGACTCACCGTCTGACCATCCACATTGTCAAGTAGTCTTTCGATGCAAGGCTACAACACCGTAGCACAGATCTCCAATCGCGAGGTCACATTGAGGGTCTTCCACATAACACTACCAAAGACTTGAGCTCACGCCATCAAGCTACAACGCTCTACACCTGCCCGCTTTAACACCAAGTCACATTGGATTCTGCCTCCCAGCCGAACCATCGGCTCTGATACCACTTGTTGGGCCCGGGTTACCCACCTTGTTAGGCCGCACGCACACATAGCTCTACATTAGTATGATATTGTTCGTTTTTGGCCTAGCCCGTACGTATTTATTTTTGGGCGCCTTCCCAAAAGGCCTCATACTAATGGGAGTGTGCTCTCACTTATAAAGAAGTCTTCACTTCCTTATTCTTTCTATGTGGGACTTGGATTGCATATCCCAACAATCCTCCCCTCAAGCCAGGACCACATAACTCATGGCCACCCCTCTAGCGAAACCATCTTGCACCACCGATATCATCCACGGTACTCACCGTCTGACCATCCATATTGTCAGGTAGTCTTTTGACGCAAGGCTACAACACCATAGAACAGATCTCCAATCATTAGGCCACATTGAGGGTCTCCCACACAACACTACCAAAGACTTGAACTTACGCCATCAAGCCACACCGCTCTTATCTACGCGCTTTAACACCAAGTCACATTGGATTTTGTATCCCAGCCGAACCATCGGCTTTGATACCAATTGTTGGGCTCGGGTTACCCACCTTATTGGGCCGCACGCACACATAGCTCCACATTATTATGATATTGTTCGCTTTTGGCCTAGCCCGAAAGGATTTATTTTTGGGCTCCTTCCCAAAAGGCCTCATACTAATGGGAGTGTGCTCTCACTTATAAAGAAGTCTTCCCTTCCTTATTCTTTCTATGTGGGACTTGGATTTCATACCCCAACAATCCTCCCCTCAAGCCAAGGACCACATAACTCATGGCCTCCCCTCCAGCGAAACCATCTTGCACCACCGCTATCATCCATGAGACTCGCTGCCTGGCCATCCACATTGTCAGGTAGTCTTTCGACGCAAGGTTACAACACCATAGCACAGATCTCCAATCGCGAGGTCACATTGAGGGTCTCCCACATAACCCTACCAAAGACTTGAACTCACGCCATCGAGCCACACCGCTCTACACCTGCGCTCTTTAACACCAAGTCACATTGGATTCTGTGTCCCAGCCGAACCATCGGCTCTAATACCACTTGTTGGGCTCGGGTTACCCACCTTGTTGGGCTGCACGCACACATAGCTCCACATAAGTATGATATAGTCCGCTTTTGGCCTAGCCCGAACGGATTTATTTTTGGGCTCCTTCCCAAAAGGCCTCATACTAATGGGAGTGTGCTCTCACTTATAAAGAAGTCTTTCCTTCCTTATTCTTTCGATGTGGGACTTGGATTACATACCCAACAATCCTCCCCTCAAGCCAAGGACCACATAACTCATGGCCTCCCCTCCAGCGAAACAATCTTGCACCACCGCTATCATCCATGGGACTCGCCGTCTGACCATCCACATTGTCAGGTAGTCTTTCGACGCAAGGCTACAACACCGTAGCACATATCTCCAATCGCGAGGTCACATTGAGGGTCTTTCACACAACACTACCAAAGACTTGAGCTCACGCCATCGAGCCACAACGCTCTACACCCGCGCGTTTCAACACCAAGTCACATTGGATTCTGTGTCCCAGCCGAACCATCGGCTCTGATTCCACTTGTTGGGCCCGGGTTACCCACCTTGTTCGGCCGCACGCACACATAGCTTTACATTAGTATGATATTGTTCGCTTTTGGCCTAGCCCGCACGGATTTATTTTTGGGCTCTTTCCCAACCGGATGGGAGTGTGCTCTTACTTATAAAGAAGTCTTCCCTTCCTTATTCTTTCTATGTGGGACTTGGATTGCATACCCCAACAATCCTCCCCTCAAGCCAGGACCACATAACTCATTTCCTCCCCTCTAGGGAAACCATCTTGCACCACCGCTGTCATCCACGATACTCGCTGCCTGACCATCCACATTGTCAGGTAGTCTTTCGACGCAAGGCTACAACTCCAAAACACAGATCTCCAATCGCGAGGTCACATTGAGGGTCTCCCACACAACACTACTAAAGACTTGAACTCACGCCATCGAGCCACACCGCTCTACACCTGTGCGCTTTAACACCAAGTCACATTGGATTTTGTGTCCCAACCGAACCATCGGCTCTGATACCACTTGTTGGGCTCGGGTTACCCACCTTGTTTCGCCGCATGCACACATAGCTCCACATTAGTATGATATTTTTCGCTTTTGGCCTAGCCCGCACGGATTTATTTTTGGGCTCCTTCCCAAAAGGCGTCATACTAATGGGAGTGTGCTCTCACTTATAAAGAAGACTTCCCTTCCTTATTCTTTCTATGTGGGACTTGGATTGCATATCCCAACAATCCTCCCCTCAAGCCAGGACCACATAACTCATTGCCTCCCCTCTAGCAAAACCATCTTGCACCACCGCTATCATCCACGATACTCGCTGCCTGACCATCCACATTGTCAGGTAGTCTTTCGACGCAAGGCTACAACTCCATAGCACAGATCTCCAATCGCGAGGTCAAATTGAGAGTCTCCCACACAACACTACTAAAGACTTGAACTCACCCCATCGAGCCACACCGCTCTACACCTGCGCGCTTTAACACCAAGTCACATTGTATTTTGTGTCCCAGCCGAACCATCGGCTCTGATACCACTTGTTGGATCGGGTTACCCACCTTGTTTGGCCGAATGCACACATAGCTCCACATTAGTATGATATTGTTCGCTTTTGGCCTAGCCCGCACGGATTTATTTTTGGGCTCCTTCCCAAAAGGCCTCATACTAATGGGAGTGTGCTTTCACTTATAAAGAAGTCTTCCCTTCCTTATTCTTTCTATGTGGGACTTGGATTACATACCCCAACAATCATCCCCTCAAGACAAGGACCACATAACTCATGGCCTCCCCTCCAGCGAAACAATCTTGCACCACCGCCATCATCCACGGGACTCGCCGTCTGACCATCCACATTGTCAGGTAGTCTTTCGACGCAAGACTACAACACCATAGCACAGATCTCCAATCGCGAGGTCACATTCAGGGTCTCCCACAAAACACTACCAAAGACTTGAACTCACGCCATCGAGCCACACCGCTCTACACCTGTGCGCTTTAACACCAAGTCACATTGGATTTTGTGTCCCAGCCGAACCATCGGCTCTGATACCACTTGTTGGGCTCGGGTGTCACATCCCCAAATCCCGAGGGATGGAAAAGCTGGGGTGCGACTAGGGATTGGATTAAAGAGGCGGGGAAGAAGGGGGATGAATAAGAATGAATGAATAAACAAACGTTAATAACAGAATAACTTCTATGAACAAGACTTCATTTAAAAGAAATAGTTGATCTCGGAGGATCACTCGACAAGTTGTTCAAAAAGGAACTGAGTTCATTGTACGGGCTTAGACCCAACAGATAGATATATATTAACTTCAAAAAGATTGGCAGCGGAAAGCGTAAAACATTGATACAAGTTCTTTATTCTAATACGACTTCTTAACTCAACATCAACCACCGCCGCTCCCGTCACTCAACCTGCACATTTAAAAAAAAAACAAACATGCAAGGCTAAGTACATAAAGCACTTAGTGGGCACATTGCCGAAAACAACTCACAAGAGTATAGATTAATCATGCATCTTTTCATAAATATTCGTAAGACTTATACTGCTGAACACTTAATTCTGGATATTGCACTGAAGGTTAACTCAGAATTCAATTGTTTGGATAGCATTCTGTGGGCTAACTCAGAATCCAATACTCTGGATAGCACTCTGTGGGCTAACTCAGAGAAGCATAAGAGAATTCACATAAAACAATTCATTATGCACTGATAGTTACTTCAATACATACTTATTAAAGCAACAAGTAAACACTTTCGAGCAACGCTCATTTTATTTTGATAGAAAAGCCTACCTCAATCATTTACAGAACAAACTTTAACCTTCTGTCTTCCGTCCTATCTTCTAATCTCGACGTCCTCCTTCTAACGTAAGATAATCAAATTTTAACAAGCGGTTGAGACAATAAAGGAAAAAAGAAATCGAATTCGTTTTAGACTTTTAGGCCTTTGCACTTTACTACTTTCTTTTGATTAACGAATAAACGAGACTCGATCAATTCTCGTTTATAAACTGACTTGGCTCATTACTCGACACTTATGTCCGTAGATAAAAGGAAGTCGATAACTCATAACGACTTAGAAGTTCACAAGGAACGAAGTTAAAAGGATTTAACTTAAGAAATCGAGTTTTGGAAATTTCTGCACAGGTCAGTAAGTTCATACAGAATAGGGTACTTCGAAACAGAGGATGTGCTCTGTACCAAAAAAAAGCCATGGGTGTCTAGTTTACTTTTCAATTTACGGATCTTGATTTCGTTAAGCGAGCTAAAAGTTATGACAGTTTCCGTGAAACGTCGCAAAATAGTCGGGCGAAACCCTAATGCTCGACAAATCTCGACGCACGATTCCCTAGGTTCGATCAATACTATTCCACTTTTATTTTCACGAAATTTCCATCTCAATACAGTCCACATGCAGTATCCCTTAATCGGGTTCACATTCACGTCTTTTGATTAAACAAACAATGAGCATAACCTCGTCCTTTTTCCGCTAACCATTTACTATTTCATTCAACAACTTCTCGTTCATAATCTATAACTCATATTATCTCGTATCTCGGATGGAAATATCGTCAACTACAATATCGTTCGTCAAACGGCAACAATCATTAATATCAAATTGGTTTTCCTTATTTGATTTTTCTATCGACGTTAAATCTCGTTTCTTCGTCTCTTACTAAAATTCTAATCTTTTTAGAATTCGTTCAACTTTTACGGTTACGATCATTAACTATCAAGATTAACATAGGTTCGAATCACAAACCTAAATCATTATCTAATCTCGACTTATCGACGATTCTTCGTCTCTAAGCGAAAATCCGACGTTCTCCGATTTCGCGCAAATTTTATAATAACGATCATTATCTATCAAGCATCACTAATATGTATACCATATTCTAAAAACATTATCGAGCTTCAACTTATCGACGTGTTTCCGTCTCTTACGTGTATCAATTTATTTTTAGAAAAATTCCAAATAATTATATATTCATCCTCAATCATCCTACATCTCATTTCCATTAACTAATCATGCATATCATATCATCTTCTTCATCAAAACCTCACTTGTTCTTCTCTTACACTTTCATTTTTATTTTTAGAAAATTCTAATTTAATTCATGCATCAACCTATCATTATATAGAACACGATTCAACTAATCAATTATCTAAAAATCGAATCAAACATCAAACCCCCAAATTCTTAAAAATTTCGGTAATGACACATATTCAAGGGGGTGATTTCTTCATGATTTCATTCCATAGAATCATTCCTAAGCATACTATAACATGTATTAATCAAAGAATCATCATCTTACTTCATTTCCAAAGTTTTCGAAAAAATAAAGTAGATGAAAAAGGATTTTTGTTCGGTTCAATCCGTAGAGGAAGCTCCTACCTTGTCGAATATGGAATCAGATCTAAAATCGATCGGTAGACGGATGACTTGTGAAGCTTGAAAGCTTGAAGGAGATGTCTTCAATGGAGGAATTTGAGAGAGAAATGAGAGAGAGAGAGATGACTAAGCTTATACTATTCCATAAAGTCATAAAATATCTCCAACAAAGGGAATGACTCGTTAAGGGGCGTTTGGGCGTGCCAAAAATGTCGGAAATATCTCGTTTGCGAGTCTAGAACGACGTTATAAAAGTCGAGAAATAATTTCTTAGATAGTTACCTATTCGACGAAATCTAATTCGACCGTTAGATTAGAAATGAATCACATACTTGGAAAGCATATTTCGTTTTTCAAAATCCGATAAAAAGTCGGGACATCACAGTCCAAATTTTATCCGAAGTAATAAAAACGAATTTTTACTAACTTACTCGTCTCGCAAAAAGAGTGAATGTAAAATCAGACGGTTTCTCAATTTGAGTTTTCGGGCGAAAATTTTGTCGGATGCGAAAATCCTAATACAGTAGTCGTTCAACCGACTTCTGGAATTTATTTTCAGAAATGGATTTCACCGTTAGTCTTAGAATTGAAAATCCTTAGCTTAGACGTGCAAAGCCTTAATTAATTAGAAAATTTTTATTTCTCGTCGGAAGAAAATATCTGGGGTATTACATCGGGTTACCCACCTTGTTGGGCTGCACGCACACATAGCGCCATATTAGTATGATATTGTCCGCTTTGGGCCTTGCCCACACGGATTTGTTTTTGGGCTCTTTCCCAAAAGGCCTCATACTAATAGGAGTGTGCTCTCACTTATAAGGAAGTCTTACCTTCCTTATTCTTTCGATGTGGGACTTGGATTGCATACTCCCACAACGTAAATTCTTTCAAAGAAAATTTGTAGTCGCATAAATAAAGATTTCCAACAAATTATAAAAAATAGATGAAATAAGGATTTTTAAATGAATTGCATTGAGTTGGTATGTTAAATGGTATAACAATGTCATTTTAAGTACTCAAATAAATGTGAAAGGATTTTTTTATTGATATCATGAGAACTTGGTGCCACTGCCTTCGATGCATAGTGGGTAAATTTATGGAAAGGTGCATGTCCACAAACATCAATGGCAACAACGATATTATTCAATATAATATTATCTCAAACGACCATCAATTTTTCTCTTCATGGACTAAAATTGTCACTTAAATATGTAAATGAGAAATTGTAAAGAATTGTGCATCATACATGATCTTGTATTTATATACTCCCTCCGTCCACGAAAAAAATGCACACTTTCTATTTTAGTCTATCCACGAAAAAGATGCATACTCCATTTTTGGTAATATGACCCACCACTCACTTCACAAATTTATTTTAATTTAATTATCTACTCAATTGAAGTTAGACTCTTATTCCACTGTCCTCACAAATTTATTTTAATTTAATCTTCCACTCAACTCAAGTTGGACATTTGTTCCACTCACTCTACACATTTGCTTTAATTTAATCTTCCACTCAACTCAAGTGAGACTTTTATTTCACTTACACCACCCATAATCCTATTTAAAGTAATTTAAAACTATATAATAAGTGAGACTCTTATTCCACTCACAACAAACTCCACCTATTGAAACTTGTGTAATCTTCAAGTATACATCTTTTCGTGGATGGATAGAGTAACCGATAGTACTTCCTCCATCCCACTTGACTTGTCCTAGTTTTTTTTGGCATTGGAATTAAAGATAAAATAATTAGGGATAAAAAATTTATTTAGTGGAGTTATTAAAGTGGAATAAAGTGGGTAGAGAGAGTGAATAGTAAAATAAAGTGAGTAAAAATAGTAAAATAAAGTGGGTAGTGATACGATCCTCGTCGGAGTTGCAGACGCCAACTTGAATAGTATACACCAAAGACAAAATCTGAACCAAACCGGATAAGATGGAATATCCTAAAACCTCTGGTTCTATATCGCGAAGTGAATTAGGTGAATAGAAATTCCCTAAAACCCAACTTGATGATGAAACAAGAACTCAGGGACGATGAATGACACACAAACGGTGATGGTGATCCGTTTGATAAGTCTATAAGATGGAATATCCCAAAACCTCTGAATCTAACCCACGAAATGAAATAGGCAAAAATAATTCCCTATAACCCAATGTGATATTGACACAATAACTCGGGGACGATGAATGACACATGAATGAGGGATGGTTGACTCGCCGATACGTCGATATGAACATCACAGTGGCATGCCGCCAATCTGCTAGTTCGGTGAACGAATTGAATGAGAGATAAACCAATAAAATATTATTCATCAAATCGTTATTTAATCCATGCCCTATTAGACCTATTTATAGGGGTGGAATACAATAGAGTCCTACTCTAATAAGGAAAACAATTCCTTGAATAAAAAGAAACATAATCCTAATCTAATAAGGAAACAATTCCTTGAACTATAAGGAAACAAATCATAATCTAATAAGGAAACTAATCTGTCACAGCCACAAATACCGATGGACGGCAGAAGCCGGGGTGCGACTAAGGGTTGGATTAAAGAAGCGGGGAAGAAGGGGGAATGAATAAGAATGAAAGAATAAGAGATATTAATAACATAATGAATTTCTATGAACAAGACTTTAATATATAAAAGGAAGAGTTAATCTCGAAGGATCACTCGAACAAGTTCTCAAAAGATTCTAAGTTATAAGTAGAGAACTTAAATCCAAAAGTGATATTTATATTTACATAAATGAGTCTAGAGTTTGGCAGCGGAATTGTAAACTACATACTACAGTCTTCCTATCGACAGCTCTTAACTCAACCGTCACCGCTCCCGTCGCTTCAACCTACACATTTAAAAAACATATGCAGGGCTAAGTACAAAAGTACTTAGTGGGCACGTTGCCGAAAACATAATCATAAGTATAGATAATCAGGCATTTCATTACTGTAGCACATCGGGGTTTTTCGTTAAAGGCCCGTGTCTACTAAACATTTTCTTTCTCATTTTCATAACTTAGCTTGTACAAGCATTTTTCATAGATGTTACGTTCAAATCTTGACCAGTCATAATTCACCGTGGTTGGCTACCCCTCAACAGGATACCACATACACCACAGGCTACAAAGTGCACTAACGTTGGAAAGCATAATAGCTAACTCAAAGCCGATCGTTAGTTAACCCCTTTTGATTAACTCATAAGGTACAAGAGAACTCACATAAAACACAAAACAGTTCATGCCATAATTATCACTTTGAAAACACGATTATCAAAGCGATAAAGAAAAGGTTTTCGAGCATTGCTCGTTTTGTTTCATATATAAAAGCCCACCTTATAGATTACAGAACTATTAAACATGCTTCCGTTCTTCAATCTTCCGTCCTTTCCTTATGCTGACTTCCTCCTTCATTGTAAATAAAATATATATCCTCGATAATTCGTTGAGACGACAAAAGAAAACAGAAATGGAAATCGAAAACGATTTAGTCTTTTATGCTTTTTAGGCATTTGCACGCTAAACTAGATTCTTTTAGTTAAACGGGAACGAGACTCGAACACATCTCGTTTAAAACTCATCTGGTTCCTTACTCGACACTTATGTCGGTAAAAACTAAAGTGGATAGCTTACAACGACTTATAAGATCTAAAGGAAACAAGTTGAAAAGAATTCAATTTAAGAATCTATGTTTTGGAAATTACTGTTCAGATCAGTAGGTTTGTACAGAACAGGGGATTGCGAAACAAGGGACAAATCTTATACCGAAAGAAAGGTACGGGTTTCTAGTTTACTCTCCAATTTACGGATCTCAATTTCGATAAACGAGCTAAAAGATCTGGCAGTTTCCGTGGAACGTCGCAAAACAGTCCGAGTTTAACCCTAAGGCTCAATAACTAGGCGCACGACTTCCTAGGTTCGACTTACGTTATTCCACTTCATTTTCCACGAAATTCCTGACTCAATGCAGTCTACACTTACCCTCATACGTGTTGAACTCCTCTTCATTTCTCATTTATAAGCTTGACGTTTAAAACCTCGTCTCATTAACTACGCAATTACTATACCATTTCCATTTCACATTTCCAAAACCTAACCTCTCAATTTCAACTACAACTCATCATTTCATATCTCGGATGAACACGTCATTAACTACAAACTTGTTCTCTTATTCATAACAATCACTATTATCTAATTACTTTCCTTATTCGTCTTTTCAAACGATACTTAGGATCGTTGTTTCGTTTCTTACCAAAATTCCAACGTCATTAGAATTCAATCAAATTCTACAATCTTATTCATCATCTATCAAGAATCATAATTACGTAAATCGTAACCTCAAACTATTATATAATCTTGACTTATCGTCGATCGATCGTCTCTTACGATAAATTTTAACATGCCTCTTATTCTCAAGATTTTCGAAAAAAAAAATAAAAGAGATGGAACAATGATTTGTTCGGTTGAAATGGTAGATGAAGTTCTTACCTTTCGTAATATGGACTCGGAATTGGAAATGATCGGTAGGTGGAAGACTTAAGCACTTGAGGAAAAGCTTGGTGTGGAGCTTTAATGGAGATGATGAGAGAAAAAATGTGAGAGTGTAGTGTGTGTATGGTGGCGGTAGAGAGGTATAGGGAGAGAGGGATGATGACTCACTATAGTGAGTCATAAAGTGGAGAAAAAATATCCTACAAAGCATAGTGACTCACTAAGACATGTTTGGCGAGGAATTATTTGACGATAAAATCTCGTTTCTGGCTCTTAAACGTCGATTTAAAAGTCGAGAAATACTTTTCTAGATAGTTACGGATTCGACGAAATCTAATTCGTCCGTTAGATTGGAAATAATTTACGTACTCGGAAAACCTAATTCGTTTTAAAAAATCCGAGAAAAAGTCGGGACTTCATAGTCCAAAATTCGTCTGGAAAATCATAAAAACTAACTCTCTCCGGTGAACTCGTATCGAAGAAAAAGTGAATGTAAATTCTGACGGAATTAAATTCTGAGTTTTCGGGCGAAAAATCTATCGGACGCAAAAACCCTAATACAATAGTTGTTCGTCCGATTTCTGGAAATTATTTTCGGAAACGGATTTCACCGTAAATCTTAGAATTTAATTTCATGATCTTAGGCGTACAAAGCCATAATTATTATTAACTTTCATTTTTAATGACTGTAGAAATTTTCTGGGGTATTACATCCTACCCCCCTTACGAAAAATTTCGTCCCGAAATTTGCTTATCTTCTTTAAACAGTCTGGGGTACCTCTTTCTCAACTCTTCTTTGAACTCTCAGGTGGCTTCCTCTTGCCCGTGATGATCTTATAACGCTTTTACTAATCGTATCGACTCACTTCTTAACTTTCACGCTTTTCGATCGTAGATCGATTGCGGTTTTTCTTCATAACTTAAGTCAGTTTCAAGATCAACGTCTTGCTGACAAAACTATGTGTGTATAAACGAACACACATACTTTTCTCAAAATGAGATACACATATGATAAACATTCCATAAACATGGCAAATAAGCCAAAACTATTTCGTATTGAAAGCTATCTTTTCCAGGATATTCACTAATCATCTAAATCTTTTGTCTAAGCTGATGCTTGACAAGAATCTAACGATTCTCTCTAATGGAGATATCTTAAGAAACTTTATCTCCTTTTTCGAACTTTTACTCTGATTGTCGCATATACGTAAGACTTTCGTCTTCCTTAAACTCCTTTCATTCTGACACGAATCTATCGAATGATCTCGATCATTTCACTGACCGTATCTGATCCTAGGTTCTTTCTTTCATTTATCGTATTACAAAAGGCAGTTATTTTAAAATTCCTTCTTCTACAAGGCCTCGTAAGGCGTAATACTTATCGTAGCTTAATAACTATCGTTATAACAATTTGATTATTGGCAAAATATTCTTCCATTTCGCACTTCGGTCTAATACTATCGTTCTTAGCATATCATCGAGTATCTGAATCATTTTCTCGGGTTGTCCATCCGATTGGAGGTGAAAGCGGTACTAAAGTTAAGTTTGGTATCTAACTCTTCTGCGTCGTGATCCAAAATCTCGAAATGAATTTGGCATCTCTATCTGAGGTTATCGAATTTGTGATTCCGCGCAGACGTATTATCTTACGGATATACAGCCATGTTAACTTCTTTGATCCATAGGTAATCTGGGATCGGTAAAAGTGAGCTGATAATTTGAGCCTATGAAAACTATCCCATGGCAGTATTTCTTTTTTTACTTTTGGGCAAGTCTTGTCACAGAACCATAGCTATATCTTCCCATTTCCATTCTGGAATACTTATCAGTTGTATCAACTCGTATGGTCGTCAGTGTAAAGCTTTCACTTGCTGATGAGCTAAACATCTTTCTACAAATGAGGTAACATCTCGTTTCAATCTATTCCACTAGAAATCCTTTCTTAAGTCTTAAATTTGTTGTCATCGGAAATACAAAGTCTACTTTTTAATTTCTATCATATTACCCATTGCTTTGGAATAACCGTTTGGTTTATCCGCTCTTATCCTTATTCGAAGCTTATCGATTGACTAGTCCTTTCTCTAGGCACTTGTAATCTTTTCGTAAGTCTGGTGTAGCTACGATTATTATTATTTGGCTTGTTATCGCTTCCGTTGTATTCAGCACCTCTTTATTCTTAATCTCGAATTCTCGTATAAGTGTTTCTTCCTTGATGAAGGAACATCTAAACTTAGTTGGAGTCTTGTGACTCAGCGCATCTGCTACTACATTTGCTTTTCCTAGATGGTAATTGATTCCCCAATCATAATCCTTGACTAATTTGAGCCATCTTCTTTGTCTCATGTTCAATTTTTTTTTTGCTCGAAAAGTACTTTAAACTCTTATGGTCCGTATAAATCTTAATCCTAACACCATAGAGATGGTGTCTCCAAATCTCCCGCGCATGCACAACGGCTACTGGTTCTAAGTCGTGGGTTGGGTAATCAACCTTATGAGGTCGAAGTTGTCATTTTGAAGCATAAACTATCACCTTTCCATCTTGCATCCTAACGCACTCTAATCCGATCTTTGAAGCCTCTGTAAATACTTCGTATTCCTTGTTTGTTTCTGGAGGGGCTAAATCTAGTGCGATGGTCAACCTTTCCTTGAGCGTCTGCGAACTTATCTTGCACTTGTCGGTCCATTTGTACTTATTTTCCTTTCTAAGTAGTTGCGTCATAGGTCTAGGAATCATAGAGAAACCCTCGATGAATCTTTTGTGGTAGCCGACTAAACCTAAGAATCTTTTGGTCTCGTTCGGACTTGATGGTAACTTCCAGTTACGCACTGCCTCTATATTGGCAGGATCTACTTTGATTCCCTAGCCGAAACTATGTGCCCAAGGAACATTACTTCCTTCAGCCAAAACTCGCATTTACTAAACTTGGCGTAAAGCTTCTCGGCTCTAAGCGTTTCTAAGGCTATTCTCAAGTGTTCCTTATGTTCTTCCTCATTCTTGGAGTAAATGAGAATGTCGTCGATAAATACTAAGACGAATTTGTCTAAGTATTGGTGGACAAATTTCGATTAATGAGATCCATGAATATGGCGGGAGCATTAGTCAAACCAAATAGCATAAATAGAAATTCGTAATGGCCATATCTGGTTCGGAAAGCAGTCTTAGGTATACCTCGGGTTTGATTTTCAATTTATGATACCCGGATCTTAAATCTATCTTTGAAAAGACTCCTGCGCTCTTAAGCTGATCAAAGAGGTCTTCTATCCTTGGCAAAGGATACTTATTCTTAAGGGTAGTCTTATTTAATTCACAATAGTCTATGCACATCCTCATAGAACCATCATTCTTTTTGACAAACAAAATGGGTGCTCCCCAAGGTGAAACACTCGGTCTAATGAATCTAAGGTCTAACAATTCTTGCAGCTGGATTTTAAGTTCTTCTAGTTCTTTCGGTGCCATCCTATATGGGACTTTCGATTTGGGGGCCGATCATGGTTCTAGGTCAATCGAGAAATCTACATGACGATCTGGTGGTAAACCAGGTAATATTTCTGGAAAGACGTCTTCGTATTTTTTAACAACTTTCACGTCTTGAATGGTCTTCTCGGCTCCTGGTTCTCCAACTAGGTATACGAGATAAGCGGTGCAACCTTTCTTCTTCATCAACTTCTTGGCTTGTAAAGCGGATATTATCGGTACTCTCCTATCCATTGAAAACCCATAAATCCTGTTGGTTCTCTACCCGGGGGTCGAAAAGAGATCTTTCTCTCGTTGCAGAGAATCATAGCGTAATTCTCAATCAACTAGTCTATTCCTAAGATTATATCTACGCCGAACATTATATTACTTTCCAATTGTTTGCTATGATCTTAAAAAGACTCTAAGTTAAATTCTATGTTTGAGAAAAACTAAGGGAGTGACGATAATTCCTCCTAAGGCGTGGTTTCAGGGTTAGTGTCGACAGACACTAGAAATAACGACTGTAAGGTTTTGGTATGAGGTAGAAGAATGACAAGGTAATTAAGAAGTTTGTCCTATACCTGCCAACTTTCCTTTGCCCTTAATGCGCACATCTTGTTCGATCGCGAATGCCCTAACGTTCTGTTGCTGTTGATACTGCTGCTGCGTCCTCTGCTGTAGCGGCTGTGCCGGAATTGCCCTCAAAGGTTGGGGCTGACCATACTGATTCTGTCCTGCTGCTTGAAATGGTTTCGGGCAATCCCTCTTCATATGCCCTTTTTGTCCGCAGTTAAAACAAACACCTGTGCCAGCTTGACAAACACCGGGGTGCGTCCTATCATACTTCGGACAAATAGGACTGATAACCCTCCCTGGGTTATTCCCTCCTTGGTTAAAATTCCTCTGTTGTCCTTGCGGCTGTCCTTGTAGATTATTTCCCTTCCCCTGTCCTGATTGTTTGTTTCCTTGTGGTTTACTCCTTTGCCACGACTTCTTACCGTAGTTGTTATCTTTATTTGGCTGCTGAAAGCCCTGTCGATTTTTACTCTATTTCCCTTGATCGTTGTGGCGCTGGTAACAGTCACTGCTACTTCTTCCTTCCCATTCCCTTTTTCCTTTATAATTAATATTATTGTTGGGAAGATTTTGAGTTGAAGTCTGGGTTGGTGTTCGTATGGGCACTACCATTTTTTTTTTCCTTTATCTGGCACTACTACCTCTATTTTTAGGACTCGTCCTAGTAGTTCTGCATACCTCAGTCCTTCGTGTCTAGCCAATGCTATTCCCAGTTTATACTTAAGTTCTCCTTGGAATTTTCTTGCTATTTCCTCTTCAGTTTCCACTTGATCGAATACATACTTATCATAATATGCCTCCTTAAAATCATTCCAAGTGATTTGAGCCACTTGCTCTGCCGGCATAATTTCCTGTCTAGTCTTCCACCAGTATTTAGCTGGTCCGGCTAGCTGAGACGCAGCACATACTAGGCGCTCCTTATAACTAAATCTAAGAAGCTCAAAAATTCTTTCTATAGAGCGTACCCGATGCTCAGCATCACTTGGGTTACTAGACCCATTGAAAACTGGTGGATTTCTTCTGAAGAATAAATCTTCAATGTTACGTTGTTGTGGAGGTGGGGAAAGTAGAAGGGTTACTCGATGTTTTTGCTTTTCTTCGCCTATACGTTGTTCTTGACCTCTATCAGATCCTCTAGGACTATCAGGTCCTCTTTGATTGTTAACAACTCTCAGCGACATTATGGAACTATAAGATACAAAAATTTTCTCATTAGCACTCGCTTTTAAGCCTTCATTTACTCACTAATCCGTTTTCCAACTTAACAATTTCACGTAAAAGAGAATAAATATTAACTTCGATCTAGTTCTTTCAACTTTTAACCTTCAAGGTTAAATTAAACTCTCGTTACACGAGTTCATTTGACATTCTGGTTTACTACATGCTTTATAAGAAACATTCTTGTGATCAAAACCCTTTCACGGGTCATGTATATATACATATATACATCAAAAAGAATACTAGTTTTGCCTTTAACAAGGACTTATACAAAAACTAGACTACAACGAGTCTAAGCTAGGCTGGCTGCCTACCTGTACAAGATGCACTAACATAGTACTAGAACGGAAACGATCCATAAAACTTCGTATCCGTTGGAGTACTACAAAAACTAGTTACTGATTCGACTATTTACAAGACAAAAGTGCTTCTTCTACTACTATACGTCTAAGACGCCCTGCTCAACAAGCTGCTGTCGAGTCACTACCGCCCTCTATGGCCTGCAAAACCTCGGAGTCCTTTTCTAGGTCCTCCTCTGAATTTGAATTAAAGACGAGCTGAAGTGCTTCGTCAACCCTAATCGTGGAGCCGTCCAAAAGTACAAGTGGTGGTGGTGAAGGCACCTCTGAAACGGCCCTTTCCGGGTCTGACACTAGGTAGTCACAACTGGGCTCTACTGTTCTCTTCTTCAGGGGAAGGAGGTGCTCGGGAGGTGAACTAGACTCGTATTCCTCTGTAGAACGGACCCTGGATGGTCCTGTCTCAAACTCTGCTCTGACTCTGGCTAACTCTGAACAGATCTCGTCAAGTGGTCTGAAGGGGTATGGTAATTCTATCATAGCGGTAAGATCCGCGCCAATCACCGGGTACTCTGCCTCTGAAACTAGCTCCTCTGTGTCCTCACTAGGTGCAAACACTGGAGGGATCTCTAACTGTGCGGCCATCTCTGGATCTATCTCCACATGCTCTGACTCTAAATCTGCTGGAAAGTGAGTGTAGGGAGGGTGATCTTGAATGGGATATGATGCTATGATTATACCCTGAAAGAAACGTTTGTGTACTGCTAGAGCGAATCCTAAGTAATCACCCGTCGGCTCTACGTCGTCACCAAACACTCCAAGGTAGTACCATGCAGTGTCGTGTGCCCAACCACGCCACTCCTCTGGCAGTCGTCTAATCAAGTCGAAAATAGCCTGACCCTCTGAAATGGAATGTCGGGCTGAATGATAAACTGCCGAAAAGTTACTAATTATTTGTCCTACGTCGTGTCTCGGGTCTGCCTCGAAATCTTGGTACCTATCCAATATCTGATCTGCCCAAGTACGCTGTGGTGGGGATTGACTTTCCTGAGCCATGTCACTACTAGAAGCCATCCTACAAAACTTTTAAGAAACACGGATCAGTAACAGGTTGGAAAATAACTTATCTTACGTAAATACTTAAATTACAAAATGAATATTCCTTATTCAATTGTAATGTCTCCACTTAAACCGACAAACTTATCTTAAATACCTTAGCAATTTCAAGGAAAATTGCACATAAACAATATGTAGAAATCAAAGTTCAAGATTTTATTTCCATTCCTTATCTTATATATTCATTTTACTTTCTTACTTCATTTCTTATCACCTCCTTACTTATTTCCTTTTTACTTTCTTTATTCTTTATTCTTAATTACTTTCTCTCTTTATTATTTCTTTCTTGAAGAAAATTTCTTAACGATTCTAACTTATTAAAACAAAGTACGTCTACTTTGTTCATGTTACTCATTCAAAAGTAACATTTGTTCATAAAAGATTCTGTCTTTCCCGACACTTGAATCTCGTACTTATCGTATTCTTCGTTCGATTATGAATTATGAAACAAATTCCAAAAAGGAAATGGAATAATTACTGGAGAAATAACTTTAGAACCCAAGTTCTAGTCGTTTTTGGAATCGATCGATCATTGGAAATTAACTAAGATTCGTACTCGATTCTCGATAATTAAAACAAATCTCTTCTTGAAGTTCGAACGAGGCGAACTCCAACTGCAAACGACTTCGTTCATGTTACTTTTACGGAAGTAACATTCGTCTCTTTCATTTACTTTGATCCCCTTTTATTCTGTCCTCCTTGACCCGGTCATTTCTTTCTTATTTTGAAGCCAACGTTTCTCAAACGTCTAATCGTTTCTTTTGTTCACTTGGTACAGAATTAACTTTCCTTATCATTACTTATCTTATTTCCCTGAAGGAAATTCTTATCGGCTCTTGATTACAAAAATAAAAATTGACTCTGACGAGTCTTTGTTCATGTCACTATACGCACGTGATATTCGTCTATAAAAGTTCTTCCCGTTTTACGATCTCCTTTCAAAATCGTTTGAACTAACGTTTCTTAAAACGTCTAAGTTCTCGAGGAATCGGAAAGATCTTAAGTTTCAAATCTACGTTCTTAGCGAACCGGGAAAAATCCCTAGAATCAATCTAGATTCTCGTGCCATCATACATTTCAAATTAAAAGAAATTATTGCTCAAATAATTTCACGTAATTCATAAAACAGAAAACAAGTATGATTCTCATACTTTCAAAATTTCCTTTTTGGCACCATAGTCATTCTTAACTTTTTGGAATACGTATTCAAAATTTTTCTTAAAAGAAAACACATTTATGAAATTCTTTCCTTTATTTCTTTCTTTCCTTCGTTGAGTCGATGTAGCGGGAGGTTGAGTTGTCGTCTACACTCTTAAACTTAGTGTTACGACTTAACTTTTCTTGAAAGAAGACTTGGGTATAGAGTATTTACGAATACTCTATCTTACTACTTGAAAGAAATTCATATGCAGAGAAGAAACGATTGCTCTGATACCACTCTGTCACAGCCCCAAATCCCGAGGGACGGCAGAAGCCGGGGTGCGACTAAGGGTTGGATTAAAGAAGCGGGGAAGAAGGGGGAATGAATAAGAATGAAAGAATAACAGATATTAATAACAGAATGAATTTCTATGAACAAGACTTTAATATATAAAAGGAAGAGTTGATCTCGAAGGATCACTCGAACAAGTTCTCAAAAGATTATAAGTTATAAGTAGAGTACTTAAATCCAAAAGTGATATTTATATTTACATAAATGAGTCTAGAGTTTGGCAGCGGAATTGTAAACTACATACTACAGTCTTCCTATAGACAGCTCTTAACTCAACCGTCACCGCTCCCGTCGCTTCAACCTGCACATTTAGAAAACATATGCAGGGCTAAGTACAAAAGTACTTAGTGGGCACGTTTCCGAAAACATAATCATAAGTATAGATAATTAGGCATTTCATTACTGTAGCACATCGGGGTTTTTCGTTAAAGGCCCGTGTCTACTAAATATTTTCTTTCTCATTTTCATAACTTAACTTGTACAAGCATTTTTCATAGATGTTACGTTCAAATCTTGACCAGTCATAATTCACCATGGCTGGCTACCCCTCAACAGGATACCACATACACCACAGGCTACAAAGTGCACTAACTTTGGAAAGCATAATAGCTAACTCAAAGCCGATCGTTAGTTAACCCCTTTTGATTAACTCATAAGGTATAAGAGAACTCACATAAAACACAAAACAATTCATGCCATAATTATCACTTTGAAAACACGATTATCAAAGCGATAAAGAAAAGGTTTTCGAGCATTGCTCGTTTTGTTTCATATATAAAAGCCCACCTTATAGATTACAGAACTATTAAACGTGCTTCCGTTCTTCAATCTTCCGTTCTTTCCTTATGCTGACTTCCTCCTTCATCGTACATAAAATATATATCTTCGATAATTCGTTGAGACGACAAAAGAAAACAGAAATGGAAATTGAAAACGATTTAGTCTTTTATGCTTTTTAGGCATTTGCACGCTAAACTGGATTCTTTTAGTTAAACGGGAACGAGACTCGAACACATCTCGTTTAGAACTCATCTGGTTCCTTACTCGACACTTATGTCGGTAAAAACTAAAGTCGATAGCGTACAACAACTTATAAGATCTAAAGGAAACAAGTTGAAAAGAATTCAATTTAAGAATCTATGTTTTGGAAATTACTGTTCAGATCAGTAGGTTTGTACAGAACAGGGGATTGCGAAGCAGGGGACAAATCTTAAACCAAAAGAAAGGTACGGGTGTCTAGTTTACTCTCCAATTTACGGATCTCAATTCCGATAAACGAGCTAAAAGATATGGCAGTTTCCGTGGAACGTCGCAAAACAGTCCGAGTTTAACCCTAAGGCTCGATAACTCGGCGCACGACTTCCTAGGTTCGACTTACGTTATTCCACTTCATTTTCCACGAAATTCCTGACTCAATGCAGTCTACACATTACCTCATACGTGTTGAACTCCTTTTCATTTCTCATTTATAAGCTTGACGTTTAAAACCTCGTCTCATTAACTACGCAATTACTATACCATTTCCATTTCACATTTCCAAAACCTAACCTCTCAATTTCAACTACAACTCATCATTTCATATCTCGGATGAACACGTCATTAACTACAAACTTGTTCTCTTATTCATAACAATCACTATTATCTAATTATTTTCCTTATTCGTCTTTTCAAATGATACTTAGGATCGTTGTTTCGTTTCTTACCAAAATTCCAACGTCATTAGAATTCAATCAAATTCTACAATGTTATTCATCATCTATCAAGAATCATAATTACGTAAATCATAACCTCGAACTATTATTTAATCTTGACTTATCGTCGATCGATCGTCTCTTACGATAAATTTTACGTTCTCCATTTTCGTTCAAATTTTACGATAACGATTATCATCTAACGAGCATTACTAACATGCAAATCATATTATCAAAATGCTAACGAGCTCTAACTTATCGTCATGTCTTCGTCTTTTACATTTTTCATTTTATTTTTAGAAAAATCTCAATTAAATATGTAATCATCCTCATGCATCGTATATCTCATTTCCATTAAACAATCGAGCATATCATAACATTTACTATCCTAAATCGACCCTTCTTCGTCTCTTAGATTTCAAATTTTATTTTTAGAAAAATCTAAAACAATTCCTAGAGTCAATTAACATCATGAGGAACACTAATCTATCATTCAAACAACAAAGAAATCGAGCTACGATCAAAGCCCCAAATTTGAAAAAAAATCGGTAATAACCCTAGACAAAGAGGTGTGATTTTCTTCATGATTCAATCCGTAGAACTCGATTCTAAACATCCTAGAACATGTATCGAACGAGGAACAACATGCCTCTTATTCTCAAGATTTTCGAAAAAAAATAAAAGAGATGGAACAATGATTTGTTCGATTCAAATGGTAGATGAAGTTCTTACCTTTCGTAATATGGACTCGGAATTGGAAATGATCGGTAGGTGGAAGACTTAAGCACTTGAGGAAAAGCTTGGTGTGGAGCTTTAATGGAGATGATGAGAGAAAAAATGTGAGAGTGTAGTGTGTGTATGGTGGCAGTAGAGAGGTATAGAGAGAGAGGGATGATGACTCACTATAGCGAGTCATAAAGTGGAGAAAAAATATCCTACAAAGCATAGTGACTCACTAAGACATGTTTGGCGAGGAATTATTTGACGATAAAATCTCGTTTCCGGCTCTTAAACGTCGATTTAAAAGTCGAGAAATACTTTCCTAGATAGTTACGGATTCGACGAAATCTAATTCGTCCGTTAGATTGGAAATAATTTACGTACTCGGAAAACCTAATTCGTTTTAAAAAATCCGAGAAAAAGTCTGGACTTCACAGTCCAAAATTCGTCCGGAAAATCATAAAAACTAACTTTCTCCGGTGAACTCGTATCGAAGAAAAAGTGAATGTAAATTCTGACGGAATTAAATTCTGAGTTTTCGGGCGAAAAATCCATCGGACGCGAAAACCCTAATACAGTAGTCGTTCGTCCGATTTCTGGAAATTATTTTCGGAAACGGATTTCACCGTAAATCTTAGAATTTAATTTCACGATCTTAGGCGTGCAAAGCCATAATTATTATTAACTTTCATTTTTAAAGACTGTAGAAATTTTCTGGGGTATTACATAATCCTTATCCTAATTAAATATAAAATTATAAAAATAATTAAAATAAAGCCTTATTTTTAGCCTACAATAATTAAAAACGTAAAATAAAATAAAATAAATAAAATTTTCAGATCTTCAATCTTGGATTGCATCAGGTAGAGAGAAAGTAAATATGAATGACACAGAAAATAAGGAGAAAAGTAGGTTGAAAGGTGTAAAGTGAGTCTAATTAGCCAAACTAATTAGGCCCTAATTTTCTTAATTATTTCCCAAAAAGGAACTAGGACAAGTGTAATGGGACGCCAAAAAAGAAAGTAGGACAAGTCAAGCGGGACGGAGAGAGTACTCCCTCTATCCATGAAATAGTTGCCACTTTTACCATTTAAGTTCATTCACGAAATGGTTGCCACTTCCATTTATAGTAGTAGGACCCACATAATACATTATATTTAACCTTATATTTCTCACTACTTCACTCACATTTATTGTGGGACCCTTACTCTACTTACAACAATATCCATTATTATTTACTACTACATACCATTTTCTTAAAATTCGTGTCGTCTATAATGTGGCAACCATTTTATGAATGGAGAGAGTAGAATTTTGGTTGCAAGTACTAAATATTAATGAGACCAATAATTGCACAGTACCCGGGTCAAATCGGGAATGATAATTGCAATATGTTTTAACATGAGAAATTCGAACGTTAGGGGTGCCAGTTAAGCTTATTTGTCTGTAATAATAACAGATTTGGCAGACCTGGTGGACCATCGTACGGATCGCCATTTGCAGCAATGAGCCTTAGATTCCCGGCCAATAATAATTTCTTGCTCTCTGTAATTCTTCATTTTCTTTACCACCCCACAATCCGCCCATGCGTGGAATTATCTTAGACTACCTGCAATGGTAGTGTTTCTAAGGGGTGTTTCTAAGAGTTTTTTGGAGATAGAGACAGTGAGCTGCAATGGGGTTGTCTTTAAGGGGTGTCTCTATCTAATTTCTAAATTTATATTTTGTATTAATTTTAATAAGAAAATTCTAATTTCATTAATTTAAATAAAAATACATTACTACAAATACATTACTAGGAAAAAAAAAACATTACTAGAAATATAAAAAAAACATTACTAGAAATAATCCACTTCTTCACCCAGTGGGAGATCCACCAGAACAAACTCTTCACTGTCTTTGGGTTGAGCTCGTCGTCGAACAAGGCATTGTACCCGCCGCCACTTTTCCCCAGTACGTGTCGCCATGTTGATCTCTGTTGAGGATGGAATTGCACGTCTCCTTTTTCTAGATTTGGGCGACGGCGGTGCCTTGTTCAACCGTGTAACTGCGCTGCTTTGGTTTGGCACCGGCGGCCGGAGGAGAAGGAGGAGGGATGTTTGTGAGGGTGAGATTGGCCCGTGCCTTGCCCTTGCCTTTGGCTCGTGCCTTCCCCTTTCCTTTGGCTTGTGCCGTCTCGGACGAGGGACTATCTTCGTCGCCAAACACAATGTGGAAGGACTCGCCGACGGACGAGTTGAGGTTGATAGAATCAAACGCCGTCGGCGTATATCCTCCGTATGCACCATTGTTCGCCATTTCAGGGGGACACCACGATGACGACCATGGATTATTTGGATCCATTTGAGAGATGATTGTGTGACAGAGTTGTGTAAAAAATAAGGAATTGTGTGAGAAAAGTAGAGAGAAATAGTGTGAATGTGGTATTTATAGGTAAAAAAATGAAAAAAAAAATAAAAAATTGGCTGAATTTAGCCGTTTTTGAACGTTGGAATAGTTATAGCCGTTGCCAAATTTTCTTTTTTTTTTCGGTTTGGCGCGTGCAATGCACGTGCTGTATTTAAAAAAAAAAGTTCGGCGCGTGAATTACACGCGCCAGCTCGGGACGATCTCGAAGCTACAAGACAGGCTCGAGACGCCTTGGCTTGCACCGGCGAGTCTCGTCGCAGCGGGTGTCTCGAGCCCCCCACGAGGCACACCGCTGTAGTTAGTCTTATAGTGGAAACTAGTATCAAACCCCACTGGTAGGCGAGTACTCCCTTGTTTACCACTTAAAAAAAATTAACATTGCAATATAGAATAACATAAACTTTAGGGATTTTAAATTTTTTTGGTAATTTTCTTATATCGTGACGTCCGGGGCAGAAATATAGAGTGATCGCCAGTGCAGAGATGCGGACAAGGAGTGACTCCTATAAGACTTTGAAGCGGAGGGGTACACGAATAAACCGAAACACACCCAAACGAGAGGGATTTCGAGAAAATATCGGAATGAGACGACATATCCGAATAGAGATTAAAGGAATTGATAGATGCTACTCACACATAAATATACATCTTCATTTCTGGTGACTATTGTGCAAGAACTCCAGTGCTAAACGTGTTTGACATAAAGTAATTCAAGGATGAGTGACCTCCTGGGAAGCTTTCCGAGGAAGTGTGCGAGTGAGGACATAGCACGCTAGCAGGATTTTGTGATGGATTGTGGGGTCAGCCGTCAATCCGGGGAAGCCCGGAGATGTAGCTCAGATGGTATCAGAGTCGAACCTCTCCTAGTACGGTGTGGTTCAGGGATGAACCAAGTAGAAGCTGGTGGGCCTGTGACGCACGAGGCTGAAATACAGAGTGATCGCTGGTGCAGAGGCACAGACAAGGAGCAACTCTTATAAGAAATACTTCGAAGAAGAGGGTACATGAATGTTACGACCCAATGTTCTAGATGTGTAGAACGACTAGAATTCATTGGACAGTGAAGGTGAAACTATGAAATGTACTCGACTCAACAAGAGAACATGCTCGGGAACAAGGAAATATAGATTGAAAGCGATAACAAATAACAACATGCTTTCCAATCTTAACTCAAATAAACGAGCATTAACAAATAATTCAAGTGTCGGAAGTAAATCATATATCTCAAATCCAAGTCAAGTAGAATATAAGAAAAACAGGGAATAGTTTCGAGCACAAGGCTCATTCTATCGACACCAATCATCAGCATTAGTTTTAAAATACATAAACAAGTTTGTTTCGCAGCAAAATCTCAAACTCAGGTCCAACAATTACATGTATGAAGACATGCAATTGCAAACTTAAACAAAATGTCACAGCCCCAAATCCCGAGGGACGGCCGAAGCCGGGGTGCGACTGGGGTTAGATTAAAGAAGCGGGGAAGAAGGGGGCTAACTGACTAAACATACATAAAAGACAACATACATTCAATGAACAAGACTTTACTAATAATAAGGAAGAGTTAATCACAGAGGATTACTCGACAAAAGTACTCAAAAGTATCTAAGTTCGAGTTTACAGACTTTTGCTACAGTGATTCATCAAAATGTACATATTCTCACAAAGTCTAGGGTTTTGCAGCGGAAGTAAGTCATAAACTAAAGAAATCCTACTTCTCAACTCAACTTCAACCACCGCCGCTCTCGTCGCTTCAACCTGCACATTTAGAAAACACATGCAGGGCTAAGTACGAAGGTACTTAGTGGGCACGATGCCGAAAACATAACATAAGTAGAGATAAATATGGCATTTCATAATTTGTAGCACATCGGGGGTTTTATTAAAAAGGACCCGTGTCTACTAAATATTTTCTAACTTGTTTTCACAATTTACTCGGCCGAGCATTTTCTGGTATGCTACGTTCAAATCTTGACCAATTCTCATTCACCGTGGCTGGTACCCCTCAACAGGGTATCACATACACCACAGGTTACAAAGTGCACTAACTCTGGAAAGCACTTAGCAGCTAACTCAGAGCCGATCGTTAGTTAACCTATTTAGATTAACTCTAAATCTGGAAAACACGAATGTTAACTCAGATAGGTACAAGAGAACTCACATAAAACATAAAACAGTTCATGCCATAATTATCACTTTGAAAACACAGATATCAAAGCGATAAAGAAATGTTTTCCGAGCATTGCTCGTTTTATTTTATATGTAAAAGCCCACCTTAGTGATTACAGAACTACGTACTAGCTTCCGATCTCCTGATCTTCCGTCCTTTTCTTACTGCTGGCTTCCTCCTTCATCGTAAAATAATAACACTTTAAACTTGGTCAAAAAAGATAATCGATCATAGAAAATCGAATTAGGTTTTAGTCGTTTCATTTCTTTAGGCATTTGCACGCTACTAATTTCTTTTTAGTTAAACGGGAACGAGACTTGAACAAATCTCGTTTAGAACTCGAAAGGTCTCATACTCGACTCTTAGGTCAGTAGAGAAGGTAATCGTCAACTTATTACGGCTTAAACGATCGAAAGAAATTAAATTGCGAAGAAACAACTTAGGAAAAAGAATCCTGAAAAATCACTGCGCATTACAGTAACTCTGGGGACTGCCCAGAACAGAGGAACTGGAAACAGGGAATGAGCCCTGTACTATTTGAAAGCTTGGGAAATCTAGTTTACGCTCCAATTTACGAATCTCAAATCTGATAAACGAGCTAAATGTTATTACAGTTTTCGGGAAGGGTCGCAAAACTGCCGCGCTAACCCTAATTGCTCGATAAAAACGACGTATAACTTAGGTTCGTTCTAAGTTCTCGTACTCGATTTCTCACAAAACTGGACTCTCAAGGCAGTCGACACGTACTCCCGTACGTGAAGGACTCCTTGTCAAAACTCGATTCATTAGCACGACGTTCTAAACATCGTCGTCTCAACTACCAAGTACTAAACCAAAATCAAGTTAACAATTTCTCGTTCTAGTTCTCGACTATAACTACAACTCGTATTATAATAACTCGAAAGCTCATGTCGTCAACTACAAAGTCGTACCTTAGTCCATAATAGACAATATTATCAATTTAGAATTCTTACTCGACTTCTCGGTTATTAATTACGACTACTTGTTCGTCTCTTACGAGATTTCAAAAGTTATCGGATTTCGCTCAAATTTTACGTCATCAAACAACATCTAACGAGATTCATTTTCATGCATATCATCACTTCATATCATTATTACATCTCAAATTAAATCGAGTTCTTTGTCTCTTACGACTCACAAAATATTTTTAGAAAATTCCAAATAAATTCATAACAACATCTAATATCATCAACATCATTATTTCATCAACAAATCCTCAACTAATTCAACTACATGCAAACCCCTAAATTTCTCATAATTTTCGGTATTTACACATAATTAAAGAGGGTGATTTTCTTCATCAATCAACACCATTTATCCATAAATCATACTACCATATCATCTATTAAACAATTGAAGTCCAATTACACATTAAATTGAAAATCCCCAATTCCAAAACCCTAGCCCTAAAATCGATTTCATTCATACTTGGGGGTTTTGATTTCTCTTTGTTCTAATCACTAATTAAACACCTCCTAAGCATGATTATACCATCAATTTAAGAATTCAATCACCTCACACCCAAGCCCTAATTTTCGGTATTGATGTACGGCTCTTGATTTTCTTTCAATTTTAATCCTAGAATTCATATCTAATCACATCTAATTACACTAATCGAAGATCAAACATCTAATTCCATCATCCTCAAAATTTCGATCCAAATGAAAAAGAAAAGAAAAGGATTTGGAATGGATAGAATTAGAGAGGAGATAAATACCTTGAGCTTTAGTGAAGGGAGTTAGAAGATTCGATGGATGAATGAAGACTTGTATGAAATTTCTTGCTCCAAGAACTTGAATCTTCAATGGTGATGGAAGAAATGAAAGTATAGTAATGTGTATGTGTGTGATCGGTTTTGGGGGGGAGGGAAGTAAGGAAGATGACTACATTATGTATTAAGATATTACTTAGATTAATAGGTGTAAAGGTGGAATAGTATCTATAGTGAGTCATAAGTTTAAAACCTTATAAAAATGAAATATCAAGGTTAAAGAGAGAGTGCAATGTCGGCTAGAGAGGGAAAAGGAAGGAAATTACGCGCTTTTCCGACGCGATACGATGTTACGGAAAACGAACGATGAAAAATGAAGCTCGGCACAAAATCGTCACAGTCCGATTCAACCAAAAATTCTAACGTATTTAACTTAATAGGAAAGTAAAATTTAAAATTTTAATTCCGATAAAAACTCGGGACGACACAGTCCGAGTTTCGTCCGAAAAATCATAAAAACGAACTTTCTCGGGCGAGTTCGTATCGCGATTTCGTGAATGTAAAAATCAGACGGTTTTCCGTTCTGAGTTCCAGAACTAAAATTTTTTCGTACGCGATAATCCTAAATACAGTAGTCGTCTAGCTGACTTCCGTAATTTATTTTCGGAAACGAATTTGACCGTTAGTCTTAGAATTCAAAATCGTAAACTTAGGCGTGCAAAGCCATTATTATTATTAACTTTAAATTTTTAAGATAGTTCGGAAATTCTGGGGTATTACATCCTACCCCCCTTGCGAAAAATTTCGTCCCGAAATTTGCATACCTTCTGCAAAAAGATGAGGATATCTCTCCTTCATCTTCTCCTCGAGCTCCCACGTGGCTTCTTCTTGCCCGTGGTGGTTCCATAGCACTTTAACGATTGGTATCGACTTGGTTCTTAGTTCTTGGACTTTTCTATCCAAAATCGATATCGGCTTCTCTTCATAGTTTAGGTCAGATTCAAGAACTACGTCTTGCTGACTAATGACGTGCTTAGGATCATAGACATATTTTCTCAATTGAGAAACATGAAAAACGTTATGAACACTTCCTAGACTTGGCGGTAAGGCCAATCTATAAGCGACGGGTCCTATGAACCTGGGTCTTAGTTTACCCTTAACTCCGAATCTAAGGATTCCTCTGGTCGGTGATATCTTAAGGAAAACCTTATCTTCTATTTCAAACTCAAGATTGGTTCGACGATCGTCGGTATAAGACTTCTGTCGGCTTTGAGCTTCTTTCATTCTATCACGTATCTGCCGAACTATCTCAATCATCTCATTTACTGCATCCGGGCCTAGGTTCTTTCTCTCACCTACTTCGTCCCAATAAACCGGTGATCTACATTTTCTCCCATACAAAGCCTCATACGGCGCCATTCCTATTGTGGCCTGATAGCTGTTGTTGTAAGCGAATTCAACTAAGTGTAGAATTTCTTCCCAATTCGCGCTTCGGTCCAAAACCACTGTTTTGAACATGTCGACTAAAATCTGAATCATTCTCTCTGACTGTCCATCTGTCTGTGGGTGAAACGCTATACTGAAATTAAGCTCTGTTCCCAATTCTTTCTGCATCGTAATCCAAAATCTCGAGGTAAATTTGGCGTCTCTGTCTGATACTATGACCTTCGGTACTCCATGCAGGCGTACAATCTCTCTGACGTACAACTGAGCTAGTTTCTCTGATCCGTAGGTAGGTCTTAATCGGCAAGAAATGTGTTGTCTTTGTAAGCCTATCGATAATTACCCAAATTGTTGTGTTTCCTTTTCTCGACTTAGGCAAGCCTGTGACAAAGTCCATAGCTATGCCTTCCCATTTCCATTCTGGGACATCCAACGGTTGTAGCAATCCATACGGTCGTCGGTGTAAAGCCTTAACTTACTGACATGCTAAACACCTTTCTACAAACGAGGCAACGTCTCGTTTTGTCACAGCCCCAAATCCCGAGGGACGGCAGAAGTCGGGGTGCGACTGGGGTTGGATTAAAGAAGCGGGGAAGAAGGGGGCTAATTGACTAAACATACATGAAAAACATCGACAAACTATGAATAAGACTTGAATATCAATAAGAAAGAGTTAATCCCTAAGGATTACTCGACAAAAGTATAAAAAGAAACTAAGTTCAAAAGTTACATACTTAGACTACTGAATATTGTTCAAAAGTACATCAAAGAAATTCAAAGTTTGGCAGCGGAAGGGGTTCTAACTAAGCATCCTATCCTTTACTCAACATCAACCGTCGCCACTCACCGTCGCTTCAACCTGCACATTTAGAAAACAATGCAGGGCTAAGTACAAATGTACTTAGTGGGCACAATGCCGAAATCATAATCATAAGTATAAATAATCTGGCATTTTATAACCGTAGCGCATCGGGGTTTTGTTGAAAAGGCCCGAGCCTACTAAACATTTTCTGACTAATTTGTATAAAGCAGCTTGCGCAAGCATTTTTAGAGTATGTTATGTTCAATCTTGACCCAAACTAATTCACCGTGGCTGGTACCCCTCAACAGGATATCACATACACCACAGGTTACAAAGTGCACTAACTCTGGAAAGCACTTAGCAGCTAACTCAGAGCCGATCGTTAGTTAACCTAGTTAGATTAACTCTAAAAGTCTGGAAAACCCGAAGGTTAACTCAGAAAGGTACAAGAGAACTCACATAAAACAGTTAAACATTTTATGCCAAGATTATCACGTTGATAAAACACAATTATCAAAGCTGTAAACTTCACTTTCGGTTTGTGGAAAAACCCACATTTTATTTGATATAGATAAAAGCCCACCTTGTAAATACAGAACTTATACGCAAAAGCTTCCAAGATTGGATATTCGTTCTTTCTCTACAGTTGGCTTCCTCCTTCATCGTAAAATAAAATATACTTAAAAACGGTTCGTAAAAGATACTCGAAGAAAGAGAATCGACGAAGTTTTAGTTGTTTCATTCTTTAGGCATTTGCACGCTTACTAGATTCGTTTTACTTAAACGGGAAACGAGACTTGTACCAATCTCGTTTAGAACTTGGAAGATCTTATACTTGACTCTTGAGTCAGTAGAGAAGGTAGTCGATGTCTTAATACGACTTTAAGGATTATAAGAAACTAAGTTGGAAAGAATCAACTTAGGCGATTTATATTTTAGTTCTTTGAACGATTTACGAAATTTCTCGTTTATTACTTCTTCAAAAGAAAAGATAAGATATAAGGTCTCGACTGATCTCCATCACTAGAGGTCTTGTACTTGACTTTAGGGTCAGTAGGTAGATGTTCGATAGATAAAAACGGCTTAAACGATTGAAAGAAGCTAAGTTGTGAACTAAACAACTTAGAAAACAAGAAACTGAAAATTCACTGTACAGTCCAGTAACTCTGGAGGCTGTCCAGAACAGACGATTTGGAAACAGGGGGTGAGCCCTATACCACTAGAAAGCTTAGGAAGTCTAGTTTCTGCTCCAATTTACGGATCACAAATCCGATACACCAGCTGGAAGTTATAACAGTTTCCGGCGAGGGTCGCAAAACTGCCGTGGAAACCCTAATTGATTGATAAGTTCGCCGTATAACGTTTTAGGTTCGTTTTAAATTCTCTTATTCAACTTTTTTAGAAACTGAACTTTCAAAGCAGTCATCACGTACCTCCGTATGTGACAAACTCCTTCTCAACTTGCTCAAAGGCACGACGTTCTAACGTCGGATTTCAACTATCAAGTACTATACCAACAAAGAAATTCCAAACGTGTTCTAGTTCCCGATTATCACTATAACCCATATTATATGAACTCGGATGCTTATGACATCAACTAGAAAGATGTTTTAAATTTCATTATAAACATTAATATCAAGTTATAATTTTCATCCGACTTCCCGATTATTAGTTACAACTAGATATTCGTCTCTTACGCGATTTCCAAAAGTCGTCGGTTTTCGTTCAAATTTTACGACGTTAATCTACGTCTAATGTGAACCGTTTTCATGCATGCAAACACATCTTAACATCATTATAACTCAGTTTATATGGTGATTTTAGTCTCTTACATTCCATTAAATATTTTTAGAAAATTTCCAATTAACTTCTATAATCAACTAATATAATTTGCAACAAGATTCAACTAGCAAATCATCACTTATATCTAACATGTATAAACTCCTAATTATCTTATAAATTTTCTGATTTCATACATACTTTAAGGGGATGATTTTCTTCTTAAATTAACAACATTTATTTACTAAACATACTCTTATATCACTAATTAATCAATTGCAATACTATTATCATTTAACATGCAAAAACCCCTAATTTATACTTCAAACCCTAATTAAATTTCATAATAACATAGGGCTTTCAATCCCTTTTCATTCCAAATACTAATTAAGCATCTACTAAACATGAATCCATGATCAAAAGAAGAAAATTAGAAATTCTACCATTTTCCCAAAAAATTCTGCATTAATATAGATGTTAGGTTTCTTATTTTTGTTCCATTTTAATCTCCAATTATCATATCTAACATATCTAATTTCATCATTCTAAAATCAATTCATCTATCCCATAACCTTAAACATTTCGAACAAAATGGAAAAAGAGAAGAAAAGAAAACTAAATGGATAGAAATGGAGAGGAGATCATTACCTAAAGAATTAACAAAGGATGTATGGTGTTTTGTTGGATGAATTAAGGACTTGTATGATTTCTTCAAGCTCTTGAAGGGTCTTCAATGGTGGATGAAGGAGATGAAGAAAATGAAGATGGATGAATGGGAGAGGGCTGCCGAGAGAGAGAGTGGAGAGAGAGAGATGGAAATTGTTTTGTTGTAAATGATGAAATAATGAAAAATTTAACATGTGTAAAGGTGATTGTAGGTGTCATTAGTTTAATTAAGTCAACACATGCATGTTGACACCTAATTAAGGTGAGGTGGTGGCTGTCCATGCAGAAATTTGGAGGGTTACGTTTTTCCGGCGCGATCCGACGTTACGGGAAAACGAACGACGAAAAACGTTGTTCGGTACAAAATCGTCGCGATTTGATTTGACTTAAAGATTCTAACGTATGAACTTAATTAGAAAATAAATTTATAAAATTTATTTTGACAAAAACTCGGGACGACAAGTCCTAGTTTTGTCCGAAAAAACATAAAAAAACAAACTTTCCCGGCGTGTTCGTATCACAATTTTCTAAACGTAGAAATTAGACGGTTTTCCGTTCTTAGTTTATAAACTAAAAATTTTTTGTACGCTTTAATCCTAAATACGGTAGTCGTCTAGCCGACTTCTGTGATTTATTTTTTTAATAACGGATTCGACCGTTAGCCTTAGAATTCAAAAATTATAAACTTAGGCGTGCAAAGCCACTTATTTAATTAACTTTAAATATTAGAACGTAAGGAATTTACGGGGCATTACATCCTACCCCCCTTACGAAAAATTTCGTCCCGAAATTTGCTTATTCTCTTAACTGATAGGGGTATTCCTTTCTCAATTCTTCGTTAAACTCTCACGTGGCTTTTCTTGGTCGTAAAGATCTTCTTATCTACTCAATAACACATTGACTCATTTCTAAATTCTTATGCTTTTCGTTTCAAGATCATTTTCGTTCTTTTTCCTTAATTTAGGTCGGTTTTAAGACCGACGTTTTACTGACAACACTTTGTGCACAAAACGATTTATAATACTTTCTCAAAATGAGATACACGTAAGATAAGCATTTGTAACTTTGGCAATAAAGCCATAACTATTTGTATTGGAAACTATTCTTTCCGAGTTATTTGCTAATTATGAAAATCTTTGTCGAAGTTTTAAACTTGACACAAAATTGTCGTTTTTCTTTAAGAGTTTTTTTTTTTTCTATATATCCTCCTTTACATTATTAAGGGTCAAATTGAAGTATACACATAAGACATTTGTCTTCTTTAAATTCTTTTATTTCGATTCGGATCTACCGTATGATTTCGATTATATCACTGACCGTTTCTGACCCTGAGTTTGTTCCTTTACCCACCTTATAACAATAAGGTAGCTATTAAAAGAAATTTAAAGTCTCGTAAGGCAATTTACCTATCGTAACTTATTACTATTATTATAACAATTCGATTAATGGAAGTTATTCTTCCTTGTCACTCTTTGAGCTAATATTATCGATCTTAGCATATCAGCGAGTATCTGAATCGTTTTCTCAGATTATTTAGTCAAACTGGAGACAGGAAAATGGTGCTAAAATTGAAGTTGGTATTTCGTACAGACGCACTATCTTACGGATGTATAGTCCTGATAACTTCTTTGATCTATGGAAAATTTTAGGATTTGGTAGGTAGTAAACTGATTAACGGCCTATAGAAAACTATCCCAAGGCAGTATTCCTACTGTTAACTTTGAGCGAGTCTTAAACAATTTAATACTATATCCTTTTATTTCCATTTTGGAACATTTAACGGTTGTAACAGCTCGCATGGTCGTCAGTGAGAACTTCCACTTACTTATAAGCTAAAGATATTCTATCAACAAGACAAAGTCTTGTTTCACTCTATTCCACTGGAAAACCTTTCTTAAATCCTTAATTGTTGTCATTGGAGATATTAAGTCCACTCTTAATTCCTATCAAAACTCTTTGTTTTAGAGTCATTGCCTGGTTTGTCCAATCTTATCCTTAGTCGAAACTAATTCATTTACTTATCCTTTTTCTAGGTACTTAGAATCCTTCTCGTAATTTGGTATAGCTACTTGTATCGCTATTTGCTTCTATAATTGATGTTGGGGTATCGTGCATTACTACACCTATTATCCCAAATCCTTATATAAACGTTTCTTTTCCTAAGCAGAGATACCTAAACTTAGGTGGGGTCTTACGACTCAGCGTGTCTATCCTTTCGCTGCTTTTACCTAGGTGGTAATTCATTTCACAAGCGTACTATTCTACTAATTTGAGCCATCTCCTTTATCTTACGCTAATTCCTTTGCTCGATAATGCACTCCGATCTATTATGATCTGTGAAGATCTAATCTCTTACACCTTATTTCAGTACATGTTCTACGGTTGCAAGCCCTAAGTCATAGGTTGGTTACTTAAATTCCTGAGGTTAAAGTGCTGTGAAGCATAAACTATTGCTTTCTTATCTTATTTAACTTGATATCCAATGAACGTTCTTGAAGATTCATTTATCCTTGCGTTAAACATCACGGTGTTTTCCATGGGGAAAACGTTTGCCTAGTGAAATCATTACCTAACAACATTAGCAGATGGTTCTAGAATTCTTATAATTCTCTTGGTATCATTTTAAATAGGTTTTTTATTTGGGCGTTGCTAACAGTTCTAAGTTGATCGCAGAACCTACATGATAATCCGATGGTAGTCCCATCAATACTTCTGGAAAGATATTTTCATATTCGTTCCTAATTCCCACGTTCAAAAGTTTTGTTGGCTCTGGGGTCTCCAACTAGGTTCACGAGATAAACGATCGTATATTTCATTTTCATTGACTTCTTGATTTGTAGGGCGAATATTATCAGTATCCTTATGTCCATCGAAATTCCATAGAGTTCTGTTGGTTCTCTAATCGGGGTTGAGAAGAGATTTTTCTCTCGTTGTAGAGAATCATGATGTAATTCTCAAACAACTAGTTTATTCCTAAAATTATATATGTAAAAACAATATGTTGAACATCATATCACTGTTCGATTGTTTGTTATACTTTTAAAAGACCCTAGATCTAAATTCCATGTTCGACGAAATTAATGAAATAATTTCTCTGAGGTTATCGTTCTTCCTAAAGTGTAGTTTTCCCTAGTTCGTAGCTAGCGCGTCCTAGTTCTATCCCTAAAGTTACTAAGGAAATAATTGTAACGCCCTAAAATGGGTTTAGCCATGGCAAATTAATTATAAGGTTCGTCCAATACCTGCCAGCTTCCCCTTTCCTTCACGTTGCTTTCCTTGCCCTATCATGTAAGCTCCTATATTTTGTTATGGTTGTAACGGTTGTGCCTGAGACTGGATTTGAGCTGTAATCAATGATTGAGGCTGGTCGTACTGATATGGTATTATCATTTGAAACCGTGTTGGGCAATCCTCACTTATAAGCTCCAGCATCCCACATAAGAAACATCTATTCATGTTTGCTAGGCACACACCCTCATGCCTCTTACCACATTCTGAACATACAGAAACTTCATGTTTCTGCTTTGTTGCCTGCTTCCGTTCTGGGCAATACCTCTTAACGTGTCCCTCGCTCATACAATTGAAGCACACATCAGACTTTGCTAAATATATACCGGGATGTATCTTGCCACACCTAGGGCAAGTTGGAGAAAAGATCCCTTCTTAGGTATTTCTCAGAATTTGGAGGTGTTTGGGTTGGTATACATTATTTGCCATCGGTGGGTTTGGGCAATTTTTCTTCATATGTCCTTCATATCCACAGTTGAAACAGTTGTTCGTGTTTGCTTGACATATTCCAGGGTGCGTCTTATTGCATTTGAAGCAAATTGGAATATGAACCCTTTCTAGTTGCTTTCTTCCCCGATTTCTGTTCCTTTGTTGCCCTACTTTCTTTCCATCCTTACTTCCTTTTCCTGGCTGCTGATAATTCTGCCGAATCCTATTCTTTTTTCCCTGATTATTGTGGCTCTGGTAGCACTCACTGCTATTCCCTTCCCATTTTCTTTTTCCCTTATGATTAACCTTATTGTTGGGAGGGTCTTGGGTTACTGTCTCGTTTGGTATTGGTGTGTACTTTACCATTTTTCCTTTATTAGGCACTAATGCCTCTATCTCACAAACTCGACCTAGTAGTTCTTCATAACTCAATCCTTCCTTTCTGGCCACTACTATTCCCAGTTCGTATTTAAGTTCTCCCTGAAGCTTCCTGGCTATTTCCTCCTCAAGCTCGGCTCTTTTGGGTACATACCTATCATGATATGCCTTCTTAAAATCATTCCAAGTAGTTGGAGCCGCTTGCTCTTCAGTCATAACTCTTTGCCTATTCTCCCACCAATATTTAGCTGGTCCGGTTAGCTGATATTTGGCATATGCTAGGCGCTCCTCATCGCTAGGTCTAATTATCTCAAAGATTTTGTCTATAGCGTGTATCCATCGTTCGTCCTCCACTGGGTTACCAGACCCATTGAAAGATGGTGGTTGTCTTTCAAAGAATAAGTTCGTCATACTATGATGTTGAGAAGGTTGGGAATGTGAAAAAGTTCCTGGATATTTCTGCCTTCCTTCCCTTATGCGTTGCTCTTGACCTTGGTCAGACTTTCTATGACTATCGGGTCCTCTTGGGTTGTTAACGACTTTCTACGACATTTCTAAACTATAGAATACAAGAACTTTCCTTGTTAGTATTTGCTTTTAAATCTTCTTTCTCTTATAAATTTTTTTTTTCAACTTAACAACTTCACGTATACGGAAATATCGAATTTAGTTTTGATTCTAATTCTTTCAACTTTTAACCTCCAAGGTTAAATTAAAAGCACTTATTACACGAGTTCATTTGATAATCTGGTTTAGTTATAAGATTCATAAAGGACTTTCTTGTGATTAAAAACCCTTTTTTTTTGGGTCATGTATATTATATATATACATCAAAAGATTATGTTAGTTTTACCTTTAACAAGGACTTATACAAAACTAGACTACAACGAGTCTAAACTAGACTAACTGCCTATGTGTACAGAATGCACTAACACATTGCATTACTGTACTATTGGAAGTACTAGAATGGAGACGATCCATAAAAATTTTGTATCCGTTAGAGTACTACAAAAACTATCTAGTTATTGATCCGACTATGTACATAACAGAGGGCTACTATACTACTGTGCGTCCCTGATGCTCCGTTCGTCTAACTGCGGTCTAATCTGCACCACCCTCTGCGGCCTGATCCTCCTCAGGATCCTCGTCCGGGTCCTTATCGGTATCCTCGTCGGTATCCTCCTCCGGCTCCTCATCCGGGTCCTCATCATCTGACTCTGAACTGAAGGTAAACTGGAGTGCCTCGTCGACCCTCAATGTAGTGCCTTCTGCAAGGGTAAGTGATGGTGGTGCAGGCACATCCGAAGCTGTCGTCTCGCTATCCGATACTAAGTAGTCCCAGCAGGTCACTAACACCCGCTTCTTCGGAGGTAGCAGGGGGAGGGGGGGTCGGAAAGTGCTCTGGGCTCGTACTCCTCCCTGGAACGGACCTTGAACGGTCCTGCCTCAAACTCTGTCCTAACTCTAGCCAACTCCGTGCAAATCTCGTCAAGGGGTCTGTAAGAAGATGGAAACTGTAACAGGGCGGCAAGCTCTGCGTCCGTGTTTAAGTACTCCAATCTTGACTTGAATGGTCCCTGAGCTCTCACAGAAGGCCCTTGTAGGATAGTAACAGGTAACCCTAAACCGTCAACTGTCCCTGCAACTAACTCCTCTATGCCCGTGCTAGGTATCATCACCGAAGGAAACTCCAACTGTGCGACAAACTCTGGATCTATCCCCTCGTGATCTGACTCTGAATCTGCTGGGTAGTGAGTGTAGGGGGGAAATGCTTCTGAACTGGATATGCTGTCATGTGTCTGCTCAGGTAGAAGCGACCGTGTACCTCTAAAGCAAATCCATAATAGTTCCCTGTCGGCTCTACGTTGTCACCAAAAACTCCAAGATGGTACCATGCCGTGTCGTTTGCCCAACCACGCCATTCCTCTGGTAGACATCTAACCAAACCCATGATAGCCTGAGCCTCTATAACCCAATGCCGGTGTAAACCGTCGAGAAATAACTGTTCTTCTGCCCTACGTCGTGTCCCGGGTTTGCCCCATAATCCCAAAACCTATCTACTAGCTGACCTTCCCAAGTCCGCTGCGGTGGAGATTGACTCCCCTGAGTCAAATCACTACTGGATGACATCTTTTTTTTTTAGAAACACGAATCAGTAACATGTAGGATAATATCTTATCTTACGAAAAATCTTAAATTACAAAATGAATATTCCTTATTCAATTGTAATAACACCGTACTTAGTCAAACCATCTTATCTTAGACATTTTAGCAATTTTCACAGAAAATTGCATTCGTACACACAATATATAGAAATAAATTTTCGAGATTTTATTCCCATTTCCTATCTTATTAACCATTTATTTTCTTATAACTTTTATTTATTTATAAATCTTCATTATTTCCATTCTTGAAAAAAATTTCTTAACAATTTCACTTATTATGACAATACGTGTTCACTTTGTTCATGTTACTTATTCAAGAGTAACATTTATTCCCAAAGAAAGTTAATACTCGTACTAGTTGTATTCTTCGTTCGAGAATGAAGTATAAAATTAAATTCCATCAGAAAAATAGACTTTTATCTAGGGAAAGGCTTTAGAACATAAGTTCTAAACGTTGTCTGATTTAAACCTTCGTAGAAAGAATTCTAATCAAGCTTCGTGCTTGTTTCTTAATAATAAAACATACTACTTCCTAAAAACTTAACAAAGCGAACTCCGTTAAAAGAAATGGAACGAATTGGAACGACGACGTTTCATGTTACTTATACGTAAGCATTATTAATTTCTTTTAAAACACTTATACCATACTAAAATAGGGTTTGCTCACGGGGCATAAGACCCATATTACTGAGTTCCTTATTATGTGGGTTGATCAGGTCCACATAACAGTCCCTCAATCACATGGAACTTCTGTCTCGTTTGCATCTTCCTTATTTTGAAGCCGATGCTTCTCTAACATCTACTTGTTCCTTTCGATTACTAATACGATTTACCTTTTTATTTATTTATTTATTTCCTTGAAGGAAATTCTTATCGGGTTGTAAAATAATGATCAATTTTGCCGAGTCTTTATTCATGTCACTAAGCGCACGTGACATTCATCAGAGGAAGTCCTTCTCGCGTTAAGGATCTCCTTTCGAAATCATTTCAAAACAACGTTTCTTAAAAACGTCTAAGTTCTCGAAGATCCGGAAAGTTCTTGGGTTTCAAGTCTACGTTCTCATTGAACCGGGAAAATCCCTAAAATCCAACTATATTCTGGTGTCCGAATAATTTTCAAAAGAAAGAAATTATTGCGCAAATAATCACATAAGATAGTACTTGTACTATCACTCAATCACATAAAGTATAAAAATTTTACTTCTATAAAATTCTTAATTTCGGAACACAACTCATTCTCATTCTAAATTTTTTTGAATACTTGCTCATAAATTCCCCCCCCCCCTTTTTTTTAAAAGAAATCTCATTATAAAATTCTTTCACTTTTCCTTGTTGAGTCGACGTAGCGGGCGGTTGAGTTGACATCTATGTTCTCAATCTTAGCTTTAGAGTTTAACTCTTATCTTATACTTGAAAGATGACTCTAATCCAGAGTATACACAAATACCGTGTCTTATGACTTGAAAGGAGACTCGATGTAGAGTACAAATGAATACTCTATGTTATTACTCGAAGGAAGACTTGTATATATATATATATCACTCTTGTGATATTACTAGAAGGAATGACTCATACTAAGAAAGAATGACTCACACTAACTCATACTAGAAGATTGACTCAGAAGCAGAGCAGAAAACGAACACTGCTCTGATACCACTCTGTCACAGCCCCAAATCCCGAGGGACGGCAGAAGCTGGGGTGCGACTGGGGTTGGATTAAAGAAGCGGGGAAAAAGGGGGATAATTGACTAAACATACATGAAAAACATCGACAAACTATGAATAAGACTTGAATATCAATAAGAAAGAGTTAATCCCTAAGGATTACTCGACAAAAGTATAAAAAGAAACTAAGTTCAAAAGTTACCTACTTAGACTACTGAATATTGTTCAAAAGTACATCAAAGAAATTCAAAGTTTGGCAGCGGAAGGGGTTCTAACTAAGCATCCTATCCTTTACTCAACATCAACCGTCGCCACTCACCGTCGCTTCAACCTGCACATTTAGAAAACAATGCAGGGCTAAGTACAAATGTACTTAGTGGGCACAATGCCGAAATCATAATCATAAGTATAAATAATCTGGCATTTTATAACCGTAGCGCATCGGGGTTTTGTTGAAAAGGCCCGAGCCTACTAAACATTTTCTGACTAATTTGTATAAAGCAGCTTGCGCAAGCATTTTTAGAGTATGTTATGTTCAATCTTGACCCAAACTAATTCACCGTGGCTGGTACCCCTCAACAGGATATCACATACACCACAGGTTACAAAGTGCACTAACTCTGGAAAGCACTTAGCAGCTAACTCAGAGCCGATCGTTAGTTAACCTAGTTAGATTAACTCTAAAAGTCTGGAAAACCCGAAGGTTAACTCAGAAAGGTACAAGAGAACTCACATAAAACAGTTAAACATTTTATGCCAAGATTATCACGTTGATAAAACACAATTATCAAAGCTGTAAACTTCACTTTCGGTTCGTGGAAAAACCCACATTTTATTTGATATAGATAAAAGCCCACCTTGTAAATACAGAACTTATACGCAAAAGCTTCCAAGATTGGATCTTCGTTCTTTCTCTACAGTTGGCTTCCTCCTTCATCGTAAAATAAAATATACTTAAAAACGGTTCGTAAAAGATACTCGAAGAAAGAGAATCGAAGAAGTTTTAGTTGTTTCATTCTTTAGGCATTTGCACGCTTACTAGATTCGTTTTACTTAAACGGGAAACGAGACTTGTACCAATCTCGTTTAGAACTTGGAAGATCTTATACTTGACTCTTGAGTCAGTAGAGAAGGTAGTCGATGTCTTAATACGACTTTAAGGATTATAAGAAACTAAGTTGGAAAGAATCAACTTAGGCGATTTATATTTTAGTTCTTTGAACGATTTACGAAATTTCTCGTTTATTACTTCTTTAAAGAAAAGATAAGATATAAGGTCTCGACTGGTCTCCATCACTAGAGGTCTTGTACTTGACTTTAGGGTCAGTAGGTAGATGTTCGATAGATAAAAACGGCTTAAACGATTGAAAGAAGCTAAGTTGTGAACTAAACAACTTAGAAAACAAGAAACTGAAAATTCACTGTACAGTCCAGTAACTCTGGAGGCTGTCCAGAACAGAGGATTTGGAAACAGGGGGTGAGCCCTGTACCACTAGAAAGCTTAGGAAGTCTAGTTTCTGCTCCAATTTACGGATCACAAATCCGATACACGAGCTGGAAGTTATAACAGTTTCCGGCGAGGGTCGCAAAACTGCCGTGGAAACCCTAATTGATTGATAAGTTCGCCGTATAACGTTTTAGGTTCGTTTTAAATTCTCTTATTCAACTTTTTTAGAAACTGAACTTTCAAAGCAGTCATCACGTACCTCCGTATGTGACAAACTCCTTCTCAACTTGCTCAAAGGCACGGCGTTCTAACGTCGGATTTCAACTATCAAGTACTATACCAACAAAGAAATTCCAAACGTGTTCTAGTTCCCGATTATCACTATAACCCATATTATATGAACTCGGATGCTTATGACATCAACTAGAAAGATGTTTTAAATTTCATTATAAACATTAATATCAAGTTATAATTTTCATCCGACTTCCCGATTATTAGTTACAACTAGATATTCGTCTCTTACGCGATTTCCAAAAGTCGTCGGTTTTCGTTCAAATTTTACGACGTTAATCTACGTCTAATGTGAACCGTTTTCATGCATGCAAACACATCTTAACATCATTATAACTCAGTTTATATGGTGATTTTAGTCTCTTACATTCCATTAAATATTTTTAGAAAATTTCCAATTAACTTCTATAATCAACTAATATAATTTGCAACAAGATTCAACTAGCAAATCATCACTTATATCTAACATGTATAAACTCCTAATTATCTTATAAATTTTCTGATTTCATACATACTTTAAGGGGATGATTTTCTTCTCAAATTAACAACATTTATTTACTAAACATACTCTTATATCACTAATTAATCAATTGCAATACTATTATCATTTAACATGCAAAAACCCCTAATTTATACTTCAAACCCTAATTAAATTTCATAATAACATAGGGCTTTCAATCCCTTTTCATTCCAAATACTAATTAAGCATCTACTAAACATGAATCCATGATCAAAAGAAGAAAATTAGAAATTCTACCATTTTCCCAAAAAATTCTGCATTAATATAGATGTTAGGTTTCTTATTTTTGTTCCATTTTAATCTCCAATTATCATATCTAACATATCTAATTTCATCATTCTAAAATCAATTCATCTATCCCATAACCTTAAACATTTCGAACAAAATGGAAAAAGAGAAGAAAAGAAAACTAAATGGATAGAAATGGAGAGGAGATCATTACCTAAAGAATTAACAAAGGATGTATGGTGTTTTGTTGGATGAATTAAGGACTTGTATGATTTCTTCAAGCTCTTGAAGGGTCTTCAATGGTGGATGAAGGAGATGAAGAAAATGAAGATGGATGAATGGGAGAGGGCTGCCGAGAGAGAGAGTGGAGAGAGAGAGATGGAAATTGTTTTGTTGTAAATGATGAAATAATGAAAAATTTGACATGTGTAAAGGTGATTGTAGGTGTCATTAGTTTAATTAAGTCAACACATGCATGTTGACACCTAATTAAGGTGAGGTGGTGGCTGTCCATGCAGAAATTTGGAGGGTTACGTTTTTCCGGCGCGATCCGACGTTACGGGAAAACGAACGACGAAAAACGTTGTTCGGTACAAAATCGTCACGATTCGATTTGACTTAAAGATTCTAACGTATGAACTTAATTAGAAAATAAATTTATAAAATTTATTTTGACAAAAACTCGGGACGACAAGTCCGAGTTTCGTCTGGAAAAACATAAAAAAACAAAATTTCCTAGCGTGTTCGTATCGCAATTTTCTAAACGTAGAAATTAGACGGTTTTCCGTTCTTAGTTTATAAACTAAAAATTTTTCGTACGCTTTAATCCTAAATACGGTAGTCGTCTAGCCGACTTCTGTGATTTATTTTTTTAATAACGGATTCGACCGTTAGCCTTAGAATTCAAAAAATTATAAACTTAGGCGTGCAAAGCCACTTATTTAATTAACTTTAAATATTAGAACGTAAGGAATTTACGGGGCATTACACGTTTCATTCCATTCCACCAGAAGTTCTTTCTCAAATCTTGATACATTTTCGTACTTCCTGGATGTGCTGTATAAGGTGTATCGTGAGCCTCACTCAAGATTTCGTTCTTCAGTTCGCTGTCGTCATCAGGAATACAAATTCTGCCTTAAAAAAGGATCGCATTGTTTGGTGCTTCAGAATATCCATCTGGTTTCTCTGTTCTTATCTTTAATCGCAACCTTTCCATTGACTCATCCTTTCTCTGAGCACTGATGATTCTTTCTCTCAAATCTGGTGTAGCTTCTAATGCTGCTATCTGACTTGTTATGGTAGCTGGCGTGTCGAGCACTTTGATATCCATCTTCTCGAATTCTCGCACTAAAGTTTCTTCCTCTACAAAAAGGCATGCTAACTTCGTTGGAGCCTTGCGACTCAATGCGTCTGCTACCACATTAGCCTTTCCTGGATGATAGTTGATTCCGCAGTCGTAATCCTTGACTAGTTCGAGCCATCTCCTTTGTCTCATATTCAGTTCCTTCTTCTCGAAAAAGTACTTCAGGCTCTTGTGATCGGTGAATATCTCAACCCTTACACCATAGAGATGGTGTCTCCAAATCTTTAATGCATGCACCACGGCTGCGAGTTCTAAGTCATGGGTTGGATACCCAACTTCGTGAGGTCGAAGTTGTCGTGAAGCATAAGCTATCACTCGTCCGTCTTGCATTAAGACACAACCTAATCCATTTTTCGATGCGTCGGTGTAAACCACATACTCCTTGCTTGTGTCTGGAAGTGTTAATACTGGCGCTGTGGTTAACTTCTCCTTGAGCATTTGGAACTCTTCTCGCACTCGTCCGTCCATTTAAATTTGGTATCCTTCCGAAGTAACTGCGTCATCGGGCGGGCGATCGTGGAGAATCCCTCAATAAACCTTATGTAGTAACCGGCCAAACCTAAGAAACTTCTGATCTCATTCTGACTCGCTGGTGACTTCCAGTTGTGCACTGTCTCTACCTTGGCTGGGTCCACCTTGATTCCTTCCGCCGATACTATGTATCCAAGGAACATTACTTCTTTCAGCCAAAATTCGCATTTACTGAATTTGGCGTAGAGTTTCTCAGTTCTTAGTGTTTCCAACAATATCCGTAGATGATCCTTGTGCTCTTTTTTATTCTTAGAGTAAACGAGGATGTCGTCGATGAACACTAAAACGAATTTGTCCAAGTAAGGGTGGAAAACTCTATTCATAAGATCCATGAATACAGCTGGAGCGTTGGTCAAACCAAATGGCATTACTAGAAATTCGTAATGGCCATATCGGGTTCTAAAGGCGGTCTTTGGTACTTCTTCAGGTTTGATCTTCAGCTGATGGTACCCTTACCTTAAATTTATTTTGGAGAAGACTCCTGCACCCTTGAGCTGATCGAACAGATCCTCGATCCTTGGCAAAGGATATTTGTTCTTGAGTGTGATCTTGTTCAGTTCTTGATAATCTATACACATTCTCATCGATCCGTCCTTCTTCCTAACAAACAACACGGGTGCTCCCCAAGGTGAGACTCTTGGCCTGATAAAACCAAGGTCTAGCAATTCTTGTAACTGGATTTTGAGCTCTTCTAGTTTTTTCGGTGCCATCCTATATGGGGCTTTAAATTTAGGAGCTGCTCCTGGTTCTAAGTCGATCGTGAAGTCCACATGACGATCTGGTGGCAATCCTGGTAACACTTCTGGAAAGACGTCTTCGTATTCATTTACAACTTTTACGTCTTGGATGGTCTTCTCGGCTCCTGGCTCCCCGACTAGGTACACAAGATAAGCTGTGGTACCTTTCTTCTTCATGAGTTTCGTGGCTTGAAGGGCTGATATAATTGGTACGCCTCTACCCATGGAAATTCCGTGGAATTCGGTTGGTTCTTTACCCGGGGGTTGAAAAGAGATTTTTCTCTCGTTGCAGAGAATTGTGGCATAATTCTCTGACAACCAATCCATTCCTAGGATTATATCTACGTCCCACATTATCATAACGTTTAAGTTGTTCGCCTTAACCTTAAGAGTTTCGATTTCTAAATCTAGGTTAGAGCAAACATGCGTGGAAGTAGTGATCTCTCCTGAAGGTGTGGCTACTCTCATAGATTGTGCAGCTCTTACAGGTCTGATGTCTAAGTTATCGGCACACGAGCCAGCAATGAAAGAATGCGATGCGCCAGTATCAAACAGTATCTTAATGGGGATGTTGTGAAGTTTTCCCATACCTGCTAGGTTGCCTTTTCCTTTGTGTTGGCCACCCTGTTTAATAGCGCATGCCCTCGCATTCTGTTGCTGCTGTGCATGTTGCTGGAATTGTTGTTGGTTCATTGGCGGCTGCTGCGGCTGTGCTTGTATGGCTCGGAGAGGTACTGCTTGGAGCGGCTTCGGGCAATCCTTTTTCATGTGCCCCTTCTGTCCACAGTTGAAACAGTTGGGGGTGCCTAGCTGGCAAACTCCGGGATGGGCTTTGTTGCACTTCGGGCATACGGGGATGGTAACCCTCCCTGGGTTAATTGCTCCCTGGTTGAAATTTCGTTGCTGCCCTTGTGGCTGGTTCTGTTGACCGTTGCCCTTCCATGGTGCGTTCTGCTTATTCCCCTGAATAAACAACCCCGATTGGTTGTTTCCCTGCCACGGCCTCTTGTTGTTGCTGTTGTTGTTGTTGTTGTTGTTGTTGTTGTTGTTCTGGCCGGGCTGCTGATAACCCTGCTGAAAACCCCTCTTCTGATTACCCTGGTTGTTGAAGTTTTGATTGTAGCCTCCGCTACCTCTTCCGTTCCATTTCCTCTTTTCCTGATAGTTGCTACTATTGTTGTTATAGTAGCCTCGGTTCTGGTTCTGTGCTGGTGCAGTTGGTACAATCTTCTTCTCATCAGGCACGACGGCCTCCATTTCCAAAGCTCTTCCCAAAATAGCAGTGTAGCCTAGTCCCCCATGACTAGCTAACGCGATTCCCAGTTCATGTCGCAGTCCTCCTTGGAATTTCTTGGATAACTTCTCCTCGGTATCAACCAAAGTCGGTGCATACCTTAACAGTTCGCAAAACTTGGCGTCATATTCAGTCACGGTCAGCTTTCCTTGCTTCAAGTTGTAAAACTCGGCTTCCTTCTGTGCTCTATACGTCTTAGGTACGTACTTATCAAAAAATATTTCCTTGAATTCATCCCACGTGAAATGAGCCAGATGCTCTGCGGGTATCACCTTCTGTCTTGCTTCCCACCAATAATCTGCCAATCCAGTCAGTTGGAATGCGACACATAGCATTCTCTCCTCATCAGTACATCTGAGAAGTTTGAATATCTTCTCGGTAGATCTCACCCATAGCTCAGCATCGCTAGGGCTGCCCGTTCCATTAAACATCGGAGGGTTCCTCTTTAGGAAGAGATCCTCAATATCCCTACGTGGTGGTGGTGGAGGTGGTGGTGATAGGGGTGGTGATGGTGGTGGGGTAGCATTCTGTTCATACTCTTGTTCTCTGTTATTTTCCAGTTGACGTCTCCCACGTTCTCGAGGCCTTCCAGGTCCTCAACCTCTCCTATTGTTAACGTTTCTCGACGGCATTTTCTTTGGTCTAAGGAAAAATTGAAATTCCCATTAGTCATTTCTGTTGATTACTCTTAGTACTTACTAACTTGTTCTCAACTCAATCAAGTTCACGGAACGACATATCGAACATAGCTTCGATATTAACTTCGAAATCTTTTTAACTTTCAAATTAAACTTAATTTTCTCGTCTCACAAATTCATTGACATTCTGATTTAATTACACGATTCATAGGAAATTTTTCTCGATTAAAAACCCTCTTCATGGGTCATGTATATATATATACATCAAAAAGAATATTAATTCTGCCTCCAATGAGGACTTATACAAAAAGGTTAGACTACTACTAGTCTAAACTAGGCTGACTGCCTACTATTTATCGGGTGCACTAACAAGCTGCAACTCCGTACCTACTAAAAGTACTAGAACGGAAACGATTCATAAAATTTCGTATCCGCTAGAGTACTACAAAACTAGTTACTGATCCGACTCTGTATAGGACAAAAGAGCTACTACTACTACTAACATGCGTCTACGACGCTCTACTCGACGGACTACAGTCGCGTCTGAACTGCCCTCTACGGCCTGAAAACCCTAAGAGTCCTCCTCTGGGTCCTCCTCCGGATCCTTGTCCGAGTCCTCCTCAGGATCCTCGTCCGGGTCCTCCTTAGGATCCTTGTCCGGGTCCTCCTCCTCAGACTCTGAACCAAAGACGAGCTGGAGTGCCTCGTCCTCCCTCAGAGTAGAGCCGTCAGCAAGCGTAAGCAGAGTGGGCGATGGTGCCTCTGAAACTGTCTCCTCAAAGTCGGAAACAAGGTAGTCCTCGTTGATCTCTACTGCATGCTTCTTCAGGGGAAGAAGGTGCTCGGGAACTGAACTGGAACCTGAACCCGACTCGAACTCCTCTCGAGAACGGACCCTGGACGGTCCTGCCTCCATCTGCTCTCTGACTACTCCCCACTTTGCACAGATCTCCTCAAGCGGCGTAAGTGGAGATGGTAACTCTAACAAGGCGGCAAGCTCCGCATTGATCTCTCGGCACTTAGACTCCTCTCTAAACAGTCTCGTCTCTAAGGGTCCTCTGACTCTAACACAGACGTCAGGTAAGAACGGTGAAGCTAGTCCTAACAGCGCGGCTGTCTCGGCGTTGATCTCCACGAATCCCGGCCCTGGAATCAACTTCTCGATCTGTGTCCCAACTGGCAGTAGCTCCGGTGTAACAGCGGGCTCCGCGTCCTCCTCTAGCTGCTCGGACTCTACGTCCTCCTCTAACTGCTCTGACTCTGCGTCAGACTCCTCGCTCGGTACACCGTCTGGTGGCAACTCCAACAGGGCGGAAAACTCTGGGTCTAAGTCGAGGTGCTCTGGCTCGGTCTCGGCTGGAAACTGACTGTAGGGAAGGTGCGGCTCTAAAGGAACTGGAACCATGTGTCTGCTTTCAAAGAAGCGCCTGTGTACAAACAGGGCGAATCCGGTGTAGTTGCCGGTCGGCTCAGTGTCGTCGCCGAAGATCCCTAGGAAGTACCACGCCGTGCGGTGCGTCCAACCGCGCCACTCGTCCGGTAGGTGTACAATCAGGTCTAATATTCCCTGACTCTCCGGGATCAAGTGTCGCACTGGAAAGTAAGCTGAAGAAAAGTTGCTAACTATTTGCCCCACATCTTCCTGGCCGTAGTCAGCCTCAAACTCGTAATACTCGTCTTGAATCATGTCTAGTATGGTGCGCTCGCACTCGACCAAAGGCTGGCTCTTCCGAGCAGTAACACGAGTCCTAGCCATCCTAAAAAAGTTTTAAGGAAACACGGATCAGTAACAAGTAGGGAAAATAACTTATCTCAATGAAAAACTTAAATTACAAAATGAACATTCCTTATTCAATTGTAACATCATCACTTAAGACAACCACTTATCAAGGATTCTAGCAATTCAAGAAATTGCACTCAACAACATATATATATATAAAATTAAAATTTCAAGACTTTTATTTCCATTTTTATCTTACTACATTCTTACTTACTTTAATTCTTTATTACTTTCTCAACAACATTTCTTAACGATTCTCACTTATTAAAACAAAGTACGTTTACTTTGTTCATGTTACTTATTCAAAAGTAACATCCATTCACAAAAGAATTTGTCGTTAACGACTCTTGATACCCGTACTAGTTGTATTCTTCGTTCAAAGACGAAATATGGAATAAATTCCAAAAGAAAATAGAATATAACTTAGAGGATAACTTTCTGGAATCTAAGTTCCAGTTGTCGTCGCTAGAATCGGGCGATCGATAGAAAAATTTAATCAAGCTTCGTGCTCAACTTCTAATAATTTATACGATTTTCTTCGTAGAGCTTGTTCAAGATGAACCCTATTGAAACACGAAACGAAAAGAAAACAGAATGACGTGACACGAATGACGTCATTTACGTTACTTACACGTAAGTAGCGTTCACTTATTTTATTAGGCTTTGATTCCCTTTATTCTGTCTTCGTCGTCTCGTTCATATCTTTCTTAATTCGAAGCCGAAAGCTTCTCAAACGTCTTATCGTTTACTCCAATTACTAACACGATTTGCCGAATCATTTTTATTTCATTTTCCTCGCAGGAAATTATTGTTTGAATTTTTTTTTTAAAACAAAGTTCGACTTTGCCGAATCTTTATTCATGTCACTTAACGAACATGACATTCGTCAGTAGAAGTTCTCCTCGTGTCGGGAATCTCCTTTCGAAATCATTTCCTAATAACGTTTCTTAAAAACGTCTAAATCCTCGAAGAACCGGAAAGATCTTAGGTTTTGAGTCTACGTTCTCATTGAACCGGGAAAAATCCCTAAAATCCGACTATATTCTTGTGTCCAAAAATTTTCAAAAGAAAGAAATTATCGCGCAAATAATTTCACATAAAATAGTACTCGTACTATCACATAATCACATAAAATATAAAAAAAATTTATACTTCCATAAAATTCTTATTTTTGGAACACAGCTCATTCTCATTCTCATTCTCATTGAATTCTTGTTCATAAAATTTCTTATTTAAAAGAAATCGCATAACTAAAATTCTTTTCTTTTCCTCGTTGAGTCGACGTAGCGGGAGGTTGAGTTGACATCTACATTCTCAATCTTAGTGTTATAGTCTAACTCTTATCGTCTACTTAAAAGAAGACTCTGATCTAAAGTATATACAAATACTCCATCCTATGACTCGAAAGAAGTCTCGATATAGAGTACGAATGAATACTCTATATTATTACTCGAAGGAAGACTTGTATATAAATACCACTTTGTGATATTACTAGAAGGAATGACTCGTACTAAAAGAATGACTCATAACTAGAGTAGGAAACAAACTACTACTCCGATACCACTTTGTGGCATTACTGAAAAAAATGACTCAGACTAGAATACTGACTCGAAACCAGAGCAGAGAACGAACCTCTGCTCAGATACCACTTGTGGTATCACTAAAAGGAAGGACTCATACTAGAAAGTTGACTCATAATCAGAGCAGGAAACAAGCATTGCTCTGATACCACTCTGTCACAGCCCCAAATCCCGAGGGACGGCCGAAGCCGGGGTGCGACTGGGGTTGAATTAAAGAAGCGGGGAAGAAGGGGGCTAACTGACTAAACATACATAAAAGACAACATACATTCAATGAACAAGACTTTACTAATATTAAGGAAGAGTTAATCACGGAGGATTACTCGACAAAAGTACTCAAAAGTATCTAAGTTCGAGTTTACAGACTTATGCTACAGTGATTCATCAAAATGTACATATTCTCACAAAGTCTAGGGTTTTGCAGCGGAAGTAAGTCATAAACTAAAGCAATCCTACTTCTCAACTCAACTTCAACCACCGCCGCTCTCGTCGCTTCAACCTGCACATTTAGAAAACACATGCAGGGCTAAGTACGAAGGTACTTAGTGGGCACGATGCCGAAAACATAACATAAGTAGAGATAAATATGGTATTTCATAATTTGTAGCACATCGGGGCTTTTATTAAAAAGGGCCCGTGTCTACTAAACATTTTCTAACTTGTTTTCACAATTTACTCGGCCGAGCATTTTCTGGTATGCTACGTTCAAATCTTGACCAATTCTCATTCACCGTGGCTGGTAACCCTCAACAGGGTATCACATACACCACAGGTTACAAAGTGCACTAACTCTGGAAAGCACTTAGCAGCTTAGTCAGAGCCGATCGTTAGTTAACCTATTTAGATTAACTCTAAATCTGGAAAACACGAATGTTAACTCAAATAGGTACAAGAGAACTCACATAAAACATAAAACAGTTCATGCCATAATTATCACTTTGAAAACACAGATATCAAAGCGATAAAGAAAGGTTTTCCGAGCATTGCTCGTTTTGTTTTATATGTAAAAGCCCACCTTAGTGATTACAGAACTACATACTAGCTTCCGATCTCCTGATCTTCCGTCCTTTCCTTACTGCTGGCTTCCTCCTTCATCGTAAAATAATAACACTTTAAACTTGGTCGAAAAAGATAATCGATCATAGAAAATCGAATTAGGTTTTAGTTGTTTCATTTCTTTAGGCATTTGCACGCTACTAATTTCTTTTTAGTTAAACGGGAACGAGACTTGAACAAATCTCGTTTAGAACTCGAAAGGTCTCATACTCGACTCTTAGGTCAGTAGAGAAGGTAATCGACAACTTATTACGGCTTGAACGATCGAAAGAAATTAAGTTGCGAAGAAACAACTTAGGAAAAAGAATCCTGAAAAATCACTGCACATTACAGTAACTCTGGGGACTGCCCAGAACAGAGGAACTTGAAAAAGGGGATGAGCCCTGTATCATTTGAAAGCTTGGGAAATCTAGTTTACGCTCCAATTTAGGGATCTCAAATCCGATAAACGAGCTAAAAGTTATTACAGTTTTCGGGAAGGGTCGCAAAACTGCCGCGCTAACCCTAATTGCTCGATAAAAACGACGTATAACTTCTTAGGTTCGTTCTAAGTTCTCGTACTCGATTTCTCACAAAACTGGATTCTCAAGGCAGTCGACACGTACTCCCGTACGTGAAGGACTCCTTGTCAAAACTCGATTCATTAGCACGACGTTCTAAACATCGTCGTCTCAACTACCAAGTACTAAACCAAAATCAAGTTAACAATTTCTCGTTCTAGTTCTCGACTATAACTACAACTCGTATTATAATAACTCGAAAGCTCATGTCGTCAACTACAAAGTCGTACCTTAGTCCATAATAGACAATATTATCAATTTAGAATTCTTACTCGACTTCTCGGTTATTAATTACGACTACTTGTTCGTCTCTTACGAGATTTCAAAAGTTATCGGATTTCGCTCAAATTTTACGTCATCAAACAACATCTAACGAGATTCATTTTCATGCATATCATCACTTCATATCATTATTACATCTCAAATTAAATCGAGTTCTTTGTCTCTTACGACTCACAAAATATTTTTAGAAAATTCCAAATAAATTCATAACAACATCTAATATCATCAACATCATTATTTCATCAACAAATCCTCAACTAATTCAACTACATGCAAACCCCTAAATTTCTCATAATTTTCGGTATTTACACATAATTAAAGAGGGTGATTTTCTTCATCAATCAACACCATTTATCCATAAATCATACTACCATATCATCTATTAAACAATTGAAGTCCAATTACACATTAAATTGAAAATCCCCAATTCCAAAACCCTAGCCCTAAAATCGATTTCATTCATACTTGGGGGTTTTGATTTCTCTTTGTTCTAATCACTAATTAAACACCTCCTAAGCATGATTATACCATCAATTTAAGAATTCAATCACCTCACACCCAAGCCCTAATTTTCGGTATTGATGTACGGCTCTTGATTTTCTTTCAATTTTAATCCTAGAATTCATATCTAATCACATCTAATTACACTAATCGAAGATCAAACATCTAATTCCATCATCCTCAAAATTTCGATCCAAATGAAAAAGAAAAGAAAAGGATTTGGAATGGATAGAATTAGAGAGGAGATAAATACCTTGAGCTTTAGTGAAGGGAGTTAGAAGATTCGATGGATGAATGAAGACTTGTATGAAATTTCTTGCTCCAAGAACTTGAATCTTCAATGGTGATGGAAGAAATGAAAGTATAGTAATGTGTATGTGTGTGATCGGTTTTGGGGGGGAGGGAAGTAAGGAAGATGACTACATTATGTATTAAGATATTACTTAGATTAATAGGTGTAAAGGTGGAATAGTATCTATAGTGAGTCATAAGTTTAAAACCTTATAAAAATGAAATATCAAGGTTAAAGAGATAGTGCAATGTCGGCTAGAGAGTGAAAAGGAAGGAAATTATGCGCTTTTCCGACGCGATACGACGTTACGGAAAACGAACGACGAAAAACGAAGCTCGGCACAAAATCGTCACAGTCCGATTCGACCAAAAATTCTAACGCATTTAACTTAATCGGAAAGTAAAATTTAAAATTTTAATTCCGACAAAAACTCGGGACGACACAGTCCGAGTTTCGTCCGGAAAATCATAAAAATGAACTTTCTCGGGTGAGTTCGTATCGCGATTTTGTGAATGTAAAAATCAGACGGTTTTCCGTTCTGAGTTCCAGAACTAAAAATTTTTCGTACCCTATAACCCTAAATACAGTAGTCGTCTAGCTGACTTCCGTAATTTATTTTCGGAAACGAATTTGACCGTTAGTCTTAGAATTCAAAATCGTAAACTTAGGCGTGCAAAGCCATTATTATTATTAACTTAAAATTTTTAAGATCGTTCGGAAATTCTGGGGTATTACACAAAAGACTCGACTTATTTTAACACACTGCGGAGCATCCTCCGCCATCTTCATCCAAGCTAACCTGCACGTTTAGAAATACATGTTGGCCTCAGTATTTCGTACTCAGTGAATACATGCCAAAATAATTTAAAACTTTGCTCGATAGAGCTATATAATTGAACTTGCCTTGCCACTGCATCACAAGTGTTAGCACAATTTAAAACAGTTTACTTGTGGATGCAAAAACATTTTTTTTTCTTCAAACGACAGCGCAGTCAAAATATATATAATATGCATGTATGAATCGATCTACCATAACATCTCTGTGTCGAGAAGTAGGTCTCCTTCTCAAACACCGTGACTGGCCCAACTGAAGCAAGGCTCACAGACACCTAACATAAATCAAATAACAACACGTGCGTTCCTGCCTCACACAGGATAATAACTCAAGTAGACGATCAAACATATCATAACTCAAATAAGTTGGCAAGTCAATTAATTTAAAAACTTACGTAATAATCCATATATAATAGCATTCAATAGTTCTCAATTTAAAAAGCCCACCTAACTGTGTAGAGTTAGTCGGTTAGCTGCTTTTTCTCCTGCTTTTACTTCTTGGTCCCGCTCGTTCCTTCAAGAATAACATCTTATAAGGGCGAGACTACTTACTCGAAAAACGTAACGAACCTTTAACGCTCGGCTGAAGGACTTCTACTTGACTCGGGTTTCTTAACTTATCTCAGCTCGACTAATTTTAATCATTCTCGGTTTCTCGATTCTACCCAAGTACTAAACTAACAGACTCTCAGACTCGGGTACTTGACTTAAAAACGTTCAATTAAATTAATAATTAAATAATTCACAGAAATCAAGAAATCACTATTCACATCACACATCTCGTTCCTTCATTTCTCGAGTCAAACGAACTCAGAAAATTACCAGATTAGTTCTCGATTACTAAAATCACAAATCATTCACATCCAGACTTTTACATCAGAAATCAGACATTCACAGATACATAATCGACTGACTTCGATGAATAGATGGAAAAAGAAAATTTTTCATTTACCTCAGAATAGTCCAGAAAAATTCCAAATAATCAATTAAATTCACATAAAAAGTCACATCAACTCAGAATATCATTTTAATCTTAACACAGTCTTTTACTAACTTATTACTGCTCGAATTTTAAACTTAAAAATTTATAAGTCTTCGGATTTTAACGAAATCAGTTTCGTTATTCTTAAAATAATTCAAAGATTTCAAATATGGAATCAGATTTAGAATCCGATACTTTTTACAAAAACTCTCGGTTTAAGGTTCACGTTACTATTCTCATAAAATGTGTACGTACTCGAAAAATTCTCAAACTTGACAGTTTAACTTTAAATAATTTTAATTAACTAATTACTCGATTACTTTTACTTATCTTTATCGTTAACTTAAGACAGTTCTCATTTTTCATTTTTGACTTGATTTCTTCATAGCTCTTTCATACAAACTCCAATTAAAGAATTTCAAAAAGCTAACTTAGTTATTTTTACTCCAATTTCATCATCTAATCTTCCAATTCATCCAACAACATCTAGAACTCAACTTTTCAAGCTCTAAGTCCTTTTATTGTTCGAAATTTCCATATATCTATATTTGCTCGTTTTTCAATTTTCAAAGCTTTAACTTGCTTAAAAATAAATTCAATTTCACGAATTTAGCAACTAATTACTCAAACAAGTTTAAGATAAAAAAATTCTTAACTTATAGTCTCAAATGGTTCGACTTTTTTGGACTTTAGTCCCAAATTTATCCAAATTCAATAATTTGAGTTTCCATTATACATCCAATTGATCGATTTGTTAACCAATTTACTCAAACGAACTCAATTACTAAAAATCTTCTTTTTTTAAGTCCATTTTATCGCCCAAATTGGGGCTTTCTTCATATTAATTTGATTTCATCGATTTTAAGTTCCATCATGCCTCAAATAAATTTAATTTCACTAATCTTATATCAATTTATCAATTAGAACACAAGATTAATAAAAAATCACATGTTCTTAGGCCAAAAAGGTTCGAATTTTTCAATCTTTTTAGCAAACGATTTTCTCTCTTCGATTCCTTTTAAACTTAAGCTCCATTTATACTTGATTTCAGTTATAACTCATCTAATTACCAATCTAACTCACCAAGCATAAAAAGTCTTCAAGTTCTTCACTCCTACGGTTCGAATTTTTCAAGGAAAAATTCATATAAATTTGTTCTCCTCTATTTCTTATTTAAAAATGCTTATATCATCAAATAACTCCTAAGTCTAACAATAATCATCAAAATCATCACAAAATCACAAACTCTTCGTAACATGCATGTAAATCCACATTCTTAGGAAAAATAACAATAGCTCATGCTCTTCATTTTCTCATGCAAGTATTATCATTAATCTCATCATTCTATCATCATAATCGTCAAGTTATCACAAAATCATAAACCTTATACATACATACACAAATCGGCACTCTCAAGAAATTTAGCAAACAATTCATACTCTTTGATTTCTTCAATTTAGCATGCATTTCCATACTCAAATTCATCACTAACATCATCAAATCATTAATCAAGAATAACACAACAAAATCCCTCTTTTCCTCTTCCCTATTCCACCGGTTTTCTAGAGAAAGAAAAGGGGAAAATTTCTTCTCATTCTATCGATTATATAGTGTTCTTAGATTAATTCATAGAGCTTAATTCCATCATCAATTTCATGCTATAATCAAACACATGAAAATCCCTAATTTGAGCTATAAATTACGGCATTCATAGAAGAGAGATGATCAAGGTTTTAACCTCTATTTTCATGCAAGAAAATCACACAAGAACTCAAAGATAAAAGCTATAATCAAACAACATCAAAATCATCAACACAAAAATCCCTAACTTGAGCCATAAAAATCGGCAATGAGGGGAGAGCGATGATCAAGAATTTGAACTCAAATTCATGCATAAAACCAGACTAAGATCGGTTTTAAGGTCTAAAAAACAAACCAAAATCGAGCACCCTCTAAGGCATGAAGTTGCCAAATTTGAAGGAGAAAGAAGAGGGGAGATATTAGCCTCAAAATGATCACAAACAAGGGAGAATCATGAATACCTTGCTAGAATCGATGATAGGATGATCAAGGCTCGATTTCCTCGCAAATCTAAGCTTCAACTCCAAGAATCCATGGAGGATTTTTGTGTGTGTATGTGTGTGTATGGCTGCCGAATGAAAGAAGGGAGAGAGAAGTGGTGATGTTGGCCAAGAAAGAGGGAGAGGGAGGAGAGAAAGCGTAGAGAGAGAGAGAGAGGGAGAATGATGTGAGAGAGTGGAGAGTGAGGGAGCGTGAGATGAGAGTGAAAGTAGGATAGATTTATTAAGTTTTAGGTTGCACCCATTAGTCAAAAATGCGATGTAAAAATATCCGAAAGAAAATGTTTTCCGGTGCAAAGCAATCCTACTTTTCCATTACACTCTCAAACGACTTAAAACTCACCGCAACTCTTTCTCGATGTTGGAAATCTCTCTACTTAGTCTCAAACCTTACCAAATAAATCAAGGAATCTAAAAATCCAGTTTTCAGATCAAAATTTCAAGTAACGAATAAAACCTCGGAAATCACTATCATATAAGGGTTCTTTGGACTATTAACTCAAAATTTTCTCAGATGATCTCTAACGACTCTCAAATATATCTCAAAGGTTCTAAATAATTTTTAGACTCAAAAGAAACTAATTAGATGAAATTTAGAAAAGTTCGATGAATAGTGAAAACTCGGGAAAAGTTACTATTCATCTGAAACAAAACTTCTTAGAATTTTTCTGAAATTCGAACTCAGACTCAAACTCATATAATCATGCTCAATCAATTCATCACACATTCGATGATAACCGAAATGAGAAAAATTACATAAGGGCAGTCAAGGGCATTTTAGTAATTTCACGAGAAATTTTATTTTCTCGGAATTTTTTATCACACAAAAACACCCATTCTAGGCATAAAACTCAATCAAGATGAACTTAAAGACTTGTGAAAGATCGGGGTATTACATCCTCACCCCCTTAAAATAAATTTCGTTTCAAATTTTGTTAACCTTGAGAAAAGAGCTCGGGAAACTTCTCCTTCATCTGATCCTCCAGTTCCCACGTTGCTTCTTCAAGACCATGATGTCACCATCTGATCTTTACTAGGGGTATCGATTTCGCTCTAAGCTGCTAAATCTTACGATTCGGGATTTCCTCGGGTCACTCATCGTAACTCAAGTCTGGCTCTAGAGCTACATCTTCTCGACGAATTACGTGCTGATCGAAAATGTACTTACGCAACTGCGATACGTGAAACACGTTATGTGAGTTCCCAAAATTGGCGGCAAAGCTAATCTGTACGAAATGGCTCTAATCCTTTTAAAGATTTCGAACGGTCCTATAAATCTAGGCTTTAGCTTTCCTTTCACACCGAACCGGTGTACTCCTCTTGAAGGGGATACATTCAAAAATACTTTATCTCCTACCTCGAACACTAACTCTGATCTTTGATTATCGACATACGACTTCTGCCAACTCTGAGCTTCTTTGATTCTCTCACGGATCTGACAAACAGATTCTATCATCTCCTCGATAGCCTCGGGGCCTATTACTTTTCTTTCACTTAATTCGTTACAGTAGAATGGAGATCTACACTTTTTTCCATAAAGTGGTTCATATGGTGCCATTCCAATCGTATTTTGATAGTTGTTGTTGTAGGCAATTAACAAGGGGTAAAATTTTCTCCCAGTTGTCTCATTTGTCTAACAACACGGCTCTTAACATGTCTTCCAAAATCTGGATAGTTCTCTCTGATTGGCTATCCGTCTGAGGGTGATAAGCAGTACTGAACTGCAACTGCATCCCTAGATCCTTTAGGAAACTATCCCAAAAACGCATTGTAAACTTGGAGTCTCGATCTGAGGTGATCATACTCGGAACTCCATGTAAACCCACAATCTCCTTGACATAAATATGGGCTAACTTGTCCGATCCATAGGTGATAGGAATAGGTATAAAATGAGCGGACTTCGTCAATCGATCCACAATCACCCATATGGCTGTATGTCCTTTCTTTGTCTTTGGTAAACCCGTCACAAAATCCATATTAACATCATCCTATTTCCATGTTGGGACTGGTAACAGTTGCAGAGGTCCATAAGGTCTCTAATGCAAAGACTTTACTTGTTGACAAGCTAAACATCTTTCCACATACATCGCCACGTTTTTCTTCATTCCTGACCACTAGAATAGGTGCTTCAAATCTTGGTACATCTTTGTACTGCCGGGATGAGCGGTGTACGGGGTATCGTGAGCTTCACTCATGATCTCATTCCTTAATTCTTCATCACTTGGCACACAAATTCTGCCATGGAACAACAAATCATTGTCATTCGATTCTCGAAAATCCTCGACTCCTTTTCTGACTTTAAGCCTCAAATTCTCTAACTTCTTGTCTTTTTTTTTTTACCGTCTATGATACGAGCTCACAAATCTAGCATCACTACTAGAGATGCAATTACTTGCTCCATCGTCATTAGGGGTTGAACTACTTCAATTATCATCTTTCCAAATTCTTTGATCAACTTTTCCTTATCGTAGAGGAGAAATCCTAACTCCGAATTCTTCTTTCTGCTCTACTCAAAGAAATATTTTAGGCTCTTATGATATGAGAAGATCTCACACTTTGCTCCGTAGAGATGACATCTCCAAATTTTTAAAGCATGAACCACTGTTGTTAACTCCAAATCATGCGTCAGATACTTCTTCTCATGAGGCTTCAATTGCCTTGATGCATAAGCTATCACTCTGCCATCTTGCATTAGCACACATCCCAATCCTTTAGATGATGCATCTGTAAAGATAATGTAGCCCTTTCCTGCTTTTGGAAGGGCTAGCACTGGGGCTGTCGTCAATCTTGATTTAAGCTCTTGGAAACTTTTCTCACATTCCTCTGTCCATCTAAACTTTGATTCTTTCTTTAACAGACTCGTCATTGGCTTGGCTATCTTGGAAAATCCTTCTATGAATCGTCGGTAGTAACCTACCAAACCGAGAAAACTACGGACTTCATAGACTCTGGTTGGCGATTTCCACTCTTGAACTGCTTGCACTTTTGCTTAGTCAACTTTAATTCATTCGGACAAAACAACATGTCCTAAGAAATTCAATTCTTTTAACCAGAATTCACATTTGCTGAATTTGGCGTATAACTTCTTCAATCTTAACTTTTCCAACACGATTATGAGATGCTTCTCATGTTGTACTTCGTCCTTTGAGTATATGTCACGCCCCGACTCTCAAGGTGCGACTTACGAATAACAACACAATCTAATCAACTAACATTCAACTCAAATACGGGGAACATGCTCGGGGAAAACATCAATAAAACGCAACAATGTTCGAATGAAGCTTTAAAGGCATAATGAAGCAATAACCGAGCATTTCAAAATCATATTCCAACAAAGGTAAGATAAGTTTTTCAAGTTAACGAAATTAAGAGTTCAACAAGTATTCAAGGCCATCGAGCACATTGCTCGGAATCAAAAACCAAGTATCAGAGTATATCAACAGACATTGTTTCAAAAGTTGCAGCGGAAACTTGCATCAAAACCCAACATTTACACGTATGGAGACGTGCAAATGCCAGTCCGACATTCTACTCGACTCAACCATAAACAACACACCACCAAGCGTCCATGCCATCACCATCCAGTCAACCTGCACGTTTAGAAATACACGCAAGGCTGAGTACTTTGTACTCAGTGAACACATGCCAAAACATTTGGATAAAGATGCTTTTAAAAAGCTATATCAATTGAACTTGCCTTGCCGAAACATCACAAGTACTTAAACAACTTAAAACAGTTTTACTTGTGCATGCTAAAACATTTTCTTTTAAATAGACTGCGCAGTTAAACATAACATATATCAATAGTATGCATCATCTGTCATAAATTAACTCACTGTGCCGAGAAGTAGGCCTCCTTCTCAAACACTGTGACCGGCCTAGCCGAAACAAGGCTCACAGTCACCTCAACATTCAACATACCACATGTGGGTTTCCCGCATTTCACAGGATAATAACATCTCATATAAACAGATGACAACACATACCAAACTCAATAAAAACGGCAAGCCAATCGCATTTAGAAACATATAAGTATTCAATAGCATAATAACTTTATCGTTAGTTTTGGTTCAGAAAAGCCCACCTGACTTCCGAAGATTCTAGCTAGGCGGTTTTAAGGGCTATTCGTCCTTGCTTAACGTTCCGTCCGGCTTGATCCTTCATAGACCGACATCGATAAAGAGAAATAAGATACGCAAAGACCGATAAAAAGGCGTTGGATTCAACTGAAGGACTTTTACTTGAGTCGTTTTTCTCTTCGCTTTATCTTTTCTAAAAGATCTCACATTTTCGTCTTTAAACCATTAACTCTACTCGATGGTTGGTTAATGCTACTAACCAACGTCTTAGCACTTCACGCTTTAATTATGAAATGTCGTCTATCTACATTCCATTACTCGAGCTTTCTTTTAAAAACTAAATTAATTCTCGATTTAACAAATCAATAGCTCAATCATTTTGCATACAAATAACTTAGTAATTCTTCGCGTCACAATTAATATCATGCACTCAAACATTTATTCAATTACATAACAAATCCAAATAAATCAAGCACATTTCAAGACACATTAATATTTATTCAATTATACTTTAGAACTTAATTCGATTATGCATTTATTTTCATAAAAACTCAAACGATATAATTTGTCTTTTCTCAGCTTATAAACAACGCTTTTTCAAATTCGTTATTTTATGAAGCATTTTATAAACTTTTACTCAATTAATAAAAATTCTCTTTAATTTGTATTAATCATTTATGAAATAGGAATTTCTTTTCCATTTCTATTTCAATTCTTATTTCTTAACTCGATTATTATCTTTTCAGTTATTAACTCGGCAATTCTCTTCGGTTTATTTTCGATCCACACGGTTTGAAAACAACCTAATTAATTAACTTTAATTAATTTCTTTCAACATCATTTCTTGGCATCTCATTCCATTATTTTCTTGATTAACTATACGAGTATTTAAACTTAACTCGTCTAACATCTTTTTCTTGACTCGATTAATTTTTTTTTTATTTCCTTATTAACTAATTCTTTTTAACTTGATTTTCTCGACTCTTGTTTATTTATTTCATAAATTCTTCTTCTTTGTTCTTAACTTAAAACTAATTTCTTATTTAGCAATTTCCTTTATTTATCAATTAAATTTTTTTTATAAAAAAAATCAAATCTTCTATATTATCACAAATTATTTTCTTTAATATCTTCACATGCAATTCAATTTTCTTATACTTAACAACATATATGATTACATCAACATATCATATAATAATTTCATAATCAAAACATCACTTAAATCATTAACAAAATCAACAAAATAATTTCTCCTTTTCTTCTCAAAACACACGGCATTTACATACTTTTTAGGGCAATTGGTTTTTCAATTTTTCAAGCATATGATTTCATTCTCAACATGATAAAAATCATAAATCAAGCATCAAAATAACAATAACTCAAGAAATCCACATTTTCTTATTTTTCTTTAATATTTTCGGCATTAACTAAAATTTTAGGATTTTTAATTTCTTTTTCTTCTCTTAATTCACCGATTAAATCCTAGTGTTCGATTCTCCTATCGATTTCTCCTTACTTAAATCTCACATTAACAACCTAAGTTTGCCTAAACATAAAATAAATACCATGCATGCATGTTTTCTTTCTTTTAGGGCTTAGAGATATACATATATACAATTAATCAAATGGATTATCATACTTTGAAAATTAAAGTTGGATCTCTTCTCCTTGGCTTCTCAGGATCGAATTGAAGGGGCAAATGAGCTTCAAACTTGAGCTTGGATGTAAGGAAGAACTCCTCTTGAATCCTCAAAGAAAATACAATACAAAATTAATCATTCATTTTTTTAGGGCTTAAGAGCCAAAAATGAAGAAAATGGGGGATGATTATTGGATTTCAACTCAAGATCTTGAAGGATTATTACCTTTCACTTGGAGATTGGAAGGATTAAGATGGTGGTGAAGATCTTCTCTTGATTTGCATGAGATTGAAGCTTGAATTCAAGGCTTGACTGGAAGAAATTCAAGTGTGTGTGAGTGTGTGGAGGTCACAGTAATGGAGGGGGAGAGAGGGAGAATTTTTCTTTCTTTGCTACTTGGTAGAGAGTTGTAGAGAGTATTGGATGAATGAAAGAAATCCTCACTTGGCATAAAGAGAGAGAGATTGAAAGAGTGAGAGAGAGATAGATAGGAATAAGCTTTTGCATGCACATGATTACCAACATTTAGAATAAAAATGATGGAAATTAGTGTTGGAACTTGGTGTGATGTGATGTTTCTTGCATGCAATCTAAGCATCACAATTTACTAAGTATTTTGTAGGAATAATCATGATTGAAGCTATAGAGTAGGTTGGAGAGAGATTAGAGAGATATAGAGTGAGGTGGCGGTGAGAGGGAGAGAGATGACGACACTTGTCTTCGTGGTTTCGTTACGGGTATTAATTACCCGGTCGTAAAGGTTTTCCGGATAAAACGATCCGTATTAATTCATTTATGATTTAAATGGGTCTAATCTCTCCTCGTCTCGTTTCCGACACTAAAACATCTCAAACCTAATTTACATTTCATTAAAAGATTAACGTTAAAAGAAATTAGTCGGCTTATTAATCCGTTCATTAATCCTTTAAAGGTTAAATCCTCGTAACTCTTCTCAAATTATCTCGGATAAGCTCTTATCCTATCTCAATGACCTTAGAAGAAATTCTAAGTTCAAAAATCTTAATTCAACTCTATTCTAAGTTCATCGACGCATAGAAATTTCTCGGCGATCAACATTATTCTTTTTCAATTAAACAAACTCTTCGGGGTTCTTCTGAAAATTAAACTCATACTCATTCTTATACAAACAACTCAATAATTACATCATATTACCATTTCAAGAAATAGAACAGATAATTTCACACAAAAACACATAAGGTATTCCAGTCGTTTCACTTATTTTTGTTTATTTAGAAAAGAAAATTTTTATTCCTCAAATCTTGTCATTTAAACTTACTCGGTTAATTTAAAACACTCTCTAAAGGTATAGAAATTCGGGGTATTACAGTATACCAATATGTCGTCGATGAAAACAATCACGAACTTATCCAAGTATTCATGGAAAACATGATTGATCAAATCCATGAAAACAGCTGGGGCATTTGTTAATCCAAACGGCATTACAACAAACTCGTAATGTCTGTATCTTGTTCTGAAAGTTGTCTTTGGTATATCTTCTTGCCTGATCTTCAATTGATGATATCCAGACCTCAAATCAATCTTGGAGAAAACACTGACTCCTTTAAAATGATCGAATAAATCATCTGTCCTTGGCATAGGATACTTGTTCTTGAGGGTAATCTTGTTAAGTCCTCGGTAGTCAATACACATCCTCAAGTTACCATCCTTCTTTTTCACAAACAGAATCGATGCTCCCCAAGGGGAAACACAGTGTCGAATAAAACCCAAATCTAACAATTCTTGCAATGGAATCTTCAGCTATTGAAGTTCTTTCAGTGCCATTCTATATGGAGCTTTCAAAATCGGGATTGATCCGGGCTCAAGATCAATTGTAAAATCCAGCTGCCTGTCAGGAGGCAAACCTGGTAGAACTTCTGGAAACACGTCTTTATATTCTTTCACCACCGCTACATCATCAATGCTAAGCTCTTTCTCTTAGTCTTTGTTTAGGTATATCAGATTCACTTGTGTATCCTTTTGTCCTCATCAGCTTCTCTGCTTTCATTGCCGAGATAATCGGCATACTCTTCTTCTTCGTCTTCTCAATTCCATGGACTATAGTCGGCTCTTCTCCAGGAGGTGGAAACGAAATCTGCCTTTGATCGTATCAAATCATCGCAAAATTCTCGGTTAACCAAGCCATTCCCAAGATTATACCCACGTCCCACATCTGGATTAGATTCAGGGACTTTGCGAATAACTTATGATTTTCGAACTCAAATTCTAAATTTGAGCAAACGCGCGAAACTAACGCAGATCTACCCAAAGGGGTTGACACTCTAGGCTCCTGGTTTGACTCTTCTACATCTAATCCAAGGGTTCCTATGCACGCACTAACTATAAATGAATGCGACGCACTAGTATCAAACAAAATGATAACAGGCACACCTTTAAGCTTTCCCATACCTGCGAGATTTCCTTGGTCTTTGACTCCAACTTTCTGCTCGATGGCGAAGACTCACTGATAATGCTGCGACTCCTGCTAAGGGGGTTGTTGCTTCTGCTGTGGCGGTTTACGCTGACCTTGGAGATGCTTTGGTTGTGGGGCTCTTTCTAATGCTTTCATCTACGAAGACTGGAATTGATTCGGTCTTCCACTGCTCGTTCTCAGCTTTTTACTTGGGCACTAGTTCGAGAAATGACCAGGTTGACCACAAGTATAACAGACATTGCTTCCTGCTTTGCAGATGCCTTGGTGCATTTGACCACATTTCGAACACGGAGGGAGTCCTAAGGGTCCAAAAGAAATGTTACTCTGATTGCCATGCTGGGGTTTCGCCTTCTGAGCTTGCTGATGCTGTTGTTGTTGTCCTCTTTCCTGCCACGGCTTCTTGTTTGGGTGGCTTCCACCACTCCACTTTCTTTTTCTTTTTGCACTCAGGCCGTGCTGAGAGGGTTGTGGGGTAACAGCTGACGTAGTCTGACCATGAAATTGAAGGGTCGGTTTAAGGCTTCAGCATAAGTCAGACCGCTCTGACTTGCAAGAACTACACGAATGTCTTGCCTTAGTTCTGTTCGAAATAGCTTGCACATCTTCTCGTTCGTATCTACTTTGTCGGGCGTAAAACGGGCTAGCTCGCAAAACTCATGATCATACTCGGCTACAGTCTTCTTTCCTTGTCTCAAATTCGTTAATTTGTTTGCTTTCTGCTTTCGATAACTTCGGGGTACGTATTCTTAAACAAGGCTTCCTTAAATTGCTCCCACGTCAGATTCTATCGTTCTTCAGGCAAATACGTCCTCTGTCGAGCTTTCCACTAGTAGTTGGTGGATCCTTTAATCTGATATGTTATGCACTCTAGACGTTTGCGATCTCCACAATGAAGAAAACAAAAAATTTGTTCGAGGGAACGAATCCAATTCTCGGCTTCCGCGGACTGCCTTTACCATCGAAAGTCGGTAGATTTTTTGAAGAAAAAGCTCTTCGATTCATCTTTTGTTTGGAAGAGGCGGGGTCTGGTCCCATCGCTATTCTTCGTCTTTTTGATCGGCTCTCTCGTTTCTTCTTCTTGGCGGCATTCTAAAAGAAATGCTAGGAATTAGGAAATTCGGAAAACATTCTGCAAAAACGGGCTAATGTCACTCAAAATTTCTCAACTTTCGAAAACTTTCCTCTTGAGAGGAATATGATTCTCAATCGATACTTATTGACACATAAGGAAAAGTTCAAGCAAATTATTCATTCATCAATCTTGCAAGTACAATAATTCTCAAGACGAAATAATCAATCATTTATTTGCATGCTTTCTCAACAATATCTCAAAACTTCATGCTCATTAATTTATCACATCATCTACTTAAACATTTTCATAAAAGGCAAATATAATTACTCAAAAATTCAGGCTTACAATACTCAGAAAAATAGCTCATTCAAAATCTCGACTCTCTTTCTTACTCACTTGAAACTCAAGGATAGATAACTTCTTAGAATACTTAAAACAATTTTGAGACTCAAAGTTGATTTTAACAACCTATCTGCTTCTTTTTCATATCATCGGAATGGTGGCCTCTTCTGAGGACTTATACCAAAATAAGGGATAAATATTCACAACTAAAAAATTTCCCTACACGTCAACAAGACGTTCTATACCTCAAAAATGCACTAGACACGAGATACTACTTCACGTCCGGATCTACTAAATATCTATGCATCAAGTCATATAATTTACATCACTGCTGAAAATAAAAGAGTTCAACTCTCAACAGAAAATAAATATTGTTCGGAAATTTCCACAACTTTCTAGAACTGAACCTAAGCGTGAGAACCATCATTGCTTGGGTCGTCGTCACCTCGCTACTCCTCCTCGAGGTGCTCCTCCAGATCCTCCTCTGGATCCTCTTCCGGATCCTCCTCCTCGTGCACCTCACTACCCTCACTCTCTGCTGTTGCTAACGCCTCTAAGAAGTCACCGTAGGTATGCTCGGGGATTTCCCATGGGTTCGTCATATCTCCGATCTGCTCGTCTTCAAAGCGGGCATTGACGTCCTCTAACTCGGACTCGTCCCACGGGGGACTCTTGGGGCTACTCACATGATGAAGGTACACACCAACTATGCCGTTGATCTCTCGCTCTAGCACCTGGTCGGAACTCACTGTCGGGGTCTCGAAAGGCGGGTACGAAATGGAGAAGTGATCGCTCGGCAATGCCTAAAGGTAACTATTGCCCACAGTAGCATCGGCTGCAGGATCGTCAAAGGGCTTGTTGTCGTCACTGTCACCAGTACGCGTCGGCCTAAAAGGCTCAGCTATGCGCTGCACTGAAGAGGGAGTGTGGTCTTGGCGCATGAAATCCTCATACTAGTTGTGCGAAGGCGGCAAAACCCTGAAGGGGTCGTATGAACAATCTGGCTGAGTCACAATAGAGCTAGATGAGGCAAATAGATCAAAAGAACGGAGAAGAAGCACTTCTCCCGAGTATGGTTTGAACTGAAAAGCGGCCTTCGGCTCACAATGAGGCGGAGAGAGGACTCGGGTAGGGTCTGGTCCGTCTCGAAGCGGAGACTGAGGCTGAGGCTGAGGTTCAAGAACAAAGCCGTTTGGCTCGGCTGGAAGAACAGGGTCAAATGGTCCGGGAGGCGGCGCACCATGCTCGATAAATTGACCGGAAATAGTAGCGATAAAAGCATTGCAATCGCCATAGAGATAGACACCCAAGTAATGTCGTCCAATGAATCTCGGAATGAAGGAGGCTGCCTAGTCACGCCACTCTCGAGGGAGGGCATGGATCAGATGTACCATCCCATCAAGAGCGCTGACGTCGAGCTAGTTCACTGTCTCCCAAATCTTATGATACCGTGCTAAGAATTCGGCGATCTTCTTGTGATGATTTCCTAATATGCAGTGTCACAGCCTGAATTTAAGCGTACAAATTAGACAAGACTCCATTGTACTGTGAAGGTGAAACCATCAAATAAGACTTAACTCAACAAGGAATCCTGCTCGAAAACAAGGGAATATAGATTGGAAGCGATAATAGATAATGACATGCTTTCAAATCACAACTTAAGAATAAACGAGCATGGATAATTTACATTAATTCATCAGAATAAAATAAGTATTCCAAACTCAAGTCGTGTGGAAATTGAAGGAAACAGGAATTAAGGTCGAGCACAAAGCTCATTGTATCATTACCACATCAGAGTATTTGAAAAGAAGACAAATTAAATAAGGTTGTCTTGCAGTGGAAACTCAACTCAATCCCAACAACTACATGTATGAAGACATGTAATTGCCAGCTTAAACCAAAGACTCGACTTAAACACACAGCTAAGCAATCCTCGCCATCTTCATCCATGCTAACGTGCACGTTTAGAAATACATGCAGGGCTGAGTTCTTCGTACTCAGTGGACACATGCCAAAATAATTTAAAGCTTTGCTCATTAGAGCTATATAATTGATCTTGTCTTGCCAATGCTTCACAAGTGTTAACACAGTTTGAAACATCTTACTTGTGAATGCAATAAAACATTTAACTTTTTCAAACGGCTGCGCAGCCCAAGATATAATAATACAATATAGGTATGAATCATCTACCACATTATCTCTGTGTCGAGAAGTAGACCTCTTTCTCACACACTGTGACCGGCTAAACCGAAGTAAAGCTCACAGTCACCTCAAACAATTCAAATAACCACACGTAGGTTCCTGCCGCACACAAGATATTAATAACTTAAGTAGATGATAAAACATACCAAACTAAAATAAATGGCAAGCCAATTAATTTAAAAAACTCAAGTAATAGTGCTCAATAGATAATAGCATTCATCAGTTTTTGGATTTAGAAAAGCCCACTTGTCACCCAGTGGTTTGTTCGAAATACCTCGTTCCGTCTCACTCCTCACTTCTGGACTCCACTCGTTTCTCACTATCGAACTCCACTCGTTCTTCAAATTTAACATCTTATAAGGACGAGTTCACTATCTCGAAAAACTTAACGAACTATAAACGTTTGGCTGAAGGATTTTTACTTGACTGGGGTCTTTCTTATTTTAACTTATCTAAGTTGGTCTCTTTCTCAGTTTCTCGACTACATTCGGTTACTAACAAATTTCTCAAACTCGAGCTCTTGACTCTATAACGTCATATAAATTAATAATATTTAATTATTTCACGCAAAAAGAGAATTTACTATTCATCTCGTCTCGTATTTCTCGATTTCTCGAGTTATATGGACTCAGAAAATTACGAAATTAATTCTGGACTATTGTAATCACAAATCATTCACAACAAGACTTTGACATCATGAATCGGGTATTCATAAATAGGTAAACGACCGACTTTATAAATAGGCGGAAGAAGAAAAATTTCCACTTAATCTCAATATATTCTAGAAAATCATATAAATTCACTTAAACACATAAAACAACTCAGAAATTAATTCACTTCTCAATACAGTCTATATTAACCGCAGTACTGCTCGATTCCTAACTTTGGAAAAATTATAATTTCGGAAAATAGTCTCGTTATACTCAAAATAAATCAAATTATTCATTTACGGAATCCGATTTAAAATCCGAAACTTTTAATAAAATCTCTCATTTGAAAGCTACATCATTATTTCTCGAAATACGAGTACATGCTCAGAAAATACTCAAAATTAACAGTTCGACTCTAAATACTTTAATCAATTATTTTTCTCGATTAATTCTAAATTTTCGTTTTCATTTTGAAAGACTCGGTTTTTCATTCTTAACTTCATTTCTCGATAACTTTTACATCTTACTTCCGATTCAAGAAATTCAAAAAGCTAACTCGATTATTTTTACTCATATTCTGTCATCTAATCATCCATTATCTCAAATAACATCAAATACTCGACTTTTATAGCTCCATTTCTTCTTTAAATTCGGCTTTCTCATAAAAATCCGGTTTTGACGATTTTAAGTTCTAAATTTCCTCAAACAATTCTAATATTGATAACCTATTTTTATTTTATCTCTTAAAACACTTAACATCAAAAGTTATAAATCTTTACTCCTTATTTCCTTCGAATTTTTCCATGTTCTTTAGGAAATAAATGCCTTTCTTCGATTCATTTAAAATTTAAGCTCATAAAATACTCAAATTCAATTATTAAGCATCAAACTTAAATTCAAGAACATCTAACTTCTAAAATTATTATTTTCTTCTTCTCTATGGTTCGAAATTTTCATAGAAAAATTTATAGAAATTCATGCTTCTCAAAATTTAATTTAAACATGCTCAAAGCTCCATTTAACTCATAATCTAACAAAAATCATTAAGAACATAATAAATTCATCAAGTTCTGTCACAACCCGAAATCCGGTGTGTAGGAACGACCAGACTCCATTGTAGTGTGAAGGTAAAACCATCAAATAAACACATCACTTATGTCACAACTCGCTCGAGATGTAACCAAATACTATTCTGAATGAATTAAAAATGAGAAACTATCAATCAAAAACTCAACTTGACAATGAATCAATTAAGGAAATAAGGTATGAAAGCAATAACGAAAATGAACATGCTTTCAACCGAACTCAACAAGAATCGGCATAATTAATTTACAACGGTTTCCCAAAAATAGTGTTAAGTATTCAGACTTCACGTCATTCAGAATATAAAGCAATAAAGTTTAAGGTGTTGTTTCGAGCAAACTGCTCATTGTATCATCAACATAATAGAGTATTTCAAAAATATATAAACATTTCAGCGGAAGACATCACTGCTCTCGACAACTACATGTATGAAGACATGTAATCACCGACTTAACTCAAAACAGGCAACACACCACCAAGACCATCAGCACCATTCTTATCCACAACTAACCTGCACGTTTAGAAATACATGCAGGGCTGAGTACTTCGTACTCAGTGAACACAATGCCAAAAACAATTTTAAAAGCTTGCTCTTAGAGCTATATAATTGAACTTGCCTTGCCACTGCATCACAAGTGTTAGAACATTCGAAAACATTTCACTTGTGCATGCATAAATCATTTTATCATTTTCAAATCCACCGACTGCGCAGTCAAAACATATATATAAATAGGCATGAATCATCTACTACATCAACTCTCTGTTGAGAAGCATGCCTCCTTCTCAAACATTGTGACCAGCTAAACCGAAGTAAAGCTCACAGTCACCTCATCAATCAATTAACCACTTGTGGGTTTCTATTTTCCACAGGATATAATACTCATGTAGATGATAAAGCATACCAAACTCAAATAAATGGCAAGCCAATTAATTTTAAATACTCACATAATATTACTCAATAAGTAATAGCATTCATCAGAGTTTTAGTTTTAGAAAAGCCCACCTTGCTTCGGGTATATTGGAGTCGAGGTTGCATACTTTACGCTTTCCCGACTACTTTGCAGTCTCGCTCGGCCCTTCAATAACAACATCGATTAAAATCGAGCTTATCGACTCGAAAAACGTATAATAGACTTAGGGCTCAGCTGATGGACTTCTACTTGACTCGAGTTTTTCTTAACTTTTCTAAACTTTTCCACATCGATAACTTTCTTGATTTCTTGTTCTCGAATCATCGTCTTAACTCGGTTTCTATTACTTCTCAAACTCGAATTTTTGTTTCTAGCATAATATTTAAATCTTTACTCAAATCGATAAGTGATGTAATACCCCAAACTTTTCTAAGTTCTTAAGTGCATATTAACTTAATTAATATGCCTATATGATGAGTTTTGAGTGCTAGAAAATTTTCGCGAAAATAAAATTTTCTATGAAATGACGAAAATGCCCTTACGTGCTTTGATATGAATTTTTCTCGTTTCGATTATTCGAATCAAGTTGTGAAGCATTGTGTGAGAATTAATATATGAGCTTGAGCTTGAGTATGAATTTCAGAATTTTCTGAGAACTTTCATTTTGGATGAATAGTAACGATAACCGAGAAAACACTATTCATCGACCGACTCAGAATTTAGTCTAATTAGTTTTATTTGAAACTAGAATTAATTTTAAGACTTTTGAGATAAGTCGGAGAATTTTTCCGAGTTCATTTGAACGAAGAACTAAAAATAATTTCTTAACGGCATAGTTAGCCGAGCAGTTTTTAGGTTTTCTTCGTTAGAAGGAATCTTGATCTAAAATTTAGTTAATTAGATTCCTAAATTTATTTTGGAAGATATAAGATGAATTAGAGAGAATTTCGACGTCGGGAAAGAGACGAGAATAGTTATTAAACGTTTGAGGGAACGAAATAAAATAACGGGGATATTTTCTACCGGAAAACTTTTTCTTCCGGGTATATTTAGCAGATAAAATCTACCATCCTTATCCAAATCATGGCTGAATTTCTTTCCCCACTCTCATTTGAGAGAGTGAAGGCCACTCTCTATCTTAAGTTGGCAACACACATACCCTATGCATTCCATATCTCTCTCCATATCTCTCTCTCGATTTCATCTCTCTCTATATCTTTTAAATATTTGGATTCATTTCCCCTCAACAATAATACAACTTTCATCATCCATCAACCATATCACCTCATTCTCTCTCCAACCGAAGAAGCAACCAAGCAGCAAAAACTCCATCTCCTTCTCGGTTCACCTCTCTGTCGAGCAGCAGATTTTGAGCAGCAAAAACGGCTCTATGATCTTCATCTTCATCACGTTGATGTGATCTTCAAGGAGAGGAACATCTCCTCCTTCATCCTCTTCATCTTCCCCTACCGAGAAGCTGCAAACATCAGCTCTCTGTCTCCTCCAACTGCTGTCGTTGCTGTGAAGAGCACGAGAGAAGCAGCAACTCCATCTCTCCTCTATGCCGTGAAGGCTAAGGAGCAGTAGCTCCCTTCTATTATCGAAGAGGGAGCAGTCCTCTTTCTTCTTTCACAGTCGGAGAAGAGTAGCCCTCCATTTCTTTTTCATCCCCATCGATGAACACACAACCATGCATGCAAACATATTCCATGAAGCTTGAGGTCTAAGTTTCGAAACCTTCAAGATCATCCTCCTCTTTCACTTTTGATTTAAACTAGCAAGGTAATCTTCATTTTCTTTACCTTGTAATCATTTTAAGATCAAGAACAAGTCTTCTCCTTCCTTATTATTTCCTTCGGCAGCTTTGCCAAGAAGGAGAGGTGCTCGATCTTTCTCTATCTTGAAGCCTAGAAGTTGAGCTCTACAAGATTTCTTGCTTGGAGATCAAAGCCAAACCTTGAGCCCTCTTTCCTCTCCATACCATCGATCAAACCTTGAAGAAAGAAGGAGTTTGAATTTAATTTAAGTATGTTACTTCTTGATCTATATATATGTACATGTATGTGGAGGAAAAATAAGGAAAAGAAATCATGCATGCTTACATATTGTTTAGGCAAACCTTAGGTGATGGTGATGAATATCGATGATGATGAATTAACATGGTTAAAATGAGGTTTAAAACATGATTTAGGGTATAACAAGATAAAAGAATTGTAATACCCCGATAATTTCTACTGTTTTTAAAAATGAAAGTTAATAATAATTATGGCTTTACATGCCTAAGATCATGAAATTATATTCTAAAATTTACGGTGAAATCCGTTTCAGAAAATAATTTTCAGAAGTCGGACGAACGACTACTGTATTAGGGTTTTCGCGTCCGGTAAATTTTTCGTCCAAAAACTCAGAATTAAAATCCGTCAGAATTTACATTCACTTTTTCTTCGATACGAGTTCACCGGAGAAAGTTAGTTTTTATGATTTTCCGGGCGAATTTTTAGACTGTCTAATCCCGACTTTTTCTCAGTTTTTGAAAAACGAATTAGGTTTTCCGAGTACGTGAATTATTTCCAATCTAACGGACGAATTAGATTTCGTCGAATTCGAAACTATCTAATAAAGTATTTTCTCGACTTTTATAATGACGTTTAAAGCCGGAAACGAGACATTTCCGTCTAACAAATCCACGCCAAACAACCCCTAACGACTCACCACTACTTTGTTAGATTTTTCCACACTTTATGTATCTATATCAATGACTCACCATCTCTCTCTCCTTCCCCTCATTTCCACCAACACACATACACACACTCTTCCTCATTTTTCTTCTTCATCCTCATTAAAGCTTCAACTCCAAAGTCTTCTCAAGTTCTTAAGTCTTCCATCTACCGATCAATTCCATATCCGAGTCCATATTACGCAAGGTAAGAACTTCGTCTCCAATATGAACCGAACAAAAGCCTGTTTCCCTCTTTTATTTTTATCGAAAATTAAGGGATGAAATAGGAGGTTGATCCTTGATCGATTCATGTTCTAGTATGCTTAGGAATAGATTCTACGGATTGAATCATGAAGAAAAATCACTCTCCTTCATTCTAGGTCATGACCGGAATTTTAGGGAATTTTGGGGGATTGATCATAGCTCATTTTCTTTGATGTTTGATCGATAGATTAGTGTTCTACACGTTGCTAATTGACTCTATGAATTAATTTAGATTTTTCTAAAAATAAAATTTGAAACCTAAGAGACGAAGAATGCATGATTCGATATAGTAAATGTTATGATATGCTCGATTGATTAATAGAAATGAGATATGCAATGTATGAGGATGATTATATATTTAATTGGGATTTTTCTAAAAATAAAACGAAAAACGTAAGAGACGAAAACGTGTCTATAAGTTAGAGATCGTTAATGTTTTGATAATATGATTTGCATGTTAGTAATGCTCGTTAGACGATAATCATTGTTGTAAAATTTGAACGAAAACGGAGAATCATGCACGATCGACGATAAGTCGAGATTAGATAATGATATAGGTCTATGATGTGAATATAAGTTAATCTCGTTAGTAAATGATCATAATCGGAAAGTTAGAACGATAGAAAAGTCGAACGAGGTTTTTAATTGAATATTAATGATCGTTATTGTTAAATGAATGAGTTTTTAGTTGACGACATGTTCATCCGAGACATGAAATGATAAGTTATAGTTGTGAACGAGAAGTAGAAACGAGAAGTTAGAAATTGTTTTGGTATAGTACTTGTTTAGTTTGAAAAGACGAGGTTTTGAACGTCGTGCTTATGATCGAGAAATGAAAAGGAGTTCATCACGTATGATGATACGTGTTGACTGCCTTGAGTCAGTATTTTCGTGAAAAATAAGGTGGAATGACATAAGTCGAACCTAGAAAACCGTGCGTCGATTTTATCGAGCATTAGGGTTTCACTCGGCAGTTTTGGCGACCCTTCACGGAAACTGCCATATCTTTTAGCTCGTTTATCGGAATTGAGATCCGTAAATTGGAGAGTAAACTAGGCACCCGTACCTTTCTTTTGGTATAAGATTCGTCTCCTGTTTCGAAATCTCCTGTTCTGTACAAACTTACTGATCTGTGCAGAATTGTTCAAAAGCTAGATTCTTAAGTTGAAATTCTTCTCAACTTGAACTCTTTCGGTCTTTTAAGTCATTTCAAGTTATCGACTACCTTTTTATCTACTGACCTAAGTGTCAAGTACAGAACCGAGTGAGTGTCAAACGAGATGTGTTCGTATCTCGTTTCTTTTTAACTAAAAGAGTTTAGTTTAGCGTGCAAATGCCTAAAAAGTCTAAAGGACTAAAACTTAATTCGATTTTTCCGTATTCATTTATCGTTTGTGACCGAGTTTTAAAGTATGATTATTTATGATGAAGGAGGAAGTCAACACCAAGAATAGGACAGAAGATCAGAAGACGGAAGCACGTGTCTTAGTTCTGTATGCTATCGAGGTGGGCTTTTATATATGAAACAAAACGAGCAATGCTCGAAAACCTTTTCTTTATCGCTTTGATAATTGTGTTTTCAAAGTGATAATCATGGCATGAACTATTTGTTTTATGTGAGTTCTCTTGTACCTTATGAGTTAACCAAAAGGGGATAACTAAACGATCGGCTTTGAGTTAGTCAAAAGGGACTTTCCAAAGTTTAGTGTACACTGTAGCCTGTGGTGTATGTGGGATCCTGTTGAGGGGTAACCAGCCACGGTGAATTATGAATGGTCAAGATTGAACGTAACATTTATGAAAAATGCTTGATCAAGCTAAGTTATGAAAATGAGAAAGAAAATGTATAGCAGACACGAGAATTTGTTGAAAACCCCCGATGTACTACAGAAATGAAATGCCTGATTATCTATACTTATGATTATGTTTTCGGCAATGTGTCCACTAAGTACTTTTGTACTTAGCCCTGCATATGTTTTCTAAATGTGCAGGTTGAAGCAACGGGAGCGGTGACGGTTGAGTTAAGAGTTGTCGATAGGGAAGACTTTAGTATGTAGTTTACAATTCCGCTGCCAAACTCTAGACTCACTTATGTAAATATGAATATCACTTTTGGTTTAAGTTCTCTACTTAAAACATAGAATCCTTGAGATCTTGTTCGAGTGATCCTTCGAGATCAACTCTTTCTTTTGTTAATGAAGTCTTGTTCATAGAAATTATTCTGTCTTTAATGTTATGTTTATTCTTTCATTCCCTTTCTTCCCCGCTTCTTTAATCCAATCCCAGTCGCACCCCGGCTTCTGCCGTCCCTCAGGATTTGGGGCTGTGACAGAGTGGTATTAGAGCAATCGTTTCTACTCTGTATACAAGTCTTGTTTCGAGTAGTAAGATAGAGAATTTGTATATCCTCTATATCCGAGTTTTCTTTCAAGTAAAATAGGGTCGTAACACTAAGTTTAAGAGGGTAGACGACAACTCAACCTCCCGCTACGTCGACTCAACGAAGGAAAGAAAGAAAGAAAGAAAGAAAGGAAAGAATTTCAGAAATATGTTTTCTTTTAAGAAAATTTTTAAATAAGTATTCCAAAAGTTAAGAATGACAATGGTGCCAAGAATGCAATTGTAAAAGTATAAGAATTATACTTGTTTTTAGCTATGTGAATTATGTAAAATTATTTTCGCAATAATTTCTTTTATTTGAAAAGTTTGATGGCACGAGAATCTAGATTGATTCTATGGATTTTTCCCGGTTCGCTAAGAACATAAACATGAAACCTAAGATCTTTCCGATTCCTCGAGAACTTAGATGTTTTAAGAACGTTAATATAAATGATTTCGAAAGGAGATCTTAAAACGGGAAGAACTTCTGTAGACGAATGTCACGTGCGTATAGTGACATGAACAAAGTCAGTTTTAGTTGGAGTTCAATTCGCTCGAACTTCAAGAAGAGATTTGTTATAATTACCAAGAATCAAGTACGAATCTTAGTAAATTTCCAACGATCGCTCGATCCTGATGACGACTAGAACTTTGGTTCCAAAGTCACCTTCCAGTTATAATTCCTTTTTCTTTGGAATTTATTTTCATATTTCGTAATTGAACGAAGAATACGACAAGTAAGAGATTCAAGTGTCGAGAAGGACAAAATCTTTTGTAAACGGATGTTACTTTTGAATAAGTAACATGAACAAAGTAGACGTACTTTGTTTTAATGAAGTAAGAATCGTTAAGAAATTTTCCTTAAGGAAGAAATAATAAAAGAAAGTAATAAAGAATAAAGAAAGAAAGTTTATAAGGAAATAAAGTAAGAAATGTAAATGAATAATAAGATAAAGAATGGAAATAAAATCTTGAAATTTTATTTCTATATATTGTTTGAGTGCAATTTCTTGAATTGCTAGATGTTTAAGATAAGTGGTTGTTTAAGTGGTGATATTACAATTGAATAAGGAATATTCATTTTGTAATTTAAGTATTTCTTAAGATAAGTTATTTCCATACCTGTTACTGATCCGTGTTTCTTAAAAACTTTTGTAGGATGGCTAGGACACGCGTTACGGCTCGGAAGAGCACACCTTTGCCACAGCGTACCCTAGCAGATATGATACAGGATGAGTATTATGATTTCGAGGCAGACCCGGATGAGGAGGACATCGGGCAGATAGTGAGTAACTTCTCATCGGTTTACTATACAGCACGGCACTTCATCTCAGAGAGTCAGGCTATATCCGATCTGATTGTGCATCTACCGGACGAGTGGCGCGGTTGGGCGCACCGCGTGGCATGGTATTTCCTTGGGGTTTTCGGCGACGACACAGATCCAATGGGCAACTACTCGGGATTTGCTCTAACTGTACATGAGCGTTTCTTTGACAGCAAGTTCATGGTGCCAGTCCCTTTTGAGCCACATCTTCCTTACCGTCACTTCCCAGCAGTTACCGAGCCAGAGCAGTTAGACTTGTACCCGGAGATGGCCGCGTTGTTGGAGATACTGCCAGATTTTGTACCTAGTGAGGAGTCAGACTCGGAGTCAGAGCAGTTAGAGGTGGACGAGGAGCCCGCAGCTATACCAGAGTTACCATTTCCACTTAGACCACTTGAGGAGTTGATTCCAGGACCAGGACTCGTAGAGATTGAACTGAGATAGCTGCCCTGTTAGGGTTACCTACTCCCTTTTTACCCGAGCCTAGTGTGAGAGTTCGAGGACCTTTTGAGACAGAACTGTTTAAGACAGGGTCAGGGTACCGGGAGATAGACGCGGAGCTTGCCGCCATGCTAGAGCTACCATCTCCACCGACACCACTTGAGGAGATTTGCGCAAAGTGGGAGGTAGTCAGAAGACAGTTAGAGGCAGGACCATCCAGAGTCCGTTCTAGGGAGGAGTACGAGTCTGGTTCCATTCCAGAGCACCTTCTTCCCCTGAAGAAGCGTGCAGTAGAGACCAGTGATGGTTATCTTGTTTCAGATTCAGGGGAGACAGTTTCAGAGGCACCATCACCACCCCCACTTACACTTGTTGACGGCTCTACTCTCAGGGAGGACGAGGCACTCCAGCTCATCTTTGGTTTAGAGTCAGATGAGGAGGATCCGGACAAGGATCCAGAGAAGAATCCGGAGGAGGACCCGGAGGAGGACTCTGAGGGTTCACAGGCCGTAGAGAGCAGTACGGACTCGACTGCAGTTTGTTGAGCAGAGCGTCGTAGACGCGTATTAGTAGTAGTAGTAGTTTCTTTTGTCCTGTACATAGTCGGATCAGTAACTAGTTTTTGCAGTACTCTAGCGGATACGAAATTTTATGAATCGTTTCCATTCTAGTACTTCTAGTAGGTACAGTAATGCAACTTGTTAGTGTATCCTGTACAGTAATAGGCAGTCAACCTAGTTTAGACTAGTAGTAGTCTACCTTTTTGTATAAGTCCTCGTTGGAGGCAGAATCAATATTCTTTTTAATGTATATATATATATACATGACCCGTGAGAGGGTTTTGATCACAAGAAAGTTTCTTATAAATCATATAGTAAACCAGAATGTCAAATGAACTCGTGTAACGAGAGTTTAGTTTAACTTGAAAAGTTAAAAGATTAAAGAGCTAGTATTGAAGTTATGTTCGATTTTTTTTTTCATGAACTTGATTAAGTTGGAAAGAGGGTAAGTAAGTAAAAGAATGTTTAAAAGAAAAGGCTAATGAGAATTTCTGTTCCCTATAGTTAAAGAAAAATGCCGCCGAGAAATGTTAACAATAGAAGAGGACCTAGTAGGCCCTGAGGATGTGGAAGACGTCAACCGGAAAATGAAAGGGAGCAAGAACAAGAACAAGAACGTAATGATACCCCTCCACCATCACCATCACCACCACCTCCACCACCACCCTGTAGGGATATTGAGGATCTTTTTCTCAAACGAAACCCGCCTGTGTTCACTGGATCGGGCAGCCCTAGCGATGCTGAGCTATGGGTGCGATCCATCGAGAGAATTTTCAAGGTCCTCAGATGTACTGATGAGGAACGACTGCTATGCGTTGTGTTTCAACTCTCTGGACCAGCGGATTACTGGTAGGAGGCAAGACAGAAGGTTATACCTGCGGAGCATCTGGCTTGACTTACGTGGGACGAATTTAAGGAAGCACTGTATGACAAGTACGTGCCGAAGACGTATAGAGCTCAGAAGGAGGCTGAGTTCCACAATTTGAAACAGGGTAAGATGACTGTAACATAGTACGATGCTAAGTTTTACGAGCTATCATGTTATGCGCCTACTCAGGTCGATACCGAAAAAAGATTTCGAAGAAGTTCCGTGGAGGACTAAGACATGAATTGGGAATAGCATTAGCCAGTCATGGGGGATTGAGCTATACTGATGTTCTAGGGCGAGCCCTAGAGATGGAGGCCGTTGTGCCTGATGAGAAGAATACTGTAACAACCACACCAGCTCCAACCCAAAACCAAAACCGAAGCTATTATAACAACAATAATAGCAACTTTCAAGGAAAAAGAAAGTGGGAAGGGGGAAATAGCAGGGATATAATCAGGATGTCAACAACCAAGGAAATCAGCAAAGTGGTAATCAGCAAGGCTATCAGCAGCTTAGTCAGAATAACAACAAGAGGCCATGGCAAGGAAACAACCAGTCGGGGTTGTATTTACAGGGAAATAGACAAACCGGATCATGGAAATGCAACAACCAGCAGAACCAGCCGCAAGGGCAGCAGAGGAATTTCAATCAGGGAGGAAATAACCCAGGGAGGGTTACCATTTTGTATGCCCTAAGTGCAACAAAACACATCCCGGCGTCGGTCAAGTAGGCACTACCAACTGTTTTAACTGCGGATAGAAGGGACATATGAATAAGGATTGCCTTAAACCACTGCAAGAAGTACCTCTGAGGGCAATACAAGCGCAGCCACAGCAGCACGCGCAACAACAGTAGAATGCAAGGGCATGCACGAATAGGCAGACTGGGCAGGATAAGGGAAAAGGAAAAGGAAACCTTGCAGGTATGGGAAAACTTCACAACATCCCTATTAAGATACTGTTTGATACAGGTGCATCGTATTCTTTTATTGCTGATTCTTGTGCGGATAACTTAGACATCATACCTGTAAGAGTTGCACATCATATGAGAGTAGCTACACCTTCAGGAGAGAACACTACTTCAACACATGTCTGCTTTAACCTAGAACTAGAAATCGGAACTCTTAAGGTTAAAGCGAACAATCTGAACGTTATGATAATGTGGGACGTAGACATAATCCTAGGGATGGACTGGTTGTCAGAGAATTATGCCACAATTCTCTGCAACGAGAGAAAGATCTCTTTTCAACCCCCGGGTAGAGAGCCGACAGAATTCCATGGGATTTCAATGGGTAGAGGAGTACCAATAATATCAGCACTACGAGCCACGAAGTTGATGAAAAAGAAAGGTACCACAACCTATCTTGTGTATCTAGTCAAAGAACCAGGAGCTAAAAAGACTGTTCAAGACATGAAAGTTGTCCACGAGTACGAAGACATCTTTCCAGAAATTTTACCTGGTTTACCACCCGACCGTCACATAGACTTCTCGATTGACCTAGAACCAGGATCGGCCCCCAAATCTAAAGCCCCATATAGGATGGCACCGAAAGAGTTAGAAGAACTCAAAATCCAGTTGCAAGAATTGCTAGACCTTGGTTTCATCAGACCAAGTGTCTCACCTTGGGGAGCACCAGTGTTGTTTGTCAGAAAGAAGGATGGTTCAATGAGGATGTGTATAGATTATCGAGAGCTGAACAAGATCACCCTCAAAAACAAATATCCTTTGCCAAGGATAGAGGATCTTTTCGATCAGCTCAAGGGTGCATGAGTGTTTTCAAAGATAGATTTAAGATCAGGGTATCATCAGCTGAAGGTTAAACCCGAGGACGTACCTAAGACTGCATTTCGAACCAGATATGGCCACTACGAATTCTTGGTTATGCCATTTGGATTGACCAACGCCCCTGCAGTATTCATGGACATCATGAATAGAGTTTTCCACCCATAGTTTGACAAATTCGTCTTAGTTTTCATAGACGATATTCTCATTTACTCTAAGAATGAGAAAGAACACGAAGAACATCTACGGATAGTGTTGGAAACACTTAGAACTGAGAAATTGTATGCCAAGTTCAGTAAGTGCAAATTTTGGTTGAAGGAAGTAATGTGTCTCGGACACATAGTTTCAGCGGAAGGAATCAAGGTAGATCCTGCTAAGGTAGAGGCAGTGCGCGACTGGAAGTCACCAACGAATCCAAATGAGATCTGAAGTTTCTTAGGTTTGGCAAGCTACTACAGAAGATTCATCAAAGGATTCTCCACGATTGCTAGACCTATGACGCAGCTATTTCGAAAAGAAAATAAGTTTAAATGGACGGACGAGTGTGAAAAGAGTTTCTAAACGCTCAAAGAAAAGTTAACCTCAGCACCAGTATTAGCTCTTCCCGACGCAAACAAGGAATATGTGGTGTATACCGATGCTTCGAAAAATGGGTTAGGTTGTTTTCTAATGCAAGACAGAAAGGTGATAGCTTATGCCTCATGACGACTTCGACCTCACGAAGTTGAGTATCCAACCCACGATTTAGAACTCGCAGCCGTTGTGCATGCATTAAAGATTTGGAGACACCATCTTTATGGTGTAAGGGTTGAGAACTTCACAGATCACAAGAGTTTGAAGTACTTCTTCGAGCAGAAAGAACTGAATATGAGACAAAGGAGAGGGCTCGAATTGGTCAAAGATTACGACTGCAGAATCAACTACCACCCAGGAAAGGCAAATGTAGTAGCTGATGCGCTGAGTCGCAAGGCTCCAACCAAGTTAGGATGTCTGTTTGTCGAGGAAGAAACTCTAGTACGAGAATTTGAAAAGATGGAAATAGAAGTGCTCGATACACCAGCAACGATCACAAGTCAACTAGCGACACTAGTAGCTACACCTGATTTACGAAAAAGAATTATAAGTGCTCAGAGGAAGGACAAGTCGATGGAGAAGCTTCGCCTGAAGATAAGGACGGATAAACCTGACGGATATTCCGAAGCACCAAACAATGCGATATTATTTGAAGGCAGACTTTGTATTTCTGATAGTGACGAAGAATTAAAGAATGATATCATGAGTGAGGATCATGATACGCCATATACAGCACACCCAGGGAGTATGAAGATGTATCAGGACTTAAGAAAGAATTTCTGGTGGAATGGATTGAAACGAGACGTTGCCTCATTTGTAGAAAGATGCTTGGCATGCCAGCAAGTGAAAGCCATACATAGACGACCGTATGGATTGTTGCAGCCACTAGATATCCCATAATGGAAATGGGAAGGAATAGCTATGGATTTTGTGACAGGTTTGCCTAAGTCAAGAAGAGGAAACACTGCCATTTGGGTGATTATCGATAGGCTCACGAAATCAGCTCACTTTATACCGATTAAGACTACCTACGGGTTAGAGAAGTTAGCTCAGTTGTACGTCTGTGAGATTGTACGTCTGCACGGAGTACCAAAGTCCATAGTATCAGACAGAGATGCCAAGTTCACTTCAAGATTTTGGATCACCATGCAGAAAGAGTTGGGCACCGAACTTAACTTCAGTACAACTTTTCACCCTCAGACGGACGGACAATCCGAGAGGACGATTCAGATTCTAGTTGATATGCTAAGGACAGTGGTATTGGATCGAAGCGCAAATTGGGAAGATATCTTGCACTTGGTTGAATTCGCTTATAACAACAGCTATCAGGTTGTGTCTTGAAAAATGGATTAGGTTGTGTCTTGATGCAAGACGGACGAGTGATAGCTTATGCTTCACGACAACTTCGACCTCACGAAGTTGAGTACCCAACCCACGATTTAGAACTCGCAGCCGTAGTGCATGCGTTAAAGATTTGGAGACACCATCTTTATGGTGTAAGGGTTGAAATATTCACCGATCACAAGAGCCTGAAGTATTTTTTCGAGCAAAAAGAACTGAACATGAGACAAAGAAGATGGCTGGAACTAGTCAAAGATTATGACTGTGGAATTAACTATCATCCAGGAAAGGCTAATGTGGTAGTAGACGCATTGAGTCGCAAGGCTCCAACGAAGCTAGGATGCCTTTTTGTAGAAGAGGAAACTTTAGTACGAGAATTCGAGAAGATGGACATCAAAGTGCTTGATACGCCAGCTACGATAACAAGTCAGATCGCAACATTAGAAGCTACACCAGATTTGAGAGAAAGAATCATCAATGCTCAGAGAAAAGATGAACCAATGGAAAAGTTACGAGTGAGGATAAGAACAGATAAGCCAGAAGGATATTCTGAAGCTCCAGACAATGCGATACTTTATGAAGGCAGGATTTGTATTCCTGACGACGACAGCGATCTGAAGAACGAGATCTTGAGTGAGGCTCACGATACACCTTACACAGCACATCCAGGAAGTACGAAAATGTACCAAGATTTGAGAAGGAACTTTTGGTGGAATGAAATGAAACGAGACGTTGCCTCGTTTGTAGAAAGATGCCTAGCATGTCAGCAAGTCAAGGCTTTACACCGACGACCATATGGATTGCTACAACCATTGGATGTCCCAGAATGGAAATGGGAAGGCATAGCTATGGACTTTGTCACAGGCTTGCCTAAGTCGAGAAGAGGAAACACAGAAATTTAGGTGATAATAGATAGGCTTACAAAGTCAGCACACTTCTTACCGATTAAGATTACATATGGATCAGAGAAACTAGCTCAATTATATGTCAGAGAGATTGTACGTCTACATGGAATACCGAAGGTCATAATTTCAGATAGAGACGCCAAATTCACCTCGAGATTTTGGATTACGATGCAGAAAGAATTGGGAACAGAGCTTAATTTCAGTACAGCGTTTCACCCACAGACAGATGGGTAGTCAGAGAGAACGATTCAGATTTTAGTCGACATGTTAAGGACAGTGGTTTTAGACCAAGGAGCAAATTGGGAAGAAATTCTACACTTAGTCGGACGAAACTCGGACTGTGATGTCCCGAGTTTTTATCGGAATTAAGTTTTTAAATATTATTTTCAGAATAAGTTAAATACGTTAGAATTTATGGTAGAATCGGAATTTGACGATAATGTGCCGAGATACGTTTTTCGATTATCGTTTTTCGTAACGTCGTATCGCGCCGTAAAAGCGCGTATTTTTCTCCTTTTTTCCTACCCATTGCCAACCTTCCCCTCTCTCTCTAAGCTTGATATTTTCTTTTTATACTCTAAAATATTAGCCACCTAATGTCCTTTTTCTTTCCACCTAATGTTGTTACTATTTCATTAGTACTAGTCATCACCATCATCCTCACAACTCTCTCTCCCATTTTCGGTCACACACACAAACCTCTCTCTCAAATTCTCTCATCACCATTGTTGAAGCTCCAAGTTCAAGCAAGGTTTTCATCTTAGATCATCATCCATCCATTAATCTCACTTATTCCTTCACTAAAGTTCAAGGTAATTACCTCCTCTCTTATTCTATCAAATTAGTTTTCCTTTCTTCTAATTTTTCTTGAGGATCGAATTATAGATGATGATGTAGTGATGTTTTGATCTTTAATTCATGACATAGAAGGTGTTAGTAAGTGATTTTTATGGATAAAATTGAAAAAAAATCAATAACCCTAAAGACTAGGTAAAACCGAAAATTTGGGGGTTAGATGTAGGATGTTTTGATTCATAAATTGTTTGGTTAATTTGACTTACGAGTAGTTTAATTGGGGAATTAAACAAAAAGGGATGGAAAGCCCTATGAAATTGATGATGACCAACTTATTAGGGCTAGGGTTTGAAGACTTATTTCTTAATTAGTGAGGTAATGGTATGGTAATTGATTAATAATTGTTGTACTAGTATAATTGTTGGATTAATGGAGTTAATTAAAGAAGAAATCCACCTCCCCTACTAATTGGTTGAAACCGAAAATGAGGAAAAATTAGGGGTTTATGTAGTTTGATCTTTAATTGATGAAATGATGATAGATTATAGATTCTAATGATAATAGTTGATGATAGAAATTTATTGGATTTATTCTAAAATTATTATAGGAATCCTAAGAGACTAAGAACTCGAATTAAGTTGATATTAGTTGATGTTATAAGGTAATGATATACGTAATAATGATCTACGTTAGATGATGATTAATGTCGTAGAAAATGAATGAATTCCGATAACTTTGGAAAATTTGTAAGAGACGAACTAGTGAACATAAGTAATAATCGAGAAGTCGAGTAAGGATTCTAACTAGATGTCACAGCCCCAAATCTCGAGGGACGGCAGAAGCCGGGGTGCGACTGGGGTTGGATTAAAGAAGCGGGGAAGAAGGGGGCTAATTGACTAAACATACATGAAAAAGACATCATTAAACCATGAATAAGACTCGAATATAAATAAGGAAGAGTTAATCCCTAAGGATTACTCGACAAAAGTACAAACAGAAACTAAGTTCATATTACAGACTTAGACTACAAAGTATTGTTCAAAAAGTATATCTCAAAAGAAAATTTAAAGTTGGCAGCGAAAGTGTTCTAACTAAGCATCTATCCTTTAACTTAACATCAACCGTCGCCGCTCACCGTCGCTTCAACCTGCACATTTAGAAAACAATGCAGGGCTAAGTACAAACGTACTTAGTGGGCACGATGCCGAAATCATAATCATAAATATAGATAAATATGGCATTTTATAAACGTAGTACATCAGAGTTTTATTGAAAGAATCCGTGTCTACTAAACATTTTCTGACTTTTTCTCATAAATCACTCGCGCGAGCATTTTCTGACTAATGTTACGTTCAATCTTGACCAATTCTAATTCACCGTGGCTGGTACCCCTCAACAGGATATCACATACACCACAGGTTACAAAGTGCACTAACTCTGGAAAGCACTTAGCAGCTAACTCAGAGCCGATCATTAGTTAATCTAAAAAGACTAACTCTAAATCTGGAAAACATGAATGTTGACTCAGATAGGTACAAGAGAACTCACATAAAAACATAAAACAGTTCATGCCATAATATCACTTTGAAAACACAGATATCAAAGCGATAAAGAAAGATTTTCCGAGCATTGCTCGTTTTATTTGTATATAAAAGCCCACCTTGTAAAATACAGAACTTATAAGCCAAAAGCTTCCAACTTCGGATCTTTCGTCCTTTCTTTACAGTTGGCTTCCTCCTTCATCGTAAAATAAACATACTTAAAAACGGGTTGTAAAAGGATAATCGATTAAAGAGAATCGAAGAAATTTTAGTTGTTTCATTCTTTGGGCATTTGCACGCTTATTAGATTCGTTTTACTTAAACGGGAAACGAGACTCGTACCAATCTCGTTTAGAACTCGGAAGATCTCATACTCGACTCTCGGGTCAGTAGAGATGGTAGTCGATATCTTAATACGACTTTAAAGATTAAAAGAAACTAAGTTGGAAAGAAACCAACTTAGGCGATTTACGTTTTGATTCATTTCACGACTTATGAAAAATCTTACTTAACTACTTTTTTTAACAAAAGGATAAGAGATAAGATCTTGACTGGTTTCAATCACTCAAGGTCCTATACTTGACTCTAGGGTCAGTAGGGAGATGTTCGTTAGATAAAAACGGCTTAAACGATCAAAAGAGATTAAGTTGTGAACTAAACAACTTAGAAAACAAGAAAATGAAATTTTACTGCACAGTCCAGTAACTCTGGAGGCTTTCCAGAACAGAGGATTTGGAAACAGGGGGTGAGCCCTGTACCATTAGAAAGCTTAGGAAGTCTAGTTCACGCTCCAATTTACGGATCACAAATCCGATAAACGAGCTGGAAGTTATTACAGTTTCCGGCAAGGGTCGTAAAACTGCCGTGAAAACCCTAATTGCTTGGTAGGTTCGACGTATAACGTCTTAGGTTCGTTCTAAGCTCTCGTATTCATTTTTTTAGAAATTGGACTCTTAAGGCAGTCATCACGTACTCCTGTACCTGACAAACTCCTTCTCAAAACTCGCTCAAAAGCACGACGTTCTATACGTCGGATTTCAACTAACAAGTACTATACCAAAAAAAACTTCAAAACGCGTTCTAGTTCTCGATTACAACTATAGCCCATATTATATCAACTCAAAAGCTTATGACGTCAACTAGAAAGATGTTCTAAATTTCATCATAAACAATAATATCAACTTAGAATTTTCATCCGACTTCTCGATTAATAGTTACAACTAAATATTCGTCTCTTACGCGATTTTTCAACGTTGTCGGATTTCGTTCAAATTTTACGACGTTGAACTACGTCTAACGTGAATCATTTTCATGCATGCAAACACATCTTAACATCATTATAACTCAGTTTATAAAGTGATCTTTGCCTCTTATGTTTCATTAAACATTTTTAGAAAATTCTCTTTTAATTTCTATTATCAACTAACACTATTTGCAACATAAATCAACTAACAAATCATTACTTAACATCAATACATGAAAACCCTTAATTACTTAATAAAATTTCTGTTTTTATACATATTTTAAGGGGATGATTTTCTCCTCCATTTAACAACATTTATTCACTAATCAACCTATAATAACAACCAATAATCAATTTAAATTCCAAAATCAACTAACATGCAAAAATTCCTAAATTCAATTCAAAACCCTAATTTAGATTTCATAAACACATAGAGCTTTTGATTCCTTTTCATTCCAAACACTAATTAAATATCTACTAAGCATGAATCCAACATCAAAACAAGAAAACAAAAATCCTACAAAAATGCTAAAAATCTCGGCATTCATGCAAGGTTTTAGGGTTCTTGTTTTTGTTTCACTTTAATCCCTAATTATCCAATCTAATACATCTAATTTCATTATTCTAAGATCAAAACATCTATACCAAACCTCCAAAATTTCGATCAAGAAGGAAAAGAAAAGAAAAGAAAACTAATTGGATAGGATTGTGGAGAAGATCATTACCTTAAGAATTAACAAAGGATGTATGGAATTGAATGGATGGATTTATGACTTGTGTCCTTTCTTCTTGTTCTTTGGAAGGTCTTCAATGGAGGTGAAGAAGTGGAGAAGATGAAGATTGAGGGAAGAGAGAGAAAGAGTTGCCGAGAGAGATAGAGAGAGAGGGAGAAAGAATTTGTGTTGTTCAAGCTTTGTTATGATGAAAATGGTTGAAAGTGTGTAAAGGTAGTTTAGGTGTCATACAATTAACAAGTCAACATTGCATGTATTCCAACTAATATGGTGATGTGTTGGCTGCCATGCAGCAATTTTAAAGGTTTACGGGTTTTTCCGGCGCGATCCGACGTTACGGAAAAACGAACGACGAAAAATGTTGTTCGGTACAAAAATCATCGCGATTCGATTTGACTTACAAATTCTAACGTATGAACTTAATTTGAAAATAAATTTACAAAAATTATTTTGACAAAAACTCGGGACGACATAGTCCGAGTTTCGTCCGGAAAAACATAAAAACAAACTTTCTCGGCGTGTTCGTATCGCAATTTCGTGATTGTAAAACTAAACGGTTTTCCGTTCTTAGTTTACGAACTAAGAACTTTTCGTACGTGCTAACCTTTAGCCTTAAAAAATTATAAACTTAGGCTTGCAAAGCCATTATTTAATTAACTTTAAACTTTTTAGAACGTAAGGAATTTACGGGGCATTACACTAGATAATAATGATTATAATGGACTAAGGCACGACTTTGTATTTGACGACATGAGCATTCGGATTGTTAAATAACGAGTTGTAGTTATAATCGAGAACTAGAATCGAGGAATGTTAACTTGTTTTGGTATAGTACTTGGTAGTTTGGAAAGCCGATGTTTAGAACGTCGTGCTATTGGACGAATGGCAGAAAGGAGTCCTTCACGTACGGGGGTACGTGTTGACTGCCTTGAAGTGCTAAAATCGTGAAAATATAGATTCCATAACATAGAACGAGCCTAGGAAGTCATACGTCGATTCTATCGAGCAACTAGGGTTAGCCGCGGCAGTTTTGCGATCCTTTCCGAAATCTGCAATATCTCTTAGCTCGTTTATCGGATTTGAGATTCGTAAAATGGAGAGTAATCTAGACATTTCAAGCTTTCTAACGGTATAGGGCACGTCCCCTGTTTCCAATTTCTCAGTTCTGGGCAGTCCCCAGAACTACTGCATTGTGCAGTGAATTTTCAGAATTTGTTTTCCTAAGTTGTTTTCTTCGCAACTTAGTTTCTTTCGATCTTTTAAGTCGTAACAAGTTAACGACTATCCTCTCTACTGACCTAAGAGTCGAATATGAAACCTTTCGAGTTCTAAACGAGATTTGATCAAGTCTCGTTCCCGTTTAATTAAAAAGAAACTAGTAGCGTGCAAATGCCTAAAGAATCAAAAAGACTAAAACCTAATTCGAATTTCCATGTTCGATTATCTTTTACGACGGAGTTTAAAGTGTGATTATTTTACAATGAAGGAGGAAGCCAGCACTAAGGAAAGGACGGAAGAACAGAAGAACGACAACCTGTTTAATAGTTCTGTATCATTGAGGTGGGCTTTTATATATGAAACAAAACGAGCAATGCTCGAAAACCTTTCTTTATCGCTTTGATATCCGTGTTTTCAAAGTGATAATTATGGCATGAACTATTTTATGTTTTATGTGAGTGTACCTATCTGAGTTAACATTCATGTTTTCCAGAATTTATGAGTTAACCGCTAGGATGTTAACTACCGATCGACTTTGAGTTAGCTATATGCTTTCCAAGGTTTGTGCACTTTGTAACCTGTGGTGTATGTGGTATCCTATTGAGGGGTAACCAGCCACGGTGAATGAGAATTGGTCATGATTTGAACGTAACATCTATGAAAAGTGCTTGATCAAGCCAAATTATGAAAATGAGTCAGAAAATGTTTTAGCAGACACGGGCTATTTTTAATAAAACCCCAATGTGCTACAAATTATGAAATGCCAGATTATCTATACTTATGTTTATGTTTTCGGCAACGTGGCCACTAAGTACTTTCGTACTTAGCCCTGCATATATTTTCTAAATGTGTAGGTTGAAGCGACGAGAGCGGCGGTGGTTGAAGTTGAGTTGAGTTGTTAGGAAGGCTTTAGCTTATGACCTACTTTCCGCTGCAAAACTCTAGACCTTTTTGATGTTATGTACATTTGGCGAATCACTGTAGTTTAAGTCTGTAATCTTTAACTTAGATGCTTTGAGTACTTTCTGTCGAGTAATCCTTCGTGATTAACTCTTCCTTTTTATTGTAAAGTCTTGTTCATTGAATGTATGATGTCTTTTATGTATGTTTATTTAGTCAGTCCCCTTCTTCCCCGCTTCTTTAATCCAATCCCAGTCGCACCCCGGCTTCTACCGTCCCTCGGGATTTAGGGCTGTGACACCATTTAACGGACAAAATCAAGTAGAGTGCATACAGGTAAGGTCCTAGCCCAACGTAGTGTAGAATTGATATTTTCACACGCATTAGACGTCATCACACCATAACGTCGAACGGGAGAAAAACTGTTTGCCCAACGGGTAGGATCTATCTCTGACAATCTACGGTGAGCTTTCGGACACATGTCCGAAATAACATTCATTAGGTGGTAAAAGTCTTCCTTCCTAGAACATGAAGCTGCTTTTTGGAATGCCTTCACAATATTAACGCCGTATTTGGTAAGATTTTTCTGAATATGAAAACAACAGAGGCCATACATTACTCCAGGATATACTGTCTCAATAGCTTTTCTAATACTAACATGTTGATCAGAAACAATCACCAAATCGTTAGGTTGAACAAATGCTTTTTTAACTTTTGACAAAAACCATATCCTTGATTTATCATTCTCCTTATTGCCAATACCAAAGGCAAGGGGAAAAATTTGTTCATTTGCATCCTTTGACGCAGCTACAAACATAACTCCTTTACACTTACCTTTCAAGTGCGTTGCATCAACACAAATAACAGGATGACATGAGGAAGAAAAACCAGAAATAGAAGCACTGAGAGCCATGAATGCAAATTCAAACACATTATCATGATCAGTCTGCAACGACACAACAGAACCAGGATTGCAAATTTCAGTCATATGTAAGAAGCCAGGCAAACGTCTAAAAGAGTCATCGTTGTCACCGTATCTCTCTTGGATCGCACGATTGCGGGCAGCCCATGCAACTAAATATGATATCTACAAACAAAACAAAAGGTACAACTGATATTTATGGAAGCACAAAAACTTGCTACAAGAATTTTGATACTGGACAATTTTTTTGTTGGTTGGTACAAAAATTTAAATGCCCAGAAACTAAAAAAGCGGACCAAATAGAGTGGTAATATTAAATTCTAATATAGAAAGAATGTACCTTAAAACCAAATTCTGATTGTAGAAAGTGAACCATTTCTTTTGGCCGCAAGAAAGTACCTCGAACCATTAGACGAGGAGCAAAAACGCACCCACAACACTAGAGCACATGGTCCTGTGCTTATTGACTCTCAAATCTAACTCACATGTATAGGGTGCTCTCCAATGTGTAATTCTCCAAAAACCATTTGCAGAAGGAGCAGCAGTGTAATACCCCAGATATTTTCTTCCGACGAGAAATAAAAAAAATTAATTATTAATTAAGGCTTTGCACGCCTAAGTTAAGAATTTTAGATTCAAAGACTAATGGTGAAATCCGTGTAATGCCCCGTAAATTCCTTACGTTCTTAAAATTTTAAAGTTAACCAAATAAATGGCTTTGCACGCCTAAGTTTACAATTTTTGAATTCTAAGGCTAACGGTCGAATCCGTTTCTGAAAATAAATTACAGAAGTCAGCTAGATGACTACTGTATTTAGGGTTAGCGCGTACGAAAAGTTTTTAGTTCGTAAACTCAGAACGGAAAACCGTCTGATTTTTACATTCACGAAATCGCGATACGAACACGCCCGAAAAAGTTCATTTTTATAATTTTCCGGACGAAACTCGGACTGTGTCGTCCCGAGTTTTTGTCAAAATAAATTTGTAAATTTATTTTTTTTCCAATTAAGTTTCGTATGTTAGAATTTAAGGTCAAATCGAATCGCGACGATTTTGTACCGAGCAACGTTTTTCGTCGAACGTTTTCCGTAACGTCGGATCGCGCCGGAAAAACGCATATCCCTCCAAAAAAATCTGCATGGCAGCTGACTTTTTCTTTTTTTTATCATTTTTAATTAATTAAGTGGAAGACATGCATGTTGTTATTGTCTAATTAAGTGACACCTAATCTATCTACTTTTCACATTTTTCAAACCTTTCATCATATCAAGTATTTTTAACATTTAAACAAAACCATTTCCTCCCACTTCATCACCACAATCGGCAGCCCTCTCCACTCCATCATCTTCTTCACTTCATCATCCACCATTGAAGACAACTCCAAGAACTTGAAGAAGAACACAAGTCACAATCCTTCCATTCAAACTCCATACATCTTTCTTTAATTCTTAAGGTAATTCCCTTCTCTATAATTCTATCCAATTGGATTTCTTTCCTTTCTTTTTTCATTCTTGATCGAAAATTTGAGTATTGGAATGGATGTTTTGATCTTGGAATAATGAAATTAGATGTATTAGATAGGATAATTAGGGATTAAAATTGAACAAAAATAAGAACCCTAATACCTATATTAATACCGAAAATTTAGGGCATGTTAGTAGGATTTTTGATTTTCTTCATTTGATGATTGATTCTTGTTTAATAGAGGTTTAATTAGTGATTAGAATGAAAATGAATCAAAAGCCCTATGTGTTTGTGAAATTTCAATTAGGGTTTGAGTTGAATTTAAGGGTTTATGCATGTTAGTTGGTAATTGTTTTGCAATTGATTAATTGATGATATAAGAGGTTGATTAGTAAATAAATGTAGTTAATTGGGGAAGAAAATCACCCCCTTAACATCTATATGAAAACCGAAAATTATAGAGTAATTAGGGGTTTCCACATGTTTGATATAAGTGATGAATTGTTGGTTGAATTATGTTGCAAATAATGTTAATTGATTATAGAATTTAATTGAGAATTTTCTAAAAAAATGTTTAATGAAACATAAGAGATAAAGACCACCTTATAAGTTGAGTTATAATGATGTTATGATATGTTTGCATGCATGAAAGTGATTCACGTTAGACGTAGTTTAACGTCGTAAAATTTGAATAGAATCGGACAACCTTTGAAAATCGTGTAAGAGACGAACCTTTAGTCATAACTAATAATTGAGAAGTCGGATGAGAATTCTAATTTAATATTATTGTTTGTGATGGAATTTAGAACAACTTTCTAGTTGACGTCATAAGCTTTCGAGTTGATATAATATGGGCTATAGTTATAGTCGAGAACTAGAACGCGTTTGAAATTTTTGTTGGTTTAGTACTTGTTAGTTGAAATCCGACGTTTAGAACGTCGTGCTTTTGAGCAAGTTTTGAGAAGGAGTTCGTCACGTAAGGAAGTACGTGATGACTGCCTTGAGAGTCCAGTCTCTAAAAAAATTGAATACGAGAGCTTAGAACGAACCTAAGACGTTATACGTCGAACCTATCAAGCAATTAGGGTTTTCACGGCAGTTTTGCGACCCTCGCCGGAAACTGTAATAACTTTTAGCTCGTTTATCGGATTTGTGATCCGTAAATTGGAGCGCGAACTAGACATCCCAATCTTTCCAGTGGTACAGGGTTCATTCCCTGTTTCCAAATCCTTTGTTCTGGACAGCCTCCAGAGTTACTGGACTGTGCAGTAAAATTTCATTTTCTTGTTTTCTAAGTTGTTTAATTCACAACTTAGTTTCTTTCGATCGTTTAAGCCGTTTTATCTATCGAATATCTCCCTACTGACCCTAGAGTCAAGTACAGGACCTTTAATGATGAAAACCAGTCGAGATCTTATCTCTTATCCTTTCATTAAAGAAGTAATAAATGAGAAATTTCATAAATCGTTCAATGAACTAAAACGTAAATCGCCTAAGTTGATTCTTTCCAACTAAGTTTCTTATAATCTTTAAAGTCGTATTAAGATATCGACTACTTTCTCTACTGACCCGAGAGTCGAGTATGAGATCTTCCGAGTTCAAAATGAGATTGGTAAGAATCTCGTCCCGTTTAAGTAAAACGAATTTAGTAAGCGTGCAAATGCCTAAAGAATGAAACAACTAAAACTTATTTCGATTCTCTTTAATCGATTATCTTTTACGACCCGTTTTTAAGTATGTTTATTTTACGATGAAGGAGGAAGCCAACTGTAGAGAGAGGACAGAAGATCCGAAGTTGGAAGTTTTTGCTTTAAGTTCTGTAAATCAAGGTGGGCTTTTATATACAAATAAAACGAGCAATGCTCGGAAAATCTTTCTTATCGCTTTGATATCTGTGTTTTCAAAGTGATACTATGGCATGAACTGTTTAATGTTTTATGTGAGTTCTCTTGTACCTATCTGAGTCAACATTCGTGTTTTCCAGATTTAGAGTTAATCTAACTAGGTTAACTAACGATCGGCTCTGAGTTAGCTGCTAAGTGCTTTCCAGAGTTAGTGCACTTTGTAACCTGTGGTGTATGTGATATCCTGTTGAGGGGTACCAGCCACGGTGAATTAGAATTGGTCAAGATTGAACGTAACATTAGTCAGCAAATGCTCGCGCGAGTGATTTATGAGAAAAAGTCAGAAAATGTTTAGTAGACACGGATTCTTTCAATAAAAACTCCGATGTGCTACGCTTATGAAATGCCATATTTATCTATATTTATGATTATGATTTCGGCATCGTGCCCACTAAGTACGTTTGTACTTAGCCCTGCATTGTTTTCTAAATGTGCAGGTTGAAGCGACGGTGAGCGGCGATGGTTGGTGTTGAGTTAAAAGGATAGGATGCTTAGTTAGAACCCTTCCGCTGCAAAACTCTGAATATCTTTTGAGATGTATTTTTGAACAACTCTGTAGTTAAGTCTGTAATTATGAAATTAGTTTCTTCTATGTATTTTTGTTGAGTAATCCTTAACGATTAACTCTTTCTTATTATATTCAAGTCTTGTTCATGGTTTAATCATGCCTTTTTCATGTATGTTTAGTCAATTAGCCCCCTTCTTCCCCGCTTCTTTAATCCAACCCCAGTCGCACCCCGACTTCTGTCGTCCCTCGGAATTTGGGGCTGTGACAATCCGTTTCTGAAAATAAATCCAGAAGTCGGTTGAACGACTACTGTATTAGGGTTTTCGCGTCCGATAAAATTTTCGTCCGAAAACTCAGATCGAAAAACCGTCAGACTTTACATTCACTTTTTCTGCGATATGAGTCTACTGGAGAAAGTCAGTTTTTATTATTTTTCCGGGCGAATTTTGGACTGTCTTATCCCGACTTTTTATCGGATTTCGGAAATCGAAATATGCTTTCCGAGTAAGTGATTTATTTCTAATCTAACGGTCGAATTAGATTTTGTAAAAAACGTAACCGTCTAGGGTTTTAATTTCTCGATTTCATAATGTCGTATTAGACCCGTAAAACGCGATATTTCGACTAAAATATCAAGTCCTAACCGCCTATAAGGATGGTGAGTCATCCTTTGTTAGATCTTTATTCACTTTATGAAATTCTATCTAACACCTCACCACATTTCCCTCTCTCTTTCCCCTCCCTATTACCGCCATCCCTCTCCCTCTCTCTTCTCTCTCACTTTCTTCCTCCATTGTTGAGTTCTTCAAGCTTTCAATGCTCCACAAGTTATTCGTCTATCGATCGATCTTAGTTCCGAGTCCATAATCGTTAAGTAATGATCTAAGCTTCCATTCCAACAGAACAAAATTCTATTCCCTCAATATTGTTATTATTGAAAATTTGGAGAAGAAGAAGCATGATGTTCTATGATTAATACATGTTATTTTATGCCTAAGATTGGATTTCTATGGTTAGAATTAGATGAAAATCACCCCCCTTGATAACATGCTATGACCGAAATTTATATAAAAATTATAGTTGAAGATTTAGTTTGATTTTAGATAATTGATTTGTGGATTTGTGTTCTATGGATTGATAGAGGATTGGATGAATTAATTGGGATTTTTCTAAAAATAAAAACCAAATGGTAAGAGAGGAAGAAGTGGAGTTTTGATGAAGTAAATCATGTAGTATGGATGATGTAATGATATAAATGAGATGTAGTAAGTGTGTAGATGAATATATAATTTAATTGGATTTTTCTAAAAATAAAATAGAAATCGTAAGAGACGAAGAACCGACGATAAGTTAAGATTCGATAATAATTTGAGTATATGGTTTTCATATTAGTAAATCTTAGTAATTGTTGAACGTTATTGGAAAGTTTGAGCAAAATCGGAGAATGTTGAAATTTTAATAAGAGACGAAGAATCGTCGATAAGTTGAGATTGGATTATGATATAGGTTTATGGTTTGAATATTCGCTAATCTTAGTAGTTAAGGAACGTTATTGGAAAATTTGAACGAATTCTAAGAAAGTTGAAATTTTGGTAAGAGACGAGTAATCGAGCTTAATTGTCGATAGGAAAGTCGAACGAGGAAACTAATCGGATAGTAGTGTTTAATGTTGATAAATGAACAAGTTTGTAGTTGGTGACATTTTCATTCGAGAAATGAATATAGAAGTTAGAAGATTAAAGTTCGAAGTTTTGAGTTTGAATTTGAAATGGATTTTGGTTTAGTAATTGATTAGTTATAAGATGAGGAAATATACGTCGTGTTTTTAATCGAGAAATATGAAGTAATTCATCATGAAAGATTACGCGTATTGACTGCCTTGAGACTGAAATTTCGTGAGTATAAAGGTGGTATAGCATTAGTCGAACCTAGGGAGTCGTGCGTCGAGATTACGAGCACCTAGGGTTTCACGCGGACTGTTTTGCGACCTTTCATGGAAATTGTCATAACTTTCTACTCGCTTAACAAAATCAAGATCCGTAAATTGGACAATAAACTAGACATCTGTAGCTTTCTTTTGGTACCAATTTCATCCCCTGTTTCACAGAATTCTGTTCTGTATGTACTCCAGAGTTACTTCCTTGTGCAGAAATTTTCCGAAACTTATTTTCTCGAGTTGAATTCTTTTTAACTTCGTTCCTTGTGAACTTCTATGTCGTTATAAGTTATCGACTTCCATTATTAACTGACCTAAGTGTTGAGTAAGGAACCGAGTTAGTTCTAAGCGAGTTATGTTTGAGTCTCGTTTCTTCGTTAATCTAAAGAGTTTAGTTAAAGTGCAAAGGCCTAAAAGTCTTAACCGAATTCTTTTTCTTTACTTTTATCGTCTCGACCGATGACTAAAGTTTGAATATTTTTGATAAAAGGAGGAAGTTGGAGTTGAAGATAGGACGGAAGAAACAAGGTTAAAGTTTATTCTGTAAACGATTAAGGTGGGCTTTTCTATATATCAAATAAAATGAGCGACGCTCGAAAATGTTTATCTACTGCTTTGATAAGTGTGTTTTCAATGTGATTATCAGTGCATAAAATGATTTGTTTTATGTGAGTTCCTTTGTGCCATTCTGAGTTAGCCGACTGCTTTCCAGAATTATGAGTTAGCCGACTGCTAACTAAATCGATCGGACTCTAAGTTAGCCGACTGCTTTCCAGAGTTAGTGTACACGGTAGCCGGTGTGTGTGGTACCCTGTTGAGGGGTAGCCAGCCATGGTGAGGAACGTGTGCGGAAGAAGTTAACTCTTCTCCGGCGTTAAAATGGTCAAGTTCAACGTAACATCTATCAGAAAAATGCTTGATCAAGCTATTGTGAAAAGAAAGAAAAATGTTTAGTAGGCACGGGCCTTTGACGAAAACCCCGATGCGTTACTTATTGAGATGCCTGATTAATCTATACTCTTATGATATGATTTTCGGAAATGTGTCCACTAAGTGCTTTTGTACTTAGCGCTACATGTGTTTATAAATGTGCAGGTTGAGTGACGGAAGCGGCGGAGGTTGAGTAGATGGTTGTGAATAGAAAGAAGAACAATAGGATTCTAGTTCTACGTTTTCCGCTGCCAAACTCTTTTTGTGTCAATGTATAAACTTTTGGTCTAAGTTCCATACTTTGAACTTAGTTTACTTTTGAGAACAACTTGTCGAGCGATCCTTCAAAGTCGACTCTCTTTCTTTCAATAGAATCTGCTCAAAGATATCAGTTGTTGATTAATTATTGTCTGTTTATCTATTTATCCCCCTTCTTCCCCGCTTCTTTAATCCAACCCCTAGTTGCACCCCGGCTTTGCCGTCCCTCAGGATTTGGGGCTGTGACAGAGTGGTATTAGAGCCAGGTTTCTGCTCTGCATACAAGTTCCTTTCAGTAGTAAGGTGGAGTATTTGTATATGCTCTACACCTAAGCCTTCTTTCAAGTAAAGTTAGGTCATAACACTAAGTTTAAGAGTGTAGACGACAACTCAACCTCCCGCTACGTCGACTCAACCAAAGAAGGAAAGAAAGGAAAGAGTTTCAGAAGTATGATTTCTTTTAAGAAGAATTTGTGAATAAGTATGCAAGCATGTTGAGAACAAATAGTGCCAAGTATGAATTGATTGAAGTATGAGATATACTTTTGTTGAGTACCGGGTATGAATTAATTGAAGAATGATAGTTATACTTTTGCTGAGTAAAAGTATGAACTGATTAAAGTATGATTGTTATACCTTTGTGATATTATGTGAAATTATGTGAGTTATAATTTCTTTAATTGAGACGATTTGTTAGCATGAGAATCTAGACTATTTCTAAGGCTTTCCCGATTTCTTGAGAACATAGACGTTATAAGAAGCGTTAGTTCCGAAATATTCGAGAGACAATTGGAACGGGAAGGACAGAATAAAGAGAATCAAAAGCGAATAAGAGAAGAATGTTACTTTCGTATAAGTAACATGAACAAAGTCGACTCCACTTTGTTTTAATAATTAAAAGAGCTGTTAAGAGTTTTCTTCACGGAAATGATAATAAAGCAACAAGTATAATAAGTTAAAGGATGGAAAATATCGATTTTTTTTATATATATAAGTGTTTGAGTGCAATTTCTTAAAAAAAAATTGCTAGACGCCCAAGGTGAAAGTTGAGAAAGAAATAAGTATGTGAATGGTCTAAAGCAAAGTGTTAATGAGAAATTCTTTATTTCTTTAGTTTCAAAAATGCCGCCAAGAGTAGTGGATAACAGAAGAAAAGGACTTGGTAGACCTAGAGGACCTGGAAGAGGTCATAGGCATCATGAGAGGGAAGAAGAGCAACAACGTCAAGAAACCCCTTCACCTACACCACCACCACCACCCCAACGTCGTGACATTGAGGATCTTTTCCTCAAAAGAAACCCACCTGTCTTTAATGTATCTGGAAACCCGAGTGATGCTGAGCTCTGGATAAGAGCCATTGAAAGGATCTTTAAACTTCTCAGATGTACTGATGAGGAGCACCTTTCGTGTGTTGCGTTTCAACTCACCGGACCAGCTGATTTCTGGTGGGAAGCTAGGCAGAAAGTTATTCCGACAGAGCATCTGGCTCAGTTTACTTGGGATGAGTTTAAGGAAGCATTTTACGACAAGTACATTCCAAAAACCTATAGAGAAAAGAAGGAAGCAGAATTCTACAATCTAAAGCAAGGGAAGATGACAGTGACTGAATATGATGCAACCTTTTGTGAATTGTCAAGGTATGCACCCGAGCAGGTAGATACCGACGAGAAGATAGCAAAGAAGTTCCGTGGAGGACTTAGACACGAACTAGGAGTGGCACTAGCCAGTCACGGAGGACTGAGCTACACGGAGGTACTAGGACGAGCGCTAGAAATGGAGGCAGTAGTGCCTGACGAAAGGAAAGTCGTGACAACCACACCAGTCCAAAACCAGACTCAGAATCGAGGCCATTTCAACAACAAAAATAATAGTAACTATCAAGGGAAACGGAGATGGGAAGGAGGAAACAACAGTGGCTACTATCAACACTACAATAATCAGGGAAACCAGAGTGGAAATCAGCATGGCTTTCAGCAGCCAATTCAGAATAACCGATCAGGACAGCGGCAAGGAAATAACCAAGAAAAGATCATTTTCCCTATCTGTCCTAAGTGTAATGGAACGCATCCCGGTGTTTGTTAGGCAGGCACGGGTGTTTGCTTTAACTGCGGACAAAAAGGGCACAAGAAGAGCGATTGCTCGAAAGCGTTGCAAACAGCGGGACTAAATCAGTATGGTCAGCCCCATCCCTTGAGAGCTATTCAGGCTCAGCTACATCCACAACAACAACAGTTTCAACGGTCGGATCAGCAGAATAAGGGCAAGGGTCACTAGGCAGGTAGTGGGCCTAACTCAGACTAGTCATAGTCTAGTTTTTGTATAAGTCCTCGTTGGAGGAAAAACAGTACTCGTACGATGCATATGTATATATGACCCCGTGAGTGGGCTTTGATCTCGTAAATGTTTCTTCTAATCATGTTTAGATGAATATTCTTGTTTAAAACTTGAGAAGATAAAAAAAAATTATAGAACTAGTATTGGAGTTATTATCTGTTTCTTTTCCGTGAACTTACTTAAGTGGAAAAAGGTTTAGTAAGTAAGTGGACACTTAAAGTAAAGTGTTAATGAAAGTGCTCGACGTAAATATAATCCATGGGATGGATTGATTATCTATTTACCGCGCCATTTGGTATGAAGCATAGCCCGAAGGAATTAGAAGAGCTTAAGATCCAACTGCAAGAGTTGTTAGATGTTGGTTTCATTAGACCGAGCGTTTCACCATGGGGAGCACCTGTTTTGTTCGTTAGGAAAAAGGATGGTCCTATGAGGATGTACATAGACTATCACGAGCTGAATAAGTTCACCCTTAAGAATAAATATTCTTTGCCAAAGATAGAAGACCTCTTTGATCATCTTAAAGGCGCAGGTGTATTTTCAAAAATAGACTTAAGATCCAAATATCACCAATTGAAAAATCAAACCCGAAGATATGCCTAAAACTGCATTCCGAACCAGATATGGCCATTACAAATTCCTAGTTATGCTATTTAGTTTGACTAACGCCCCGCAGTATTCATGAATCTCATAAATAGAATTTTTCACCCATACTTAGACAATTCATCTTAGTTTTCACCGACGACATTCTCATTTACACCAAAAATGAGAAGGAGCACGAAGAACATTTGCAAATAGTGTTAGAAACGCTTAGAGTTGAGAAACTTTATGCCAAATTCAGTAAATGTGAGTTTTGGCTGAAAGAAATGATGTTTCTTGGACATATAGTATCAGCAGAAGGCATCAAGGTGGACCCTACCAAAGTAGAGGTAGTACGCAACTGGAAGACACCAACCAAACCTAAACGAGATTAGGATTTTGTTAGGTTTAGTTGGCTATTATAGACGTTTTATTTAGGGATTTTCTACAATAGCTAGACCGATAATGCAACTGCTCTGGAAGGAAAACAAGTATAAGTGGACTGATGAGTACGAGACAAGTTTTCAAATGCTCAAGAAAAAGTTGACCACCGCAACCGTCTTAGCTCTTCCAGAAGCAAATAGGGAACACGTAGTATATACTGACGCATCGAAAAATGGGTTAGGATGTGTTTTGATGCAAGAAGGAAAGGAGATAGCTTATGCTTCATGAAGACTTCGACCTCATAGAGTTGAGTATCCGACCCGCGACTTAGAACTAGCAGCCGTTGTGCATGCGTTAAAAATTTGGAGACATCACCTTTATAGTGTAAGGGTTGAGATTTTTACGGATCACAAGAGTTTGAAGTACTTTTTTCGAGCAAAAGGATTTGAAGATGAGGCAAAGAAGATGGCTCGAATTAGTCAAGGACTATGATTGTGGTATCAATTACCATCCAGGAATAGCTAACGTCGTAACAGATGCGCTGAGTCGCAAGGCTCCAACCAAGTTATGGTGTCTCTTTATCGAGGAAGAAACACTTGTACGAGAATTTGAGATAATGGATTTTTTTAAGTGCTCAATACTCCTAAGATGATAACTAGCCAAATAGCGGTACTGGTAGCTACACCGGGCTTACGAGAGAGAATCATAAGTGCCCAGAGAAAGGATGAGTCGCTCGAGAAACTACGACTAAGGATAAGAACAGATAAAACTGGACGGTTATTGTGAAGCACCAAATAATGCGATCATATTTGAAAGAAGATTTTGTATCCCTGATGACGACAAATTGAAAAACAATATCATGAGTGAGGCACGATACATCATATACCGCGTACCCAGGGAGTACGAAGATGTATCCAGATTTAGGAAAGGATTTCTGGTGGAACGGATTGAAACGAGATATTACCTCGTTTATAGAACAATGTTAGGCTTACCAACAAGTGAAAGCTTTATACCAATACCCCAAGGAATGTTGCAACTATTAAGTATTCCAACGTGAAAGTGGGAAGATATAGCCATGGATTTTGTGAAGGGTTCGCCCAAGTTTAGAAAAAGAAATACTGCCATCTGGGTAGTTACCGATAGGCTCACAAAATCAGCTCACTTTTTACCAATCCCAATTACCTACGGATCAGAGAAGTTAGCACAGTTGTATGTCCATGAGATTGTACGTCTGCACGGAATACCAAAATCAATAACGTCTGATAGAGATGCCAAATTCACTTCGGGATTTTGGATTCCTATACAGAAGGAATTAGGTACCGAACTTAGTTTAGTACCATTTTATCACCTCCAAACGGATGGACAATCCGAGAGAACGATTCAAATACTCGTAGATACGTTGGAAACAATAGTATTAGATCGAAGTGCAAGCTGAGAGAATATTTTGCTGTTAATCGAATTGCTTACAACAATAGTTATCAGCCAACGATAAGTATTGCGCCTTACGAGGCCTTGTATAGAAAGAAGTATAGATAACCGCTTTAATATGATGAGGTAGGTGAAAGGAAAAGTCTAGAACTAGATTCACTCGGTGAAGTGACAGATAAATTCTTTCGTCAGATTCGAACCAAAGAGAAGGAAGTCTAGAAGTGACGAAAGTCTTAAGCAATGTATGTCAATCTGACTTAAATTTAGAGAATGAGGACAAGACTTTCCTCATGATTATCCTTCTAAGGATAATATTATTAATTTCATGTCAAGTATAAAGCTTAGACAAAGATTTATATGATGAGTAGATATCTTGAAAAGATAGTTTCCAATGTGTATAGATTGGCTTTGTCACCAAGTCTATGGAATGTTTATTATGTTTGTGTATCTCATTTGAGAAAGTACGTGTTCGATTCTAAAAAAAAACACGTGATTCTTCAACAAGACGTAGTTCTTAATTTCGATTTAAGTTATAAATTATAAAGAAAGACCGCAATCAATCTTGGATCAAAAAGTACGAGAGTTAAGAAGCAAGTCAACGCAGTTAGTAAAAGTATTATAGAATCACCACGGGCAAGAAAAAGCCACGTGAGAACTCGAAGAAGAGATGTGAAAGAAGTACCCCGAACAGTTTAAAGAAGATATGCAAATTTTGGGACGAAATTTCTTGTTAGAGGGGTAGGATGTAATACCCCAGATATTTTCTTTCGATGAGAAATAAAAAAATTTATTATTAATTAAGGCTTTGCACGCCTAAGTTAAGGATTTTCGATTCTAAGACTAACGGTGAAATCCGTTTCTGATAATAAATTCCAGAAGTCGGTTGAACGACTACTGTATTAGGGTTTTCGCGTCCGATAAAATTTTCGTCCGAAAACTCAGATCGAAAAACCGTCAGACTTTACATTCACTTTTTCTGCGATACGAGTCTACCAGAGAAAGTCAGTTTTTATTATTTTTCCGGGCGAATTTTGGACTGTCTTATCCCGACTTTTTATCGGATTTCAGAAATCGAAATATGCTTCCGAGTAAGTAATTTATTTCTAATCTAACGGTCGAATTAGATTTCGTAAAAAACGTAATCGTCTAGAGTTTTGATTTCTCAATTTTATAACGTCGTATTAGACCCGTAAAATGCGATATTTTGACTAAAATATCAAGTCCTAACCGCCTATAAGAATGGTGAGTCATCCTTTGTTAGATCTTTATTCACTTTATGAAATTCTATCTAACACCTCACCACATTTCCCTCTCTCTTTCCCCTCCCTATTACCGCCATCCCTCTCCCTCTCTCTTCTCTCTCACTTTCTTCCTCCATTGTTGAGTTCTTCAAGCTTTCAAAGCTCCACAAGTTATTCGTATACCGATCGATCTTAGTTCCGAGTCCATAATCGTTAAGGTAATGATCTAAGCTTTCATTCCAACCGAACAAAATTCTTTTCCCTCAATATTGTTATTAACGAAAATTTGGAGAAGAAGAAGCATGATGTTCTATGATTAATACATGTTATTTCATGCCTAAGATTGGATTTCTATGGTTAGAATTAGATGAAAATCATCCCCCTTAATAACATGCTATGACCGAAATTTATATAAAAATTATAGTAGAAGATTTAGTTTGATTTTAGATAATTGATTTGTGGATTTGTGTTCTATAGATTGATAGAGGATTGGATGAATTAATTGGGAATTTTCTAAAAATAAAAACCAAATGGTAAGAGAGGAAGAAGTGGAGTTTTGATGAAGTAAATCATGTAGTATGGATGATGTAATGATATAAATGAGATGTAGTAAGTGTGTAGATGAATATATAATTTAATTGGATTTTTCTAAAAATAAAATAGAAATCGTAACAGACGAAGAACCGACGATAAGTTAAGATTAGATAATAATTTGAGTATATGGTTTTCATTTTAGTAAATCTTAGTAATTGTTGAACGTTATTGGAAAGTTTGAGCAAAATCGGAGAATGTTGAAATTTTAATAAGAGACGAAGAATCGTCAATAAGTTGAGATTAGATAATGATATAGGTTTATGGTTTGAATATTCGCAAATCTTAGTAGTTAAGGAACGTTATTGGAAAATTTGAACGAATTCTAAGAAAGTTGAAATTTTGGTAAGAGACGAGTAATCGAGCTTAATTGTCGATAGGAAAGTCGAACGAGGAAACTAATCGGATATTAGTGTTTAATGTTGATAAATGAACTAGTTTGTAGTTGGTGACATTTTCATTCGAGAAATGAATATAGAAGTTAGAAGTTTAAAGTTCGAAGATTGAGTTTGAATTTGAAATGGATTTTGGTTTAGTAATTGATTAGTTATAAGACGAGGAAATACATGACATGTACAAAGAAAAAAAAAAACTTATATGCTTGTTTGTACTATAAAAAAGATGGAACTTATATGCTAGAAAAAAAAGGAACTTATTTGATAATGCACAGAAAATAAAATTACATAATTGATACCAATTTTTGTTATTGCACATAAAAATATGGAAGATGTTAGTGAATGCGTAAAAACATTTAAACCTCATACAAGCATATAAGTGAATTTTCCAAAAGTTTGCAGCAGTATTAAGGTGCTCCATTTATACATTCTGCTGTAACAAGATTAACAAAATTAAATTAACACATTCAGGAGAAATATAGATGTAAAATAACAAAACTGATAATATACAAGAAACAACTTGATATAGATAAGTACATATTTAGACTATCTAATAGTACGGTGTCCTACTACATATATTTGAATTACAAATACGAGTTCAAAAACTAACGATCAAATACAAAAAGAGAGACCAACAAAGCTGCAATGACATAGTTCTTCCACATAACCTCAGATTTTTGTGCATGAATTTCCTGGCAGCATTGAAAATGGCTTTGCACAATTTGACCATGGTCCTCATCAAGCTGTTTGTTAGCTTTTTGAAGTTCACGACACTGAAGCTCCATGGCTTGAAGTTGGTGGTGAAGATCATCGATCTCCTTACGGTAATTGACTGCAATTTGTGATGCAACATTTTCTATTAATTGGAGCCTCGTCCACCCTCAGAGTAGAACCGTCGGCAAGTGTAAGCAGGGTGGGTGAGGGTGCCTCTGAAACCGTCTCCTCCAAGTTGGAAACCAAGTAGTCCTCGCTGACCTCTACCGCACGCTTCTTCAGGGGAAGAAGGTGCTCGGGAACTGAACCTGAACCCGAACCTGACTCGAAGTCCTCCCTAGAACGGACCCTAGACGGTCCTGCCTCCATCTGTTCTCTGACTACTCCCCACTTCGCACAGATCTCCTCGAGCGGCGTAAGTGGAGAAGGTAACTCTAACAAGGCGGCAAGCTCCGCGACGATCTCTCGGTAGTCTGGCCCCTCCCTATACAGTCTCATCTCTAACGGTCCCCTGACTCTAACACAAACGTCCGACACAAAAGGTGAAGACAACCCTAACAGCGCGGCTGTCTCAGCGTCAACCTCCACGAATCTCGGCCCTGGGATCAACTCCTCGATCTGCTGACCAACTGGTGGTGACTCTGGTGTAACTACGGTCTCCTCGTCCTCCTCTAACTGCTCGGACTCTACGTCCTCCTCCTCACTCGGTACACCGTCTGGTGGCAACTCCAACAGGGCAGAAAACTCTGGGTCTAAGTCAAGGTGCTCTGGCTCTGTCTCTGCTGGAAACTGACTGTAGGGAAGGTGCGGCTCTAATGGGATGGGAAGCATGAATCTGCTCTCAAAGAAGCGCCTGTGCACAAACAGGGCGAATCCGGTGTAGTTGCCGGTCAGCTCAGTGTCGTCGCCTGACTCTCCGGTAGGTGTACAATCAGGTCTAGAATCGCCTGACTCTCCGGGATCAAGTGTCGCACTGGGAAGTAAGCTGAAGAGAAATTGCTAACAATCTGCCCCACGTCTTCCTCGCCGTAGTCTGCCTCAAACTCGTAATCATGTCCAGTATGGTGCGCTCGCACTCTACCAAAGGCTGGCTCTTCCGAGTCGTAACACGAGTCCTAGCCATCCTACAAAAGTTTTAAGGAAACACAGGAAAATAACTTATCTCAATGAAAAACTTAAATTACAAAATGAATATTCCTTATTCAATTGTAACATCATCACTTAAGTCAACCACTTATCAAGACTTCTAGCAATTCAAGAAATTGCACTCAACAACATATATATATATAAAATTAAAGATTTTATTTTCATTCTTTATTTCACCAAATTTTTACTCATTTTAATTCTTTATTTCTTTCTCAACACATTTCTTAACAACTCTCATTTATTAGAACAAAGTACGTTTACTTCGTTCATGTTACTTATTCAAAAGTAACAATCATTCTCAAAAAAATTTGTCGTTTACGACTCTTAAACACGAAACGAATAGAAAACGGAATGACGTGACACGAATGACGTCATTTACATTACTTACACGGAAGCAACGTTCACTTATTTTATTTAACTTTGATTCCCTTTATTCTGCCTTCGTTGTTTTGTTCATATCTTTCTTAACTCGAATTCATTGCATACTTATTCATTGCATACTTATTCATAAAATTTCTTATTTAAAAGAAATCGCATAATTGAAATTCTTTCCTTTTCCTCGTTGAGTCGACGGAGCGGGAGGTTGAGTTGACATCTACATTCTCAATCTTAGTGTTATAGTCTAACTCTTATCTTCTACTTGACGGAAGATTATGATCTACAGTATATACCATTATTCCATCTTATGACTCGAAAGAAGACTCAATATAGAGTACGAATGAATACTCTATACTATTACACGAAGGAAGATCTGTATATAAATACCACTCTGTGATATTACTAGAAGGAATGACTCGTATTAGAAAAAGATGACTCATAACCAGAGCAGGAAACAACTTACTGCTCCGTTACCACTTAGTGGTATTACTCAAAGAATGACTCAGTCTAGAAGACTGACTCGTGACCAGAGCAGAAAACGAACTTCTGCTCAAATACCACTTTGTGGTATTACTAAAATAATAACTCATACTAGGGAAGTGACTCGAACTAGAAGATTGACTCATAGTCAGAGCAAGAGACGAACCTCTGCTCTGATACCACTCTGTCACAGCCCCAAATCCCGAGGGATGGCAGAAGCCGGGGTGCGACTGGGGTTGGATTATAGAAGCGGGGAAGAAGGGGGCTAACTGACTAAACATACATAAAAGACACCATACAATCAATGAACAAGACTTGAATATAATAAAGAAAGTGTTAATCACGAGTGATTACTCGACAAAAGTACACAAGGTATCTAAGTTCATGATTACAGACTTTTACTACAGTGTTTTGTTCAATATACATATCTCAAAAGATTCTAGGGTTTTACAGCGGAAGAGTCATAACTAAAGCTTCCTAACTTCTCAACCCAACTTCAACCACTGTCGCTCACGTCGCTTCAACCTGCACATTTAGAAAATAATACAGGGCTAAGTACAAAGGTACTTAGTGGGCACGATGCCGAAATCATAATCATAAGTATAAATAAAAATGGCATTTCATAATTTGTAGCACATCGGGGTTTTATTGAAAAGGGCCCGTGTCAACTAAACGTTTTCTGACTCTTTTTCTCAATTTAGCTTGCAAGCATTTTTCTGGTATGTTACGTTCAATCTTGACCAATTCTCATTCACCGTGGCTGGTACCCCTCAACAGGATATCACATACACCACAGGTTACAAAGTGCACTAACTCTGGAAAGCACTTAGCAGCTAACTCAGAGCCGATCGTTAGTTAACCTAGTTAGATTAACTCTAAATCTGGAGAACACGAATGCTAACTCAGATACGTACAAGAGAACTCACATAAAACATAAAACAGTTCATGCCATAATCATCACTTTGAAAACACAATTATCAAAGCGATAAAGAAAGATTTTCCGAGCATTGCTCGTTTTATTTTATATATAAAAGCCCAACTTGTGATACAGAACTAAAAGTACTAGCTTCCAATCTTCTGATCTTCCGTCCTTTTCTTACTGCTGGCTTCCTCCTTCATCGTAAAATAATAACACTTAAAATTGGGTCGTAAAAGATAATCGATCAAAGAAGCTCGAAAAAGGTTTTAGTCGTTTCATTCTTTAGGCATTTGCACGCTTACTAGATTCATTTTACTTAAACGGGAACGAGACTCGAACAAATCCCGATTAGAACTCGAAAGGTCTCATACTCGACTCTTAGGTCAGTAGAGAGGGTAGTCGATAGCTTAATACTAATTAAAAGATCAAAGGAACTAAGTTGGAAAATAAATCGACTTAGGAAAATAAGCTTTAATTCTTTTTACGATTTATGCATCTTCACGCTTAACTAAACTTCTTTACTTGAACGGATAAGAGGTACCAACTCGTCTCGGTTAGCACTCAACGCTCCTTTCTTGACACTGGGGTCAGTAGGAAGATAGTCGTTAGTTATTACGGCTTAAAACGATCGAAAGAAACTAAGTTGCGAACGAAACAACTTAGAAGAATGAAAACTGAAATTTCACTGCGCATTACAGTAACTCTGGGGACTACCCAGAACAGGGGATCTGGAAATAGGGGATGAGCCCTTTACCGTTTGAAAGTTTGGGATGTCTAGTTTACGCTCCAATTTACAGATCACAAATCCGATAAACGAGCTAAAAGTTATTACAGTTTCCGGAAAGGGTCGCAAAACTGCCGCGCTAACCCTAGTTGCTCGATAGAATCGACGTATAACTTCTTAGGTTCGTTCTAAGTTCTCGTATTCGATTTCTTATGAAACTTGACCCTTAAGGCAGTCATCACGTACCCCCGTACGTGATGAACTCCTTCTCAAAACTCGTCCAATAGCACGACGTTCTAAACGTCGGCTTTCTACTAACATGCATTAAACCAACAAGTTATCAAATTCTCGTTCTAGTTCTCGACTATTACTATAAATCATATAATATTAGCTCGAAAGCTCATGACATCAACTACAAAGTTATTCCCAAGTCCATCATAAACAATATTATCAAGTTAGAATTCTCATTCGACTTCTCGGTTATTAATTACAACTAATTGTTCGTTTCTTACACAATTTTCAAAGTTGTCGGATTTCATTCAAATTTTACATTATTAAACAACATCTAACGAGAATCACTTTCATGCATTTAATCACTTCACATCAACACTATATTTCAACTTACGACGAGTTCTTCGTCTCTTACATCCCACAAAATATTTTTAGAAAAATCTAAATAAAATCCTATTGACAATTAATACCAATTACAACCTTATTCCATCAACCAAACATCATCTAAATCAAACACATGAAAACCCCTAATTTCCTACTCATTTTTGGTATTCACTCATAGGTTAAGAGGGTGATTTTCTTCTTCAATTAACATCATTTAACTCTTAATCATACTATTATAACATCAATTGATCAAATGAAAACCAATTACAAATTAACATGCAAAATTCCTAATTTCAAACCCTAAACCCTAAATCGATTTCAATCAAACAAAAGGGCTTTCGATTTCTCTTGGTTCTAATCCCTAATTGAACACTTCCTAAGCATGAATTTAACATCAATTGAAGAATCCCAAAATTCCTACCAAAACCCCTAAAATTTCGGTATTGCCCAAGACTTAGGGTTCATGATTTTTCTTCAATTTCAATCCTAGAATTCATATCCAATCACAACTAATTTCACTAATCGAAGATCAAAACATGTAGTTCATCATCCCTATAATTTCGATCCAAGAAGAAAATAAAAAGAAGAGGAATCCAATTGGATAGAAACATGGAGAAGATGAATACCTTGAGGATTAACAAAGGAAGTAATATGTATCGATGGTTGGATGATGACTTGTGTGATTTCTTACTCAAGATCTTCAAGCTTCTTCAATGGAGGAGAAAAGATGAAGATGGGAGAGAGGAAGGGGGTGGCTGCCGATTTGATGAGGGAGGGAGGAGATGAGGATGATTTAATTGTGTATTAGATAAGTTATAATGTAACATGTGTAAAGTATGAATAGTATAGTATTAGGTGTCCAATTAATAACTATATAAAATCAAAATATCAACTAATGAGAGAGAGAGAGAGAGGTCACTAGAGGGAAGGAAGGGAAAACACGCGCTTTTCCAGCGCGATACGATGTTACGGAAATCAAACGACAAAAATCGTAGCTTGGCACAAAATCGTCACGATTCGATTCGACCAAAAATTCTAACATACTAAACTTCATCGGAAAAAAAAATTTAAAACTTTAATTCCGACAAAACCTCGGGACGACACAGTCCGTGTTTTGTCCGGAAAATCATAAAAATCAGACGGTTTTCTGTTCTGAGTTCACGAACAAAAAACTTTTCGTACGCGCTAACCCTAAATACAGTAGTCGTCTAGCTGACTTCTGTAATTTAATTTCAGAAACGGATTCGACCGTTAGTATTAGAATTCAAAATCGTAAACTTAGGCATGCAAAGCCATTTATTTTATTAACTTTAAATTTTTGAAATCGTAAGGAATTTCCGGGGCATTACATCCTACCCCCCTTACGAAAAATTTCGTCCCGAAATTTGCATACCTTCTGCAAAAAGATGAGGATATCGCTCCTTCATCTTCTCCTCGAGTTCCCACGTGGCTTCTTCTTGCCCGTGGTGGTTCCATAGCACTTTAACGATTGGTATCGATTTGGTTCTTAATTCTTGAACTTTTCTATCCAAAATTGATATCGGCTTCTCTTCATAACTTAGGTTAGATTCAAGAACTACGTCTTGCTGACTAATGACGTGCTTAGGATCATAAACATATTTTCTCAACTGAGAAACGTGAAAAACGTTGTGAACGCTTCCTAGACTTGGCGGTAAGGCCAATCTATAAGCGACGGGTCCTATTCTCTCGAGGATTTCATAAGGTCCTATAAACCTGGGTCTTAGTTTACCCTTAACTCTGAATCTAACGATTCCTCTGGTCGGTGATATCTTAAGGAAAACCTTATCTCCTATTTCAAACTCAAGATTGGTTCGACAATCGTCGGCATAAGACTTCTGTTGGCTCAGGGCTTCTTTCATTCTATCTCGTATCTGCTGAACTATCTCAATCATCTCATTAATCGCATCTGGGCCTAGGTTCTTTCTCTCACCTACTTCATCCCAATAAAGCGGTGATCTACATTTCCTTCCATACAAAGCCTCAAACGGCGCCATTCCTATCGTGGCCTGATAGCTGTTGTTGTAAGCGAATTCGACTAAGTGTAGAATTTCTTCCCAATTCGCGCCTCGGTCTAAAACCACTGTTCTTAACATGTCGACCAAAATCTGAATCGTTCTCTCTGACTGTCCATCTGTCTGTGGGTGAAACGCTGTACTGAAATTAAGCTCTGTCCTCAATTCTTTCTGCATTGTAATCTAAAATCTCGAGGTAAATTTGGCATCTCTATCTGATATTATGACTTTCGGTACTCCATGCAGACGTACAATCTCTCTAACGTACAATTGAGCTAGTTTCTCTGATCCATATGTAATCTTAATAGGTAAGAAGTGCGCTGACTTCGTAGGCCTATCTATTATCACCCAAATTGCTGTGTTTCCTCTTCTTGACTTAGGTAGGCCTGTGACAAAATCCATAGCTATGCCTTCCCATTTCCATTCTGGGACATCCAATGGTTGTAGCAATCCATACGGTCGTCGGTGTAAAGCCTTGACTTGCTGACATGCTAGGTATCTTTCTACAAACGAGGCAACGTCTCGTTTCATTCCATTCCACCAAAAGTTTCTTCTCAAATCTTGGTACATTTTCGTACTTCCTGGATGTGCTGTGTAAGGCGTATCGTGAGCCTCACTCAAGATCTCGTTCTTCAAATCGTTGTCGTCGTCAGGAATACAAATTCTGCCTTCAAAAAGTATCGCATTGTCTGGTGCTTCGGAATATCCATCTGGTTTCTCTGTTCTTATCCTTAATCGCAACTTTTCCATTAACTCGTCTTTTCTCTGAGCACTGATGATTCTTTCTCTCAAATCTGGTGTAGCTTCTAATGCTGCGATCTGACTTGTTATCGTAGCAGGCGTGTCAAGCACTCTGATATCCATCTTCTCGAATTCTCGTACTAAAGTTCTTCTACAAAAAGGCATCCTAACTTCGTTGGAGCCTTGCGACTCAATGCGTCTGCTACCACATTAGCCTTTCTTGGATGATAGTTGATTCCGCAGTCGTAATCCTTGACTAGTTCCAGCCATCTTCTTTGTCTCATGTTCAGTTCTTTTTGCTCGAAAAAGTACTTCAGGCTCTTGTGATCGGTGAATATCTCAACCCTTACACCATAGAGATGGTGTCTCCAAATCTTTAGCGCATGCACTACGGCTGCGAGTTCTAAATTGTGGGTTGGGTACTCAACTTCGTGAGGTCAAAGTTGTCGTGAAGCATAAGCTATCACTCGTCCATCTTGCATTAAGACACAACCTAATCCATTTTTCGATGCGTCGGTGTAAACCACATACTCTTTGTTTGTGTCTGGAAGTGCTAGTACTGGCGCTGTGGTTAATTTCTCCTTAAACGTTTGGAAACTCTTCTCGCACTCATCCGTCCACTTAAATTTGGTATCTTTCCTGAGTAACTGTGTCATCGGGCGGGCGATCGTGGAGAATCCCTCAATAAATCTTCTCTAGTAACCGGCTAATCCCAAGAAACTTCTGATCTCATTCTGACTCGTTGGTGACTTCCAGTTGTGTACTGCTTCTACTTTTGCTGGGTCCACCTTGATTCCTTCCGCCGATACTATGTGCCCAAGGAACATAACTTCCTTCAGCCAAAATTCGCATTTACTGAATTTGGCGTAGAGTTTCTCAGTTCTTAGTGTTTCCAACACTATCCGTAGATGTTCCTCGTGCTCCTTTTCATTCCTAGAGTAAACGAGGATGTCGTCGATGAATACTAAAACGAATTTGTCCAAGTAAGGGTTGAAGACTCTATTCATAAGATCCATGAATACAGCTGGAGCGTTGGTTAAACCAAATGGCATTACTAGAAATTCGTAATGGCCATATCGGGTTCTAAAAGCGGTCTTTGGTACGTCTTCAGGTTTGATCTTGAGCTGATGGTACCCTGACCTCAAATCTATCTTGGAGAAGACTCCTGCACCCTTGAGCTGATCGAATAGATCCTCGATCCTTGGCAAAGGATATTTGTTCTTGAGCGTGATCTTGTTCAGTTCTCGGTAATCTATACACATTCTCATTGATCCGTCCTTTTTCCTAACAAATAACACTGGTGCTCCCCAAGGTGAGACGCTTGGCCTGATAAAACCAAGGTCTAGCAATTCTTGTAACTGGATTTTGAGCTCTTCCAGTTCCTTCGGTGCCATCCTATATGCGGCTTTAGATTTAGGTGCGGCTCCTGGTTCTAAGTCGATTGTAAAGTCCACATGACGATCTGGTGGCAATCCTAGTAGCACTTCTGGAAAAACGTCTTCGTATTCATTCACAACCTTTACGTCTTGGATGGTCTTCTCGGCTCCTGGCTCTCCGACTAGGTACACAAGATAGGCTGTGGTACCTTTCTTCTTCATGAGTTTCGTGGCTTGAAGGGCTGATATAATTGGTACGCCTCTACCCATTGAAATTCCGTGGAATTCAGTTGGTTCTTTTCCCGGCGGTTGAAAAGAGATTTTTCTCTCGTTGCAGAGAATTGTGGCGTAATTCTCTGACAACCAATCCATTCCTAGGATTATATCTACGTCCCACATTATCATAACATTTAAGTTGTTCGCTATAACCTTATGAGTTCCGATTTCTAGTTCTAGTTTAGAGCAAACATGAGTAGAAGTAGTGATCTCTCCTGAAGGTGTAGCTACTCTCATAGGATGTTCAGCTCTTACAGGCCTGATGTCTAAGTTATCGGCACACGAGCCAGCAATGAAAGAATGAGATGCGCCAGTATCAAACAGTATCTTAATGGGGATGTTGTGGAGTTTTCCCATACCTGCGAGATTGCCTTTTCCTTTACGCTGACCACCTTGTTTGATAGCGCATGCCCTCGCATTCTGTTGCTGCTGTGCATGCTGCTGGAACTGTTGTTGGTTCATTGGCGGCTGCTGCAGCTGTGCTTGAATGGCTCGGAGAGGTACGGCTTGGAGCGGCTTCGGGCAATCCTTTTTCATGTGCCCCTTCTGTCCACAGTTGAAACAGTTAGGGGTGCCTATCTGACAGACTCCAGGATGGGCTCAATTGCACTTCGGGCAGACAGGAATGGTAACCCTCCCTGGGTTAATTGCTCCCTGATTGAAATTTCGCTGCTGCCCTTGCGGCTGGTTCTGTTGTCCGTTGCCCTTCCACGGCGAGTTCTGCTTATTCCCCTGAATAAACAACCCCGATTGGTTGTTTCCCTGCCACGGCCTCTTGTTGTTGTTGTTGTTGTTGTTGTTGTGGCTAGGCTGTTGATATCCCTGCTGGTTACCCCTCTTCTTATTTCCCTGGTTGTTATAACCCTGATTGTAGCCTCCGCTACCTCCTCCGTTCCATTTTCTTTTACCCTGATAGTTGCTACTATTGCTGTTATAGTAGCCTCGGTTCTGATTTTGTGCTGGTGCTGACACAGTTGGTACAATCTTCTTCTCATTAGGCACGGCGGCCTCCATTTCCAAAGCTCTTCCCAAAATATCTGTGCAGCCTAGTCCCCCATGACTAGCTAAAGCGATTCCTAGCTCATGTCGTAAATCCCCTTGAAATTTCTTGGACAACTTCTCCTCAGTATCAACTAATGCCGGCGCATACCTTGACAGTTCACAAAACTTGACATCATACTCAGTCACGGTTAGCTTTCCTTGCTTCAGGTTATAAAATTCGGCTTCCTTCTGTGCCCTATACGTCTTGGGTACGTACTTATCGAACAGTATTTCCTTAAACTCATCCCACGTGAAACGAGCTAGATGCTCTGCGGGTATCACCTTTTGTCTTGCTTCCCACCAGTAATCTGCCGATCCCGTCAGCTGGAATGCGACACAAAGCATTCTCTCCTCATCAGTGCATCTGAGTAGCTTGAAAATCTTCTCCATAGATCTCACCCATAGCTCATCATCGCTAGGGCTGCCCGTTCCATTAAACATCGGAGGGTTCCTCTTGAGAAAGAGATCCTCAATATCTCTACGGGGCGGTGGTGGAGGTGGTGGTGATGGGGGTGGTGATGGGGATGGTGATGGTGGCGGGGTAGCATTCTGTTCATACTCTTGTTCTCTGTTGTTTCCCGGCTGACGTCTCCCACGTCCTCTAGGTCTTCCAGGTCCTCGACCTCTCTTATTGTTCACGTTTCTCGGCGGCATTTTCTTTGGTCTAAGGAAAAGTTGAAATTCTCATTAGTCATTTCTGTTAATTACTCTTAGCACTTACTAGCTCGTTCTCAACTTAATCAAGTTCACGGAACGACATATCGAACATAATTTCGATATTAACTTCATAATCTTTTTAACTTTCAAGTTAAACTCAATTCCTCGTTACACGAGTTCATTTGGCAATCTGATTTTAATTACTCGATTCATAGGAAATTTTTTTTTCTTGATTAAAAACCCTCTTATGGGTCATGTATGTATATATACATCAAAAAGAATATTAATTCTGCCTCCAATGAGGACTTATACAAAAAGGTTAGACTACTACTAGTCTAAACTAGGCTGACTGCCTACTATTTACCGGGTGCACTAACAGCTGCAACTCCGTATCTACTAAAGTACTAGAACGGAAACGATTCATAAAATTTCGTATCCGCTAGAGTACTACAAAAACTAACTAGTTACTGATCCGACTCTATACAGGACAAAAGAGCTACTACTACTACTACTGATATTTACCCGCGTCTACGACGCTCTGCTCAACTAAACTGCAGTCGAGTCAAAAAACTACCCCCTATGGTCTGCAAAAACCCTAACAGTCCTCCTCTGGGTCCTCTTCTGGATCCTCCTCCAGATCCTCCTCTGGGTCCTCCTCCTCGGACTCTGAACCAAAAACAAGCTGAAGTGCCTCGTCCACCCTCAGAGTAGAACCGTCGGCAAGTGTAAGCAGGGTGGGTGAGGGTGTCTCTGAAACCGTCTCCTCCAGGTCGGAAACCAAGTAGTCCTCGCTGACCTCTACTGCACGCTTCTTCAGGGGAAGAAGGTGCTCGGGAACTGAACCTGAACCCGAACCTGACTCGAAGTCCTCCCTAGAACGGACCCTGGACGGTCCTGCCTCCATCTGTTCTCTGACTACTCCCCACTTCGCACAAATCTCCTCGAGCGGCGTAAGTGGAGAAGGTAACTCTAACAAAGCGGCAAGCTCTGCGTCGATCTCTCGGTAGTCTGGCCTCTCCCTATACAGTCTCGTCTCTAACGGTCCCCTGACTCTAACACAAACGTCCGGCACACAGGTGAAGAAAACCCTAATAGCGTGGCTGTCTCAGCGTCAACCTCCACAAATCCCGGCCCTGGGATCAACTCCTCGATCTGCTAACCAACTGGTGGCGACTCTGGTGTAACTACGGTCTCCTCGTCCTCCTCTAACTGCTCGGACTCTACGTCCTCCTCCTCACTCGGTACACCGTCTAGTGGCAACTCCAACAGGGCAGAAAACTCTGGGTCTAAGTCATGGTGCTCTGGCTCTGTCTCTGCTGGAAACTGACTGTAGGGAAGGTGTGGCTCTAATGGGATGGGAAGCATGAATCTGCTCTCAAAGAAGCGCCTGTGCACAAACAGGGCGAATCCGGTGTAGTTGCCGGTCAGCTCAGTGTCGTCGCCAAAAATCCCTAAGAAGTACCATGCCGCACGGTGCGCCCAACCGCGCCACTCGTCCGGTAGGTGTACAATCAGGTCTAGAATCGCCTGACTCTCCGGGATCAAGTGTCGCACTGGGAAGTAAGCTGAAGAGAAATTGCTAACAATCTGCCCCGCGTCTTCCTCGCCGTAGTCTGCCTCAAACTCGTAATACTCGTCTTGAATCATGTCCAGTATGGTGCGCTCGCACTCTACCAAAGGCTGGCTCTTCCGAGTCGTAACACGAGTCCTAGCCATCCTACAAAAGTTTTAAGGAAACACGGATCAGTAACAGGTAGGGAAAATAACTTATCTCAATGAAAAACTTAAATTACAAAATGAATATTCCTTATTAAATTGTAACATCATCACTTAAGTCAACCACTTATCAAGACTTCTAGCAATTCAAGAAATTGCACTCAACAACATATATATATATATAATTAAAGATTTTATTTTCATTCTTTATTTCACCAATTTTTTACTCATTTTAATTCTTTATTTCTTTCTCAACACATTTCTTAACGACTCTCATTTATTAGAACAAAGTACGTTTACTTCGTTCATGTTACTTATTCAAAAGTAACATCCATTCTCAAAAAAATTTGTCGTTTACGACTCTTAATATTCATACTAGTTGTAGTCATCACTCAAAGGCGAAATATTGAATAAATTCCAAAAGAAAATGGAATATAACTTAAAGAATAACTTTCTAGAAAACTAAGTTCCAGTTGTCGTCGCTAGAATCGGGCGATCGATGGAAAATTTAAACAAGCTTCGTGCTCGACTTCTAATAATTTATACGATTTTTCTTCGTAGAGTTTGATCAAGATGAAGCCCTACTGAAACACGAAACGAATAGAAAACGGAATGATGTGACACGAATGACGTCATTTACGTTACTTACACGGAAGCAACGTTCACTTATTTTATTTAACTTTGATTCCCTTTATTCTGCCTTCGTCGTTTCGTTCATATCTTTCTTAACTCGAAGCAGAAAGCTTCTCAAACGTCTAATCGTTCCCTTCGTTTACTAACACAATTTACCGAATCATTTTTATTTTTTTCATTTTCACTTTCCTTGCAAGAAATTCTTATTTGAATTTTTAAACAAAGTTCGACTTTGCCGAATTTTCATTCTTGTCACTTAACGCACGTGACATTCGTCAGTAGAAGTTCTCCTCGTGTTGGGGATTTCCTTTCGAAATCATTACAAAAATAATGTTTCTTAAAAACGTCTAAATTCTCGAAGAACCGGAAAGATCTTAGGTTTCGAGTCTACGTTCTCATTGAACCGGGAAAAATCCCTAAAATCCGACTATATTCTTGTATCTGCATAATTTTTCATAACAAGGAAATCATTGCGCAAATAATTTCACATAAGATAGTACTTGTACTATCACACAATCACATAAAGTATTAAATTTTACTTCCATAAAATTCTTAAACTCGGAACACAACTCATTCTCATTCTCAAATTCAATGCGTACTTATTCATAAAATTTCTTATTTAAATGAAATCGCATAATTGAAATTCTTTCCTTTTCCTCGTTGAGTCGACGGAGCGGGAGGTTGAGTTGACATCTACATTCTCAATCTTAGTGTTATAGTCTAACTCTTATCTTCTACTTGACAGAAGATTATGATCTACAGTATATACCATTATGACTCGAAAGAAGACTCGATATAGAGTACGAATGAATACTTTATACTATTACTCGAAGGAAGACTTGTATATAAATACCACTTTGTGATATTACAAGAAGGAATGACTCATTTTAGAAAAAGATGACTCATAACCAGAGCAGGAAACAACTTACTGCTCCGTTACCACTTAGTGGTATTACTGAAAGAATGACTTAGTCTAGAAGACTGACTCGCGACCAGAGCAAAAAACGAACTTCTGCTCAGATACCACTTTGTGGTATTACTAAAAGAATAACTGATACTAGGGAAGTGACTCGAACTAGAAGATTGACTCATAGTTAGAGCAAGAGACGAACCTCTGCTCTGATACCACTCTGTCACAGCCCCAAATCCCGAGGGACGGCAGAAGCCGGGGTGCGACTGGGGTTGGATTAAAGAAGCGGGGAAGAAGGGGGCTAACTGACTAAACATACATAAAAGACACCATACAATCAATGAACAAGACTTGAATATAATAAAGAAAGAGTTAATCACAAGTGATTACTCGACAAAAGTACACAAGGTATCTAAGTTCATGATTACAGACTTATACTACAGTGTTTTTTTCAATATACATATCTCAAAAGATTCTAAGGTTTTGCAGCGGAAGAGTCATAACTAAAGCTTCCTAACTTCTCAACCCAACTTCAACCACTGCCGCTCACGTCGCTTCAACCTGCACATTTAGAAAACAATGCAGGGCTACGTACAAAGGTACTTAGTGGGCACGATGCCGAAATCATAATCATAAGTATAGATAAAAATGGCATTTCATAATTTGTAGCACATCGGGATTTTATTGAAAAGGGCGCGTGTCTACTAAACGTTTTCTGACTCTTTTTCTCAATTTAGCTTGCAAGCATTTTTCTGGTATGTTACGTTCAATCTTGACCAATTCTCATTCACCGTGGCTGGTAGCCCTCAACAGGATATCACATACACCACAGGTTACAAAGTGCACTAACTCTGGAAAGCACTTAGCAGCTAACTCAGAGCCGATCGTTAGTTAACCTAGTTAGATTAACTCTAAATCTGGAGAACACGAATGCTAACTCAGATACGTACAAGAGAACTCACATAAAACATAAAACAGTTCATGCCATAATCATCACTTTGAAAACACAATTATCAAAGCGATAAAGAAAGATTTTCCGAGCATTGCTCGTTTTATTTTATATATAAAAGCTCAACTTGTGATACAGAACTAAAAGTACTAGCTTCCAATCTTCTGATCTTCCGTCCTTTTCTTACTGCTGGCTTCCTCCTTCATCGTAAAATAATAACACTTAAAATCGGGTCGTAAAAGATAATCGATCAAAGAAACTCGAAAAAGGTTTTAGTCGTTTCATTCTTTAGGCATTTGCCGCATACTAGATTCATTTTACTTAAACGGGAATGAGACTCGAACAAATCGCGATTAAAACTTGAAAGGTCTCATACTCGACTCTTAGGTCAGTAGAGAAGGTAGACGATAGCTTAATACGACTTAAAAGATCAAAGGAACTAAGTTGGAAAAGAAATCAACTTAGGAAAATAAGTTTTAATTCTTTATACGATTTATGCATCTTCACGCTTAACTAAACTTCTTTACTTGAACGGATAAGAGGTACCAACTCGTCTCGGTTAGCACTCAAGGCTCCTTTCTTGACATTGGGGTCAGTAGGAACATAGTCGTTAGTTATTACGGCTTAAAACGATCGAAAGAAACTATGTTGCTAACGAAACAACTTAGAATAATGAAAACTGAAATTTCACTGAGCATTACAGTAACTCTGGGGACTGCCCAGAACAGGGAATCTGGAAACAGGGGATTAGCCCTGTACCGTTTGAAAGTTTGGGATGTCTAGTTTACGCTCCAATTTACGGATTACAAATCCGATAAACGAGCTAAAAGTTATTACAGTTTCCGGAAAGGGTCGCAAAACTGCCGCGCTAACCCTAGTTGCTTGATAGAATCGACGTATAACTTCTTAGGTTCGTTCTAAGTTCTCGTATTCAATTTCTTATGAAAATTGACCCTTAAGGAAGTCATCACGTACCCCCGTATGTGATGAACTCCTTCTCAAAACTCGTCCAATAGCACGACGTTCTAAACGCCGGCTTTCAACTAACATGCACTAAACCAACAAGTTATCAAATTCTCGTTCTAGTTATCGACTATTACTATAAGTCATATAATATTAGCTCGAAAGCTCATGACATCAACTACAAAGTTATTCCCAAGTCCATCATAAACAATATTATCAAGTTTGAATTCTCATTCGACTTCTCGGTTATTAATTACAACTAATTGTTCGTTTCTTACACAATTTTCAAAGTTGTCGGATTTCATTCAAATTTTACATCATTAAACAACATCTAACGAGAATCACTTTCATGCATTTAATCACTTCACATCAACACTATATTTCAACTTACGACGAGTTCTTCGTCTCTTACATCCCACAAAATATTTTTAGAAAAATCTAAATAAAATCCTATTGACAATTAATACCAATTACAACCTTATTCCATCAACCAAACATCATCTAAATCAAACACATGAAAACCCCTAATTTTAAAAAAAATTTAAAACTTTAATTCCGATAAAAACCTCGGGACGACACAGTCCGAGTTTTGTCCGGAAAATCATAAAAACGAACTTTCTCGGGCGAGTTCGTATCGCGATTTCGTGAATGTAAAAATCAGACGGTTTTCCGTTCTGAGTTCACGAACTAAAAACTTTTCGTACGCGCTAACCCTAAATACAGTAGTCGTCTAGCTGACTTCCGTAATTTAATTTCAGAAACGGATTCGACCGTTAGTCTTAGAATTCAAAATCTTAAACTTAGGCTTGCAAAGCCATTTATTTTATTAACTTTAAATTTTTGAGATCGTAAGGAATTTTCGGGGCATTACACATCATAAGAAATTTAAATCATCTAATACTCAAAATTTTCTCATGCTCATAACATCATTATAACATCAACTAAATAATCAAATAAAATTTCTTCCTCCATACTCAAAACTCATGGCACACACTAAAAAAATTAAGACATGCATTTTCTCAATTTTCATCCATGTATATAATCATTCAAATCATGCTTATAAACACATATAAAGCATTAAATCAACAATAAATCAAGAAATCAAATTTTTCCTCCTCTTGCCCTAAAATTTTCGGCTTCTACCAATTTTTAGGGGTTTTGATGTTCTTTCTCTTTTAATCCATAGATTAATCACTAAGCTTGATTTCCTATCGATTTCCTTACTCGAATCTCACATTGAATTTCATATCAAAATCCCTAGTTTGCCTATGCATAAATTTAAACATGCATGCATCTTCTCTTTAGGGATTATAGATTACAAATATACAAGTAATCAAATGATTTAACCTACTTTCAAAAGATTAAATCGAAGCTTATCTCTTGATGATGGTGGAACCGAAAATGAAGGCTTGAGGCTCAAGTATCTAGCTTCGAATTTCCTTGGTGGATTTCATCTTGAATCCTCAAGAAAAATAAAACAAGAATTATTCATCTTCTCAAAGGCATGAGTGCCGAAAATCATGAAGGAATTTGAGATGATTTTTGCATGGATTCAAACTCAAAACTTGAAGGATTATTATCTTTTTAATTAAAGTTGGAAGACTAGAGATGATGATGATGAAGATCTCTTGAACTCTTGAAAGCTTGAAGCTTGAAGATGGAGCTTCAATGGTGGATTTTCTCACTATGTGTGTATGTGTGTGTGTCACGGCTAGAGAGGGGAAGATTGGAGAGAATATTTCTCTTGCTTCTTTGATCATACACGTGTGAGAGAGAGAGTTTGAGGGATAGATGAGATAAGATGCATGAACTTAACTTAGCTTCTTGGCTAAGATAGAAAGATTTTAACCAAGTTAAATGAATATAATCATGATATTCCTTCTAGGGTAGAAAATAGGCACCCTAGGGAGAGAGATTAGGGAGAGAGAAATGGTGATGACGGCTGGAGAGATAAGGAAGGAGAGAGATATTTTTATTTTCTGGTATAATTTTATCCGGATGAAAAAGTTTTCTGGATGAAAATACCTGTATTATTTCATTTCTACTGAAAACGGCTCTAATCTCTCCTCGTCTCGTTTCCGACATCCAAAAAACCTCGACCCTATCTCATGTCTCACGAAATAAATCAAGGAACCCGAATATCTAATTTTTAGGTTAAAATTCCAAGTAACGAAGAAAAACCTAAAAATCATTCGGCTAATTAATCCGTTAAGGACTAAACTCTTAGAGTTTTCTCATATGATCTCGGATGAGCTTCTAAATTATCTCAAAGATCTTAGAATTAATTCTAGATTCAAAAGATACTAATTAGGTCTTATTCTGACTTCGTTGGTGAATAGTGTTTTCTCGGTTCTCGTCACTATTCACTGAAAAATAAAAGTTCTCGGATTTCACTGAAAATCATACTCATGCTCAAACTCATATAAATAAACTCAATCAATGCATCACATACTCGATCGAATATCGAAACGAGAAAAACTCACATCAAAGCACACAACGGTATTTTAGTCATTTCAAGAAAATATCTTTTCTTGAAGCATCTCATCACTCAAAACTCATTAATTAAGCATTTAAACTCATTTTTAAAAGCACTTAAGGGCTTATGAAAGTTCGGGGTATTACATCCTCACCCCCTTAAAAAAAATTTCGTCCTCGAAATTTACTAACCTCAAGAAAATAACTTGGGGTATCTCGCTCTCATCTTTTCCTCGAGTTCCCATGTAGCTTCTTCGACATCGTGATGACACCACTTAATCTTAACTAAGGGAATCAATTTCGTTCAAAGCTGCTGAACCTTTCTGTCTAGGATTCTCTCGGGTTTCTCCTCGTAGCTCAAATCTGGCTTCAAAGCCACGTCCTCTTGGCGTATTACGTGCTTCAGATTAAAAACATACTTTCTCAATTATGACACGTGAAAAACGTTATGTGAATTTCCAAAACTGGGAGGTAACGCTAATCTATACGATACGGCTCCTATCCTCTCAAGGATCTCAAACGGTCCTATAAAACGAGGTTTCAATTTTCCTTTAACACCGAAACGGTGTATTCCTCTCGATGGAGATACTTTCAAGAAGACTTTGCTTCCTATCTCAAACTCCAGCTCGGATCTTCAGTTGTCGGCATACGATTTCTGTCGACTTTGAGCTTCTTTTATCTTCTCGCGAATTTGACGAACAGATTCTATCATGTCCTCGATCGCGTCTGGCCCTATCACTTTTCTCTCGCCTACTTCGTCCCAATAAAACGGCGATCTACACTTCTTTCCGTAAAGAGCTTCGTATGGGGCCATTCCAATCGTATTCTGATAGCTTTTATTATACGCAAACTTGATAAGGGGTAAAAATTTCTCCCACTCGTCTCCTTTGTCTAATAAGACAGCTCTCAACATATCCTCGAGGATTTGAATCGTTCGCTCGGATTGACCATCCGTCTGAGGATGATAAGCAGTGCTGAACTACAGCTGTGTTCCCAACTCTTTATGGAAACTTTCCCAAAAATGGGCTGTGAACTTCGAATCTCGATCGGAGGTAATTGTCTTCGGTACTACGTGTAATCTCACAATCTCTTTGACATAGATTTATGCCAACTTATCCGATCCATAGGTGTGTGGAATAAGTATGAAATGAGCGGACTTCGTCAACCTATCCACTATCACCCACACGACTGTGTTACCTCACCTCCTCCTTGGCAAACTCGTCACGAAATCCATCGTGATACCATCCCACTTCCATTCTGGGACTGGTAGCGGTTGTAAAGGTCCATACGGTCTTTGATGTAGGGACTTCACTTGTTGACAAGCTAAACATCTCTCAACATACATGGCCACATCCTTCTTCAATCCTTGCCACCAAAACTGTTGTTTCAAGTCTTGGTACATCTTTGTACTGCCGGGATGGGCTGTGTAATGAGTCTCATAAGCTTTACTCATTATCTCGTTTCTTAACTTCTCGTCGTTTGGCACACAAATTCTTCCTCAAAATAACAAAGCATTGTCACTCGACTCGGAAAAATCCTAGACACCTTCTCTTCTCACCTTCATCCTCAACTTCTCCTAATCTTCATCTTCTCGTTGACCTTCGATAATGTGGGACCTCAAATCTGGCATTATTACCAACGTAGCAATCACGTGCTCCACGGTTGCTGGGGATGCAATTACTTCGATTCTCATTTTCCCAAACTCCTCAATCAAACTCACTTCATCACTTAGCAAGAATCCTAACTCGATTTCTTCCGAATTCTCCTCCTTTTTCTTTTGACTCAACGCGTCGGCTACAACATTAGCTTTACCGGGATGGTAAGATATCATACAATCATAGTCTTTCACCAACTCAAGCCATCTCCTCTGTCTCATATTCAATTCCTTCTGTTCAAAGAAATACTTCAAACTCTTGTGATCCGAAAAGATTTCACACTTAGCACCGTAGAGATAGTGTCTTCAAATTTTCAAAGCATGCACTATGGCTGCTAACTCCAAATCATGAGTTGGATACTTCTCTTCATGGGGCTCAAGTTGTCTTGAAGCATACGCTATCACTCTTCTATCTTGCATTAGGACACATCCTAAGCCTTGAGTTGATGCATCGGCATAAATTGTATAGTCTTTCCTTGGGTCAGGAAGAGCTAATACTGGAGTTGTAGTCAATTTTGTTTTAAGCTCTTGGAAACTTCTCTCACACTCCTCCGTCCACTCAAACTTCGACTATTTCTTTAACAGACTCGTCATCGGCTTCGCAATCTTTGAAAATCCTTCTATGAATCTCCGAGAGTAACCTGCTAAACTGAGGAAACTACGGATTTCATGAACTGACATCGGTGATTTCCAATCTTGCACAACTTTCACCTTTTCAAAATCAACTTTAATTCCTTCAGAAGAAACAACGTGTCCTAGGAAATTCACTTCTTTCAACCAAAATTCACACTTGCTGAATTTGGCATACAACTTCTCGGATCTTAATGTCTCCAACACGATTCGTAGATGCTTCTCGTGTTTGGCTTCATTTCTTGAATACACCAAAATGTCGTCTATAAAGACCATCACAAATTTATCCAAAAATTCGTGAAAAACTCTATTCATCAAATCCATGAAAACTGTTGGAGCATTGGTCAAACCAAATGGCATTACTATGAATTCGTAATGTCCATATCTCGTTCTGAAAGCAGTTTTCGGAACATCTTCTTGCTTAATCTTCAATTGATGATATCCAGATATTAAGTCGATCTTGGAGAAAACACCTGCTTCTTTTAACTGATCGAACAGATCATCTATCCTTGGCAAAGGATACTTGTTCTTTGAGCGTAATCTTGTTAAGCTCTTTGTAGTCTATGCACATCCTCAAACTACCGTCCTTCTTCTTCACAAATAGAATTGGAGCTCCCCAAGGCGAAACGCTTGGTCGGATAAAACCCAAATCTAACAACTCTTGCAACTGGATCTTCAACTCTTGAAGTTCTTTTGGAGCCATTCTGTACGGCTGATCCTAGTTCTAGATCAATCGTAAACTCTAGTTGTCTATCAGGAGGTAATCCTGGTAGCACTTCTGGAAATACGTCTTTGAATTCTCTCACGATAGGTACATCATCGACACTCAACTCTTGGTTCTCATCTTTGTTCAAATAAACTAGATACACTTGTGTATCTCTCCTCCTCATTAACCTCTGCGCTTTCATAGCCGAGATTATCGGCACACTCTTTCTCACTCTTCTCTCAACTCCAAAGACCACGACTGGCTCTTCTCCCGGAGGCTGAAACTAAATCTGCCTCTTGTAACATCGAATCGTTGCGAAATTCTCGGTTAACCAATCCATTCCGAGGATTAAGTCTACGTCCCAAATTTGTTGTTGCCCTTTTCCTTGCTACGGCCTTTTACTTGGGTGGCCTCCTCCACTCCACTTTCCCTTCCTCTTTGAATACTGACCGAACTGAGACTGATAGGTAGTTCCGGTCGTCGTCATCTGGCTCTGGGATTGGGGATTCGCTGAAGAGTGCGATCCTCTTTCTGGCTGTATAGCCAACTCCATATCGAGGGCTCGGTTAAGGGCTTTTGCGTAAGTTAGTGTCACAGCCCCAAATCCCGAGGGACGGCAGAAGCCGGGCTGCGACTGGGGTTGAATTAAAGAAGCGGGGAAGAAGGGGACTAACTGAACTAAACATACATAGGAGACATCATACATTCTATGAACATGACTTTATTTACAAAAAGTAGAGTTAATGTCAAGGATTACTCGACGAAGTTCCCAAAAAGGTAAACTAGGTTATATTACAGAACTTATACCACAGTGTTTTACTAATATACATAACATCATAAGTTTAGAGTTTTGCAGCGGAAATGTGATTCATACTAACTAAAGTCTTCCTAAGACAACTTAATTCAAGCCTCGCCGCTTCCATCGCTTCAACCTGCACATTTAGAAAACATATGCAGGGCTAAGTACAAAAGTACTTAGTGGGCACGTTGCCGAAAACATATTCATAAGTATAAATAATCAGGCATTTCATAGTCGTAGCGCATCGGGGTTTTATTGAAAATGGCCCGTGTCTACTAAACATTTTCTGACTCATTTATATAAATTAGCTTGTACAAGCATTTTTCTGGTATGTTACGTTCAAATCTTGACCAATTCCTCATTCACCGTGGCTGGTTACCCCTCAACAGGATACCACATACACCACAGGTTACAAAGTGCACTAACTCTGGAAAGCACTTAATAGCTAACTCAGAGCCGATCGATAGTTAACATCCTAGAGGTTAACTAAAAATCTGGAAAACACGAATGTTAACTCAGATAGGTACAAGAGAACTCACATAAAATATTTAAACAGTTTATGCCATGATTATCACTTTGAAAACACGGTTATCAAAGCGATAAAGAAATACTTTCAGGTTGTGGAAAAACCCACATTTTATTTGTTATAGAATAAAAGCCCACCTTTATACTTTACAGAACTTATTACTCGTACTTTCGTCTTCTAGTCTTCCGTCCTTCCCTTACTCCTGAGTTCCTCCTTCATCATAAGATAAACATACTTTAAACTCGATCGTAAGTGATTAAAGGAAACGGAGATTGGAAATTTGGTTTTAGTCGTAATCTTTTTAGTTCTTTAGGCATTTGCACGCTATTAGATTCTTTTTGATTAAAATGGGACGAGACTTGAACAAATCTCGTTAGAACTTGAAAAGGTTCCTTACTCGACTCTTAGATCAGTAGAAAAGATAGTCGTTAACTCATTACGACTTAAATGATCGAAAGAAACAAAGTTGCGAAGAAAACAACTTAGGAAAATCAAGTTCTGAAAATTTACTGCGCATTACACTAGTTCTGGGGGCTGCCCAGAACAGAGCATTTGGAAACAGGGAAAGTACCCTGTTCCGTTAGAAAGCCTTGGAAGTCTAGTTTACTCTCCAATTTACGGATATCAAATCCGATAAACGAGCTAAGAGATATTACAGTTTTCGGGAAGAGTGGCAAAACTGCCGCGGCTAACCCTATCGGCTCGTTAGAAACGTCGTATGACTTCCTAGGTTCGTTCTATGTTCTCGTACTCAATTTCTCTCGAAATTTTATTCTCAAGGCAGTCAACACGTACTCTCATACGTGAAGAACTCCTTTTCAAAACTCGACTATAGACACGACGTTTAAGATCTCGTCGTTTCAACTAACCAATTACTATACCAAAAATCAAGTTAACATTTCTCGTTTCTATTTCTCGATTATAACTACAACTCGTCATTTAACATCTCAGACAAACATGTCGTCAACTGCAAAGTTGTTCTTTAATCAATAATAAGCATTATTATGTAATTAGAATCCTTACTCGACTTTTCGATTATTACTTACGTTCAATTGATCGTCTCTTACAAAATTTCCAAAGTTAACGGAATTCATTCATTTTCTACAACATTAATCATCATCTATCGTATATCATTAATACACATATCATAACCTTAATTCATTAATCAAACTCGACTTAATTCCCATACTTCGACTCTTACGTTTTTACATTATATTTTAGAAAATTCCAATTTAATTCCTATCATTAACTTATATCCTTAGGAACCATAATCTATCATCATTTCATCAATTAAAACAAACTTCATGGAACCCCTATTTCCTCATTAGAAATCGGTATTAACATATACTTAAGGGAGGGTGATTTCTTCTCCCATTAATCCATTAATATCGATTCTACTACTACTACCTCGATTATTATCCAATTACTAAACCAATACATCATTAATTTAAAAAAATCAAATAGTGAAACCCTAACCTAAATTTTCGGTCATTACTTAGATCTTAGGGCTTTTCATTCCTTTTTGTTTAATTCACCAATTAAACTACTCCTAAGTCTAATTAACCAACCAATTAAAGAATTAATACATCCTAATGCTAAGCCCCCAAAATTCGGTCATACATAGACTTAGGTTTCTTTGATTTTCTTTCAATTTTAACCAAAGAAATCAATACCTAATACTTCTATAGCATGAATTAAACTCAATTTGATCACTACATCAACACCATCCAGATCGGTCCATAGAAGAAATTAATAAATTAAAAAACTAATTGGATAGTTAAGAGACTAAGGAGATTACCTTGAACTTTAATGAAAGATGAAAGGAAATTGATGGAAGATGATGAACTTGGGAAAATCCTTGCAAGAACTTCAAGCTTTCTTCAATGGAGATGAAAGAAAAAATGAAGGGTGATGGAAAGGTGAAGGTGGCGGCAATGGGGGGTTTGGGTGGGTAGATGATGACAACTAATGGAATAGGAAAATGCAAGGTGGCTAATTTAATATAATTAGAACATTAGAAGACTAGTGAGTCATAAAGTGAAAAATAGAAAAAAAAAAATAATATCCTAATTGTTAATAATGGTGAAGTCGGCCAAGAGAGAAAAAATCTCTGCAAATACTGTGTTTTTCCAACTCATTACGATGTTACGGAAATCGATAAACGAAAAACGTATCTCGGCATATTATCGTCAAATTCCGACTTGACCATAAATTCCGACGTATTTTACTTACTCGGAAAGTAATATTAAAAATATAAATTCCGACAAAACCTCGGGACATCACAGTCCGAGTTTCGTCCGGAAAATCATAAAAACGAACTTTCTCGGGCGAGTTCATATCGCAATTTAGTGAATGTAAAAATTAGACGGTTTTCCGTTCTGAGTTCTAGAATTAAAAAGTTATCGTACGCGATAACCCTAAATACAGTAGTCATCTAACTGACTTCCGTATTTTATTTTCGGAAACGGATTTCACCGTTAGTCTTAGAATTTAATTTCATGAACTTAGGTGTCACAGCCCCAAATCCCGAGGGACGGCAGAAGCTGGGGTGCGACTGGGGTTGGATTAAAGAAGCGGAGAAGAAGGGGGCTAATTGACTAAACATATTTGACAAACATCGATAAATCATGAACAAGACTTGAATAAAAAAATAAGAAAGAGTTAATCCCTAAGGATTACTCGACAAAAGTATAATAAAGAAGCTAAGTTCATATTTACAGACTTAGACTACTGAGTATTGTTCAAAAGTACATCTCAAAAAGAAATACAAAGTTTGGCAGCGGAAGGGTTCTAACTAAGCATCCTATCCTTTAACTCAACATCAACCGTCGCCGCTCACCGTCTCTTCAACCTGCACATTTAGAAAACAATGCAGGGCTAAGTACAAACGTACTTAGTGGGCACGATGCCGAAATCATAATCATAAATATAGATAAATATGACATTTCATAAGCATAGCACATCGGGGTTTTATTTGAAAGAATCCGTGTCTACTAAACATTTTCTGACTTTTTCTCATAAATCACTCGCGCGAGCATTTTCTGACTAATGTTACGTTCAATCTTGACCAATTCTAATTCACCGTGGCTGGTACCCCTCAACAGGATATCACATACACCACAGGTTACAAAGTGCACTAACTCTGGAAAGCACTTAGCAGCTAACTCAGAGCCGATCGTTAGTTAATCTAATTAGACTAACTCTAAATATGGAAAACATGAATGTTAACTCAGATAGGTACAAGAGAACTCACATAAAACATAAAACAGTTCATGCCATAATATCACTTTGAAAACACAGATATCAAAGCGATAAAGAAAGATTTTCCGAGCATTGCTCGTTTTATTTTGTATATAAAAGCCCACCTTGATTTACAGAACTTAAAGCAAAAGCTTCCAACTTTGGATCTTCCGTCCTTTCTCTACAGTTGGCTTCCTCCTTCATCGTAAAATAAACATACTTAAAAACGGGTCGTAAAGATAATCAATTAAAGAGAATCGAAGAGGTTTTAGTTGTTTCATTCTTTAGGCATTTGCACGCTTACTAGATTCGTTTTACTTAAACGGGAAGCGAAACTCGTACCAATCTCGTTTAGAACTCGGAAGATCTCATACTCGACTCTCGGGTCAGTAGAGAAGGTAGTCGATATCTTAATACGACTTTAAAGATTAAAAGAAACTAAGTTGAAAAAATCAACTTAGGCGATTTACGTTTTAGTTCCTTAAACGATTTATGAAATTTCTCGTTTATTACTTCTTTAATGAAAAGATAAGATATAAGATCTCGACTAGTTTTCATCACTCAATGTCCTATACTTGACTCTAGGGTCAGTAGGGAGATATTCGTTAGATAAAACGGCTTAAACGATTGAAAGAAACTAAGTTGTGAACTAAACAACTTAGAAAACAAGAAACTGAAATTTTCACTGCGCAGTCCAGTAACTCTGGAGGCTGTCCAGAACAGAGAATTTGGAAACAGGGGATGAGCTTTGTACCATTGGAAACATTGGGATGTCTAGTTCGCGCTCCAATTTACGGATCACAAATCCGATAAACGAGCTGGAAGTTATTACAGTTTCCGGCGAGGGTCGCAAAACTGCCGCGAAAACCCTAATTGCTTGATAGGTTCGACGTATAACGTCTTAGGTTCGTTCTAAGCTCTCGTATTCAATTTTTTTAGAGACTGGACTCTCAAGGCAGTCATCACGTACTTCTGTACGTGACAAACTCCTTCTCAAAACTTGCTCAAAAGCACGACGTTCTAAACGTCGGATTTCAACTAACAAGTACTAAACCAACAAAAATTTCAAACGCGTTCTAGTTCTCGACTATAACTATAGCCCATATTATATCAACTCGAAAGCTTATTACGTCAACTAGAAAGTTGTTCTAAATTCCATCATAAACAATAATATCAAATTAGAATTCTCACCCGACTTCTCGATTATTAGTTACAACTAAATGTTCGTCTCTTACGCGATTTTTCAAAGGTTGTCGGATTTTATTCAAATTTTACGACGTTAAACTACGTCTAACGTGAAACACTTTCATGCATGCAAACATATCATAACATCATTATAACTCAACTTATAAGGTGATCTTTATCTCTTATGTTTCATTAAACATTTTTAGAAAATTCTCAATTAAATTCTATAATCAAATAACATTATTTACAACATAATTTAACCAACAATTCATCACTTTAAACAAACATGTGGAAACCCTTAATTACTCTATAAATTTCTGTTTTTATAAGGATGTTAAGGGGGTGATTTTCTTCCCCAATTAACTATATTTATTTACTAATCAACCTCTTATATCATCCATTAATCAATTGCAAAACAATTATCAACTAACATGCATAAACCCCTAAATTCAACTCAAATTCTAATTGAAATTTCACAAACACACATAGGGCTCTTGATTCCTTTTCATTCTAATCACTAATTAAACATCTATTAAACAAGAATCAATCATCAAAACAAGAAAATTAAAAATCCTACATACCCAAAAATTTCGGTACTAACATAGATATTAGGGTTCTTATTTTTGTTCCATTTTAATCCCTAATCATCCAATCTAATACATCTAATTTCATTATTCTAAGATCAAAACATCTATTCCAAAACTCCAAAATTTCGATCAAGAAGAAAAAGAAAAGAAAAGAAATCCAATTGGATAGAATTAAAGAGGAGATCATTACCTTAAGAATTAATGAAGAACTTAAGAGGTTTGAATGGATGGATTGTGACTTGTGTGATTTCTTCTTGTTCTTGGAGCTTGTCTTCAATGGGGGATGGAAGTGAAGAAGATGAAGATGGAGAGAGTGGTGCAGCCGATGGTGTGTGTGTTTGGGAGGAAAAGGATTGTTTTAATTTTGTTAACATACTTGATATGATGAAATGGTTTGAAAATGTGAAAAGTGAAGGTTAAGGTGTCAATTAACTAGACATGATCAAACATGCATGTTCCCCACTAAGGAGAAGTCGGCTGCCATGTGGCTTTTAGGAGGGTTACGGGTTTTTCCGGCGCGATCCGACGTTACGGAAAAACGAACGACGAAAAACGTTGCTCGGTATAAAATCGTCGCGATTTGATTTGACCTTAAATTCTAACGTATGATCTTAATTGGAAAATAAATTTACAAAATTTATTTTGACAAAACTCGGGACAACACAGTCCGAGTTTCGTCCGGAAAAACATAAAAACGAACTTTCTCGGGCGTGTTTGTATCGTGATTGCGTGAACGTAAAAATTAGACGGTTTTCGGTTCTGAGTTTACGAACTAAAAGCTTTTCGTACGCGTTAACTCTAAATACAGTAGTCGTCTAGCTGACTTATGTAATTTATTTTTAATAACGGATTCGACCGTTAGCCTTAGAATTCAAAAAAATGTAAACTTAGGCGTGCAAAGCCATTTATTGGGTTAACTTTAAAATTTTAAGAACGTAAGGAATTTACGGGGCATTACATTAGGCGTGCAAAGCCATTTTTATTATTAACTTTAAATTTTTAAGTCAGTACGAAATTTCTGGGGTATTACAGTCAAACCACTCTGACTGGAAAGAACTACTCGAATATCTTGCCTCAAACCCGTTCGAAACAGCTCGCACATTTTCTCGTCTGTGTATCAACCTTATCAGGCGTAAAACGAGCTAGCTCGCAAAACTCATGATCATACTTAGCTACACTCTTCTTCCCTTGCTTTAGATTGGCAAATTCATTTGCTTTCTGCTTGCGATAACTCCTCGGTACTTACTTCTCGTACAACGCTTTCTTGAATTGTTCCTACGTCAAATTATTATGCTCCTCAGGCGTATACGTCCTCTGTCTCGCTTCCCACCAATAGTCGACAGCTCCCTTCAATTGATACATCATACACTCAAGACGTTCGCGATCGTTGCATTGAAGAAATCGGAAAATTTGCTCGAGAGAACGAATCCAGTCTTCGGCTTCTGCCGGACTGCCTTTACCATCAAAGGTTGGGGGATTTTGGCGAAGAAATAATTCTTCTACTCGACGTACGTTTTGAGGGGGTGGGGAAGGATTTCGCTGACCCTCTTGCTCATCTCTAAGGTTTCTTACGTTTCTTCGTCTTGGCGGCATTCTAAAGAAATGCACAAGAAATTTTTTAAGCCACTCGGAAGGAACAATTTTATCTCACTCGAAACCTTTCTCGATTCTGAAATTATTTCCCTCTATTTAAAAGGAATATGATTCTCGATCGGTACTTATCAAAACATTAAAGAAAATCAACTCAAATAATTATTGCAAATAAAGCAATCATCTCAACTCACATATATCTCAATCAATTCATTCTCATCTCACAATAATCAATCATCATTGGCATATAATCACGTCATCACTCATATATATATATATATATATATGTGTATGTATTCTCAAACAAATATTCCTCAAACAAATATGTCCTAATCAAATATTTCTCAATCATCATCACATCATTGCTCACATATTCTTAAGTTAAATATTTCTAAAAAACTCGAAATAAATATTTCTCAAAACTCTAACAATCATTTCTCAAAACTCAAAGCAATCATGCACTCAAATAATAACATTATTTCGGCTCATATATACCTCATCATCCTTCACTCAAACTTTATTATTAATTGCTAAAGAATAGCTTATCCATTTTACTAAACTCTTATCTCAATACTCGTCCTAATCTCAATCATCATTTAAGGAATCTCAAGTGCTCGGATTAATTTAATTACTCGGGAGACTCAAAGTTGATTTTAAACAGCGTATCAGCTGCTTTTTATTTCACTCGTTAGCGGCCTCTTCTGAGGACTTACTACATAATAGGGGAGTTAATATTCACATCGGAAAAGATATCCCTCATGTCGATACGACGATCACTACTCAAATAGAACTACCCGATCTCTCACATCACGTTCGATCTTATTTAGCTAACCAAACCTTAAGGCTCGAATATTTACATCAAAACGATAAAGAAAAGAGTTCGACTCTCAAACGTAAAGATAAAGATTGTTCGATGTTTTTCCACAACTTTCTTGAACTGATTCTAAACGTTAGAATCATCTTCACTCGGTCCATGATCATCATAGTGCTCTTCATCAGTGTTTTCCTCTCCTAGGTTCTCCTCTGAATCCTCCTCGGGATCCTCTTCCTCCTCTAGATCCTCCTCGGGATCCTCTTCCCCCTCTTCCTCCACCTCGGCTCTCTCTCATTCAAGATATTGAAACGTGCAAGCTTGGCTGCCCTCACGCCCTCTTCATAGTCTTGGAGAGTGTAGTTGACTGTCTCCTAAGCATTCGTCATCTCTCTCGTGTCCTCGTCTTTGAAACGAGCATCCACGTCCTCTAACTCGGACTCAACCCATGGGGGTGTCAAGGGGCGATCTTCGATACGACGGATGTATGATGCTACATCGGCAGGGGTGCCAAACTGAGACTCATAATCTTCTTCGACCCTCACGACAGGAGTAGGGGCAAACATATATGGAGTTGAAAAGAAATCGTTTGGCAGGGCTTCTGAGATAACCGCTGCCCACGGTCGCTTCGACTGTTTGCTCCCCATCATACTCATCATTGTTGCCGTCACTGGTACGTGCTGGCCTAGAAGGCTCGGCTACGGGCTGAATCGGCGAAGGAGTGCGATAACGATGCATATACTCGGCAAACTGGTCATCCAAGGGCAATGGGATTCCATTGGGATCATGATAACCATTTGGCTGCAGAGCTGACGAGCTAGATGTGGAATAAGGATCATAGGCTCGAAGAGGAAGTACACCACTCGAATAAGGGTAATCCTGAAAAGCAGCTCTGGGGCTCTGGCTCAACGCGAGGAGGTGTAGGAATACGAGGTGGAACTGGGCCATCTTGAAGAATAGGAGGGGGACTACGAACAAAACCATTCGGCATAACAGGGAGGTCATCATCATAAGGCTCTGGGGGAGGTGCACCGTACTGCATGAACTGACCGGATTTCATGGAGATAAATGCATTGATGTCACCGTAAAGAGTGTCGTCGAGATAACGGTGTCCTAAAAACCGAGGAACAAGAGACGCTGCCCACTCACGCCACTCACGGGGTAACGCCTGACTCAGATGGATTATTCTATCTAACACTCCTATGTCCATGTACTGGACCTTTCCCCAAATTTTGTGGTATCGTGCTAGAAATTTCGCGATAGACTTGCGGTGCATTTTTCTCACATGCAGGTACTCCTGTATTCACTCACGGTCGGCCATCTCATTCTCGCTTCCCATAGGGGTATTATCACTCAAGGTACTGGGCAATTCCATTTCTCGTAATTGTTTGCACAAACGTTCCATCCCTTTCGATTTTTCCACATCAACGCATTAGGGAAAGCATTCTAAAGCAGTCTAGTTATTCAACTAATTAATAAGCTTTTATCACTAGATGAGCTCAAATAATAAATAACTTCATAACTCATAAATCTCAAATTCTCAAAATCTCAATAACTCAATCATCACTTCAAACTCAAAAAGCTTTAGGAAAATAAAGCGTACCTGGTTGCTGGATGAGATGGGGGATTGCTTGGTGTGTTACTGACTCAAATAACTCTAGAAAATAAATTTAGACTCAACTCATCAAGGAAAGTTAGACTTCAAAGCAGACAAAACCTACTCTGATACCAACCTATCATACCCCGACTCCCGAGGTGCGACGTATGCGGAACACTAACACTAATAACCATCCATCAACTCAACTCAATAAGGGGATCATGCTCGGGAACAAGGGAATATTGACTGAAAGCGATAACAAATAAGAACATGCTTCCAAGTCACTACTAAAAACTTCCAACGAGCATAGTTAATTTACATCTCAACTCAAAATGGCATAAGTATTTCGAATTCTCAAAAATACGAACCAACAAAAACTTTTAAAATGTATCGAGCACATTGCTCTTATCCAACAGAATATCAAAATATAGTTTCAAAGTATATCAACAGGCATCATTTCTCAAACATTATTGCAGCGGAGACTCGACTCAATCCCAAACAACTACATGTATGAAGACATGCAATTGCCAGTCAACTTTCGACTCAAAACAACACACCACCAAGCTGCCCGCTCCATTCTCATCCTGCTAACCTGCACGTTTAGAAATACATGCAGGGTTGAGTACTTCGTACTCAGTGAACACATGCCAAAAACTTTGAAACTTGCTCTTAGAGCTATATCAATTGAACTTGCCTTGCCGTAGCATCACAGGTATTTATGCAATGAAAACAGTTTAACTTGTGAATGCAAAATCATTTTCTTTTTAAATAGACTGCAGTCATTTTTACTCAAACAGTATGTATCATCTACCACATTCTCTCTCTCTATGCCGAGAAGTAGGCCTCCTTCTCGAACACTGTGACCGGCCCAACCGAAGCAAGGCTCACAGTCACCTCAAATAATTCATATACCACACGTGGGTTTCCTGCCTTTCACAGGACAATAATATCTCATTTAAGCAGATGATAAATCATACCAAACTCAAATTCACATAAAACAGCAAGTCAATTGAATTTAAAACTCACATCATAATAATACTCAATAACCAAATAACGAGAGCATTCATCGGAGTTTTGGTTTTAGAAAAGCCCACCTGTCTTCCGAAGACTTAGCTAGGCGGCTTACTCGTGAAAGTCCTCGCTACTTGTTCGTCCCGCTCGGTCCTTCATAAATCGACATCGATAAAGAAATAAGACTCGATGCGTTAAGACATAAAGTAGATGTTTGTCTCGACTGGAGGACTTCTACTTGACTCGGGTCTCTCTAATCTTATTTTATCTTTTCTAAGTTGATCTCTTTCTCGACTTTCTCGTTCTCGATTCTCGACTCTACTCGGTTACTAATTACCTCATCTCGTACTCTCATTCTAAATCATTAATTATCAATCGATAAAGAATTTCTCGACAATTAATAACATAATATTCATCTCAACTTCATTTCTCGAATTTTTACTCGCATTTTCAACTCAACTAATGTCATATCAAATTGTTCACGTCATATCAATTATATCTTATGCAAGCATTCTCAACAATTTGAACAATTCATTACATCAAAATCGAAATGTTAACATTTCACTCAAGCATATAGATTCAATCAACATATTATAACTCAATTCGGTTTAACTTCAAGTCACATTAACAATTACTAGACATTACTCGACTCTAGTTCTTGAAACGACGTTAACTTCAATATTATAAAAATAAACTCTCGTCTTTTTAAATAAAATTCAATTAATAAGAATTCTTTTCAATTATAAACTCAAATATTCATTTAATATGTAATACCCCAGATATTTTCTTACGACGAGAAATAAAAAATTTCAAATTAATTAAGGTTTTGCACGCCTAAGTTAAGGATTTTCAATTCTAAGACTAACGGTGAAATCCATTTCTGAAAATAAATTCCAGAAGTCGGTTGAACAACTACTGTATTAGGGTTTTCGCGTCCGATAAAATTTTCGCCTGAAAACTCAAATCGAGAAACCGTCTGATTTTACATTCACTCTTTTTGCGAGACGAGTAAGTTAGTAAAAATCTGTTTTTATTATTTTTCCGGACAAAATTTGGAATGTGATGTCCCGACTTTTTATCAGAATTAGGAAAACGAATTATGCTTTCCGAGTAAGAGATTTATTTCTAATCTAACGGTCTAATTAGATTTCGTCAAAAACGTAACCGTCTAAGAAATTATTTCTTGATTTTTAATACGTCGTATTAGACCCGAAAACGAGATATTCTGGCCTTAAAAATGCCACCTAAACCGCCACCTTACCCCCCATGACTCACACCTTGTTAGTCATCCTACTTTAAGAGATATTATCTAAATCATAACACCTCATTCATTCTTCTTCACCCCACTATTACCCCCCCCCCCCCATGTCTTCTCTCTCACTTTTCTTCCAATGTTAAGAGTTCTTCAAGCTTTCAAAGCTCCACAAGTTCGTCATCTACCGATCAATCTTAGTTCCGAGTCCATAAACATCAAGGTAAGAACTTCCTCTACGGATTAAACCGAACAAAAACTTCTTCCCATCAACTTCATTTTTTTGAAAAAAATAGAGATAAAATAGGATGATGTTCTATGTTTAATACATGTTATAGATGCATAGAATTGGATTTCCATGGTTGGATTTAAGAAGAAATCATCCTCTTAATTATTTTTGTGAATACCGAAATTTTAATGGATTTAGGGGTTTTATGTAGTTCGATTTTCTTGATGTTTGATTGATGGATTAGTGTTCTATATGATGTTAGATGACTACATGAATTAATTTGGAATTTTATAAAAAATAAAAATAGAACTGTAAGAGAGAAAGAATCAATGAGTTGGTATAGTATATGTTATGATTTTCATGAAATGTTAATAAAAATGAGATGTAGTATGCATGTGGATGACTATATAATTTATTGGAATTTTTCTAAAAATAAAATGAAGATCGTAAGAGACGAAAACCCGACAATAATTTGAGACTCATTAATGTTTTGAGTGTATGATTTACGTATTAGTGATTCTTGATAGATAATGAACGATTTTGTAAAGTTTGAACGAAATCGGAGAACGTCGGATTTTCGCTAAGAGGCGAAGAATCGTCGATAAGTCGAGAATGAATAATGATTTAGGTCTATGATTCGAATATATGATAATCTTGTTAGTTAATGATCGTAACCGGAAAATTTGAACGAATTCTAAAAAGATTGGAATTTCTCTAAGAGACGAAGAAACGATATTAAACGTCGATAGAAAAGTCGAATAAGGAAAACCAATTTGTTATTAATGATTGTTATTGATAAACGAATGATATAGTAGTATACGACATTTCCATCCGAGATACGAGATGTTATGAGTTATAGTTTATAAACGAGAAGTTGAAATAGAAATTAAATTTGAATTGAATTTGGTATAGTAAATGATTAGTTGAAAAAGACGAGTAATTATACGTCGAGTTTTTAATCAAGAAATGTGAAGGAGTTCATGATGAATGATTGTTCGTATTTACTGCCCTGAAACAGAAATTTCGTGAGTATATAAGTGGTTTAACATAAACCGAACCTAGAAAGTCGTGCGTCGAGTTAACGAGCACTAGGGTTCCACGCGGACTGTTTTGCGATGTGTTACGGAAACTGTCATAACTTTTAGCTCGCTTAACGAAATCGAGATCCGTAAATTGGAGAGTAAACTAAACACCCGTGACTTTCTTTTGGTACAAGGCAAATCCCCTGTTTCGCAGGAACCTGTTCTGTATGAACTCCAGAAACTCTGCTTTGTGCAGAAACCTATGTAAACCTAATTTCTTAAGTTGAATCCGTTTCGACTTCGTTCCGTATGATCTTCTAAGTCGTTATAAGTTATCGACATCCATTTACCTACTGACCTAAGTGTCAAGTAATGAGCCGAGTCAGTTTATAAACGAGAATTGATCGAGTCTCGTTTATTCGTTAATCAAAAGAATATAGTTAATGTGCAAAGGCCTAAAAGACTTAACAGATTCCGAATTTCTATTTTCTTTTTAACATCTCGACCAAATACTAAAGTGTGATTATTTGTGTTCAAAGAAGAAGGACGTCGAGATTAGAAGACAGGATGGAAGACAGAAGGTTAAAGTTTGTTCTGTAAACGTTTGAGGTGGACTTTTCTATCAAAATAAAATGAGCGTTGCTCGAAAGTGTTTACTTACTGCTTTAATAAGTGTGTATTAAAGTAACTATCAGTGCATAATGAATTGTTTTATGTGAATTCTCTTATGCCTCTCTGAGTTAGCCCACAGAGTGCTATCCAGAGTATTGGATTCTGAGTTAGTCCACAGAGTGCTATCCAGAGGGACAAATTCTGAGTTAGCCCATAGAGTGCTATCCAGACAATCGGATTATGAGTTAACCTAAAGTGTGTTATCCAGAATTAAGTTTACAGCAGTATAAGTCTTACGAATGTTTATGAAAAAATGCCTGATTAATCTATACTCTTGTGAGTTGTTTTCGGCAATGTGCCCACTAAGTGCTTTATGTACTTAGCCCTGCATGTTTGTTTTTAAATGTGCAGGTTGAGTGACGAAGGCGGAGGAGGTTGAGTAAAGGTCGTACTTAAGGAAGTAAAGTTTAGTTGAGCCTCGATTTCACATTTGATATGTGATATCATTCTACGTTTTTCCGCTGCAAAATAACTCTCTTATTGATGTTAATCTTTTTGGTTTAAGTTGTTCATACTTTAAACCTAGTCTTCTCTGATCACAACTTTGTCGAGCGATCTTTCGAGATTGACTCTCTTTGGTCTAATAAGAATCAGTTCATAGTATTTTTACCTCGATTATAGATGTTAATTTATTCGTTTATTCATTCATTCCCCCTTCTTCCCCGCCTCTTTAATCCAATCCCTAGTCGCACCCCGGCTTGGCCGTCTCTCGGAATTTGGGGCTGTGACATAATATTTCTCGACTCAATATACGACATTATTTCAAAATACGTCGTCTTTACTCGAATACATATGCATATACGTGTTCGTACTATTATTTTATTATCTCATTTTAAACTCTTATTTAATTTAATCTCGACTTTTATCCTCAACTCATGACTCGATTTTTAACTCATCAATCAAGACTCGGTAACTTCCTCGACTCTTTTTCAAATTAAAATGATTTGAAAATCAAACTCAATTTTTTTACTCACGCATCCTCAATCAATCAATACTTGACTTATTAAAAATAAACAAGCATTTAAACACTTCATCAATTAATAACTCGACTCTCAATCACATTACTCTTATTAATTTTTTTCTCGTCTCTTAATATTTCTCATTTTAATTTAATGATTAAACATTAAACTTTTTACTCGATTTTAATATTTAATTAAACAACTCTCGCTCGACTCTATACTCATAAACTCCTCTTACTCAACTCAATTCTTCGCAAATTATTATTTGCTTAACTCGACTTAACTCTTCGAATTTTTATTTATTAATTGATCATCAAAGCTCGACTCGACTCTTTATTCTCTTACTCCATCATTTCTTAATTTAATAAGAAATTATCATTTTAATTATTTTATTTCTAACTTCAATATTTATCTTTATTTTAAAACTCCTCGACTAAAAAATTAAACAAGTAACTAACTCGACTTGATTAAATTTCTCACTCAATTTCTCATGTTCGACTTCTTCTAATTTTTTTTCTCTTATAAAATAATCATTTATCATTTTTTTCTTTCTTTCTCGTTCAATTGAATGTCTTAACTTCAACTAACTCGACTCGCATTTTATACTCGACTTCCAACTCTATTTCTTTAACTCTAACTCTTCTTTTATTACTTCTCGATTATTTCCTCCTCTTAATCTCAAAAATTAATTTCTCGATTTACTCTTCCTCTTAAACTCTAATTATTAAATAACGAAATTATTTTCCTTTATTTTCTCAACTTAATGACTTATCATTAATTTAATGATTTTTCTCTTTTTATTTTCTCTTTAATTTTATTCTAAAAAATTATGAATATTTTATTCATTAAATAATTAATTAATTTCTTTTAGAATTAATTTTAATGATATTCAAATCTTCAAGATTTCACCAAGAACACCTAGAACACACACTAGGCATTTCTTCAAATCTTCAAAAAGTTATAATGTCACAACCCCAAATCCTGAGGGACGGCGAAACCGGGGTTCGACTAGGGGTTGGATTAAAGAGGCGGGGGAGAAAGGGGGATAAATGAATAAACACAATAACTAACAACAATAAACAAACTAATTATTATGAACTGACTTCATTTAATAAAAAAAGAGTCGATCACGAAGGATCGCTCGACATAGATGTTTCAGAGTAAACTCGGTATTAAGTACGAGACTTAACCAAAAGGATTTATAAATCAAAAAGAAATAGTTTTGCAGCGGAAAACGTAGAACTTAAACACTGATCTTCTTTCCTATGTACAACTCTACTCAACCTCCGCCGCTTCCATCACTCAACCTGCACATTTATAAACACATGCAGGGCTAAGTACAAAAGCACTTAGTGGGCACATTGCCGAAAATCATATCATAAGAGTATGGATTAATCAGGCATCTCAATAAGTAACGCATCGGGGTCTTCGTCAAAGGCCCGTGCCTACTAAACATTTTTCTTTTCATAAACATAGCTGATCAGCATTTTTCTGTTGTTACGTTCAACTTGCCCATTTTAACGCCGGGGAAGAGTTAACTTCTTCCGCGCACATTCCTCACCGTGGCTGGCTAACCCTCAATAGGGTACCACACACACCGGCTACCGTGTACACTAACTCTGGAAAGCAGTCGGCTAACTCAGAGTCCGATCGATTTAGTTAGCAGTCGGCTAACTTATAATTCTAGAAAGTAGTCGGCTAACTCAGAATGGCACAAAGGAACTCACATAAAACAAATCATTTTATGCACTGATAATCACGTTGAAAACACACCTATCAAAGCAGTAGATAAATATTTTCGAGCATCGCTCATGTAATACCCGGCGTTTCTGTTCCGTCGAGAAATAAAAAATTTCAAATTAATTAAGGCTTTGCACGCCTAAGTTAAGGATTTTCAATTCTAAGACTAACGGTGAAATCCGTTTCTGAAAATAAATTCCATAAGTCGGTTGAACAACTACTGTATTAGGATTTTCGCGTCCGAAAAAATTTTCGCCCGAAAACTCAAATCGAGAAACAATCTGATTTACATTCACTCTTTTTGCGAGACGAGTAAGTTAGTAAAAATCCATTTTTATTATTTTTTCCGAACAAAATTTGGACTGTGATGTCCCGACTTTTTCTCGGATTTTGAAAACTGAATTAGATTTTCCGAGTATGTGATTTATTTCTAATCTAACGGACGAATTAGATTTCGTCGAATACGTAACTATCTAAGAAATTATTTCTCGACTTTTATAACGTCGTTCTAGACTCGGAAACGAGATATTTCCAACATTTTTGGCACGCCCAAACGCCCCTTAACGAGTCATTCCCTTTGTTGGAGATATTTTATGACTTTATGGAATAGTATAAGCTTAATCATCTCTCTCTCTCTCTCTCTCTCTCTCTCTCTCTCTCATTTCTCTCTCAAATTCCTCCATTGAAGATATCTCCTTCAAGCTTTCTCAAGCTCACAAGTCTCCCGTCTACCGATTGATTTCATTTCCGACTTCATATTTCGCAAGGTAGGAGTTTCTTCTACGATATGAACCGAACAAAAGCTTGATTCCATCATCTTTATTTTTTTCGAAACATAGGAGGTGAAGAAGCATGATGATTCTTGTTTATTTCATGTTCTAGTATGCTTAAGAATAGATTTTATGGATCAAATCATGAAGAAAATCATCCCTCCCCTTAATCTTGTTAACACCGAAATTTTTAGTAGTTTTAGGGGTTTTTCGTAGCTCGATTTCTTTGATGTTTGATTGATGAATTAGTGATCTATGTGATGTTAGATGACTTCATGAATTAATTTAGAATTTTATAAAAATAAAAATGAAAGTGTAAGAGAAGAACAAGTGATGATTTGAATGAGTAGATGATATGATAATCATGAATGGATAATAGAAATGGTATGTAAGATGTTGGAGGATGATAATATAATTAATTGAAATTTTTCTAAAAATAAAATGAAAATCATAAGAGACGAAAGTCCGTCGATAAGTTGAAGCTCGATAATGTTTTTAGAATATGGTTTACATATTAGTGATGCTTGATAGATAATGATCGATGTTGTAAAATTTGAACGAAAACGGAGAACGTAGGATTTTTGTTAAGAGACGAGCAATCGTCGATAAATCGAGCATAAGTAATGATTTAGGTTTGTGATTCGAACCTATGATAATCTTGTTAGTTGATGATCGTAACCGTAGAATTTGAACGAAATCTAAGAAGATATGAATTTCGTTAAGAGACAAAGAAACGAGATTAAAAGCCGATAGAAAAGTCAAATAAGGAAAACCAATTTGTTAATATTGATTGTTGTCGGTTGATGAACAAGTTTGTGGTTGACGACATTTCCATCCGAGATACGAGATAATATGAGTTATAGATTATGAACGAGAAGTTGTTGAATGAAATAGGAATTGAAAATTGAATTGGTTTAGTAAATGGTTAGTGGAAAAAGGACGAGGTTATGCTCGTCGTTTGTTTAATCAAAAGACGTGATTGTGTACCCGATTAAGGGACATGCATGTAGACTGTATTGAGATGAAAATTTCGTAAGAATAAAAGTGGAATCGCATAAACCGAACCTAGAAAGTCGTGCGTCGAGTTAACGAGCACTAGGGTTCCACGCGGACTGTTTTGCGATGCGTTACGGAAACTGTCATAACTTTTAGCTCGCTTAACGAAATCGAGATCCGTAAATTGGAGAGTGAACTAGACATCTGTGGATTTCTTTTGGTATAAGATACATCCCCTATTTTGAAGTACCCTGTTCTATATGAACTTACTGACCTGTGCAGAAATTTCCAAAACTTGATTTCTTAAGTTGAATCCTTTTTAACTTCGTTCCTTGTGAACTTCTAAGTCGTTATGAGTTATCGACTTCCTTTTATCTACTGACCTAAGTGTCTAGTAATGAGCCAAGTCAGTTTATAAACGAAAATTGATCGAGTCTTGTTTATTAGTTAATCAAAAGAAAGTAGTAAAGTGCAAAAGCCTAAAGGCCTAAAAGACTTAACCGATTCCGAATTTCTGTTTTCTTTTTAACGTCTCGACCAAATACTAAAAGTGTGATTATTTGCGTTCAAAGAAGGAGGACGTCGAGATTAGAAGACAGGATGGAAGACAGAAGGTTAAAGTTTGTTCTGTAAACGATTGAGGTGGGCTTTTCTATATAGAAAATAAAATGAGGGTTGCTCGAAAGTGTTTACTTATTGCTTTAATAAGTGTGTATTAAAGTAACTATCAGTATGAATTGTTTTATGTAAATTCTCTTATGCTTCTCTGAGTTAGCCCACAGAGTGCTATCCAGAGTTTTGGATTCTGAGTTAGCCCACAGAGTGCTATCCAGAGATTCCAACTAAACGATCAGATTCTGACATAGTCCACAAAGTGCTATCCAGAGGGACAGATTCTGAGTTAGCCCACAGAGTGCTATCCAGACGATCGGATTCTGAGTTAACCTTCAGTGTGTTATCCAGAATTAAGTGTACAACAGTATAAGTCTTACGAGTGTTTATGAAAAGATGCCTGATTAATCATTACTCTTGTGAGTTGTTTTCGGCAATGTGCCCACTAAGTGCTTTATGTACTTAGCCCTGCATGTTTGTTTTTTTAAATGTGCAGGTTGAGTAACGGGAGCGGCGGTGGTTGGTGTTGAGTTAAGAAGTCATATTTAGAATAAAGAACTTATATCCAACTTTATGTTTTCCGCTGCCAATCTTTTTGAAGTTAATATATATCTATCTGTTGGGTCTAAGCCCGTACAATGAACTCAGTTCCTCTTTGAACAACTTGTCGAGTGATCCTCCGAGATCAACTCTTTCTTTTAAATGAAGTCTTGTTCATAGAAGTTATTCTATTATTAACGTCTGTTTATTCGTTCATTCTTATTCATCCCCCTTCTTCCCCGCCTCTTTAGTCCAACCCCTAGTCGCACCCCGGCTTGGCCGTCCCTCGGGATTTGGGGCTGTGACAGCTCATTTTATTTGATATATAGAAAAGCCCACCTTAATTGTTTACAGAACAAACTTTAACCTTCTGTCTTCCGTCCTGTCTTCAACTCCAACTTCCTCATTTTATCGCAAATATTCAAACTTTAGTCATCGGTCGAGACGATTAAAGAAAAAGAAATCGAATTTGGTTAAGTCTTTTAGGCCTTTGCACTTTTAACTAGTCTTTTACTAAACAAAATGAGACTCGATCACATCTCGCTAAAAACTGACTTAATTTTCTTATGCTCATAACATCAACTAAATAATCAAATAAAATTTCTTCCTCCATACTCAAAACTCACGGCACAAACTCAAAAAATTAAGGCATGCATTTTCTCAATTTTCATGCATATATATAATCATTCAAATCATGCTTATAAACATATATAAAGCATTAAATCAACAATAAATCAAGAAATCAAATTTTTCCTCCTCTTGCCCTAAAATTTTTGGCTTCTACCAATTTTTAGAGCTTTTGATTTTCTTTCTCTTTTAATCCATAGATTAATCACTAGGCTTGATTTCCTATCGATTTCCTTACTCGAATCTCACATCGAATCTCATATCGAAATCCCTTGTTTACCTATGCATAAATTTAAACATGCATGCATCTTCTCTTTAGGGATTATAGATTACAAACATACAAGTAATCAAATGATTTAACCTACTTTCAAAAGATTAAATCGAAGCTTGTCTCTTGATGATGGTGGAACCGAAAATGAAGGCTTGAGGCTCAAGTCTCTAGCTTCGAATTTCCTTGGTGGATTTCATCTTGAATCCTCAAGAAAAATAAAACAAGAATTGTTCATCTCCTCAAAGGCATGGGTGCCGAAAATCATGAAGGAATTTGAGATGATTTTTGCATGGATTCAAACTCAAAACTTGAAGGATTATTACCTTTTTAATTAAAGTTGGAAGACTAGAGAGGATGATGATGAAGATCTCTTGAACTCTTGAAAGCTTGAAGCTTGAAGATGGAGCTTCAATGGTGGATTTTCTCACTATGTGTGTATGTGTGTGTGTCACGGCTAGAGAGAGGAAGATAGGAGAGAATATTTCTCTTGCTTCTTTGATCATTCACGTGAGAGAGAGAGAGTTTGAGGGACAGATGAGATAAGATGCATAAACTTAACTTAGCTTCTTGGCTAAGATAGAAAGATTTTAACCAAGTTAAATGAATATAATCATGATATTCCTTCTAGGGTAGAAAATAGGCACCCTAGGGAGAGAGATTAGGGAGAGAGAAATGGTGATGTCGGCTGGAGAGATAAGGGAGGAGAGAGATATTTTTATTTTCTGGCATAATTTTACCCGGTTGAAAAAGTTTTCCGGATGAAAATACCCGTATTATTTCATTTCTACTGAAAACGGCTCTAATCTCTCCTCGTCTCGTTTCCGACATTGAAAACACCTCGACCCTATCTCATGTCTCACGAAATAAATCAAGGAACCCAAATATCTAATTTTTAGGTTAAAATTCCAAGTAACGAAGAAAAACCTAAAAATCATTCGGCTAATTAATCCGTTAAGGACTAAACTCTTAGAGTTTTCTCATATGATCTCGGATGAGCTTCTAAATTATCTCAAAGATCTTAGAATTAATTCTAGACTCAAAAGACACTAATTAGGTCTTATTCTGAGTTCGTCGGTGAATAGTGTTTTCTCGGTTCTCGTCACTATTCACTGAAAAATAAAAGTTCTCAGATTTCACTGAAAATCATACTCATGCTCAAACTCATATAAATAAACTCAATCAATACATCATATACTCGGTCGAATAATCGAAACGAGAAAAACTCACGTCAAAGCACACAAGGGCATTTTAGTCATTTCAAGAAAATATCTTTTCTTGAAGCATCTCATCACTCAAAACTCATTAATTAAGCATTTAAACTCATTTTTAAACGCACTTAAGGGCTTATGAAAGTTCGGGGTATTACATTTAAAGGCTAAAAATAAAGTTCAAATGTGAAAACAAAAGTACAAAGTCAAAAGATTAAATGTACAAAAATGTGATGGTTGCATTTAACTAACAAGTATGACTATACAACTATCTATTAACGAATCTGAAAAGTTAGATACAACTAAAAAAAAAGCAGTATTTCGTTACAGCACAAAAAAATTATCCATTTACAGGATAATAAAAAAATAAAGATCAACAGAGATCAATAAGCAACAGATCCAAATAGATAAATAAGGGATCAACACAGATAGATAAACAATAAGAATTAAAAAAAAACCAAAAAGAAAGGACATTTTGTTACAACACAAATAGGTAAATGTCAAAGGTATTACATTTTGTTATAGCACAAATATTCGAGCGCATCCATTACAGAAACAAAATAACATATGAACCACCAAAATGGATAAATATTTACAGTGGCAACCAAAAAAACTAGATATATGAACAAAAACATCGACACAATTTACAAAAAAAAAATACTAAAAACGAATATATACAAAGATCTAAAAGAAAGATCAAGAAATGATGAATCCTTAGTTGAAAGACTTACCAGAATAATTGGTCGGAGCAAACAGATTTGTCGGCGGCAGGAAAACCCTAAAAGAAAAATCGGTGTAATAGAGAGGGAAAAAATGGTAAGAGATAGAAGATAAACAAGAAAATCTGAAGAAGAGATGAAAATGAAGAAAAAGAAACATTGTTCACCGGAATAATTACTACAACAACGACAAGAGTTGCAGAAAGTGAAATTGAGACGGCTCGCTCAATTGAATTGAAGGAGTTCAGCGAAAGAATTAGAGAGAGAGAATGAGCAGGAAAAAAAAAAGAGAAAAGGTAAAAGATGAAATGAAAAGAGGGGATAAGATGTGAAATAAAATTAGTATTGGAGGGTAAAAAAGACAAGAAGTGCTAAAAATTAAAAGAACTATGAGGAGTGCTAAAATTAAAAAAAAAAAACTATAAGAAAAGTGCTACTTTTAGGGATTTTTTCAAATTATTTTACTATTTTTTTGTCACAATCCCAAATCACGAGGGACGATAAAGCCGGGGTGCGACTAGGGATTGGATTAAAGAAGCGGGGAGGAAGGGGGAATAAAATAAATAAACACAATAACTAAACAACAACTGATATCTATGAACAGACTTTATTAAAAAGAAAGAGAGTCGACCTCGAAGGATCGCTCGACAGAGTTGTTCTCAAAAGAAACTAAGTTCAAAGTACGGGACTTAGACCCAAAAAGATAAACATTGACACAAAAAGAGTTTGGCAGCGGAAAACGTAGAACTTGACACATTGTTCTTCTTCCTATTTACAATTCTACTCAACCTCCGCCGCTCCCGTCACTCTACCTGCACATTTTATAAAATATATGTAGGGCTAAGTATAAACATACTTAGTGGGCACAGTGCCGAAAACATATCATAAGCTTATAAATTAATCAGGCATTCTCAAAGTAACACAACGAGATTTTTCTTTCAAAGACCCGTGCTTACTAAACATTTTCTTTTCATAAATAGCTTGCAAGCATTTTTCTGACTGTTGTTACGTTCAACTTGCTCAACTTCTGTTTCAACGCCGGTGGAGAGTATACTTCTCCCACGCACGTTCCTCACCGTGGCTGGCTACCCCTTAACAGAATACCACGCACAACGGCTACCGTGTACACTAACTCTGGATAGCACTCTGTGGGCTAACTCAGAATCCGATCGGTTAGTTGGTAACTCTGGATAGCACTCTGTGGGCTAACTCAGAACCCGATCCTCTGGATAGCACTCTGTAGGCTAACTCAGAATCCGATCGAACCAACACAGAAAGGCACAAAAGAACTCACAAAAACAAATTCTTTTATGCACTGATAATCAATTTGAAAACAAACTTATTAAAGCAGTAAGTAAACATTTTCGAGCATCGCTCCTTTTATTTGATATATAGAAAAGCCCACCTTAGGTGAATACAGAACTAAAACACAAGCTTCCGTCTTTGATCTTCCGTCCTATCCTTGACCTCGACTTCCTCCTTTTATCGCAAATAATCACACTTTAGTACTTAGTCGCAACAATAAAAGAAAAGAATTCGAATTCGGTTAATACTTTTAGGCCTTTGCACTTTAACTAATCTCTTTCGATTAATGAAGAAACGAGACTCGAACATTTCTCTTTTAGAACTAACTCGGTTCCTTACTCGACATTTAGGTCAGTTAATAACGGAAGTCGATAACTTATAATGACTTAGAAGTTCTCAATGAACTAAGTTAAAAAGAATTCAACTTGAGAAAATAGGTTTTGAACTTCTCTGCACAAGATAGTATTTCTGGAATTCATACAGAACAGAATTCTGTGAAATAGGGGATGAATTTGGTACCAAAAGAAAGATACGGATGTCTAGTTTACTGTCCAATTTACGGATCTCGATTTTGTTAAGCGAGTAGGAAGTTATGACAGTTTCCGTAAAGGGTCGTAAAACAGTCCGAGTTAACCCTAATCCTCGATAAAACTCGACGCACAATTCCTTAGGTTCGATCAATGCTATACAACCTTTATGCTCACGAAATTACTATCATTTTACAGTTAAGACACATATTCCTTAATCGCGAATACCTTCACGTCTCTTGATTAATAATATGACGAGCACTTTCTCGTCTTTTCCAACTAATCAATTACTAAACCAAATTCCAATTCAAATTCGATTTCAATCTTCTAACTTCTATATTCATTTCTCGAATGAAAATATCACCAACTACAATCTTATTTATTTACCAACATTAAACACTAATATCAAATTAGTTTCCTCAATCGACTTTCCTATCGACAATTAAACTCGTCTCTTCGTCTCATACTTAAAACTCAACTTTCTTAGAATTCGTTCAAATTTTCTAATTACGTTCATTAACTACTAAGATTAGCGAATATTCAAATCAAAAACCTATATCATTATCTATACTAAACTTATCGACGATTCTTCGTCTCTTACTAAAAATTCAATATTCTCAGAATTCGCTCAAACTTTCCAATTACGTTCAACAACTACTAAGATTTACCAATATGAAAACCATATACTCAAATTATTATCGAATCTTAACTTATCGTCGGTTCTTCGTCTCTTACAATTTCTATTTTATTTTTAGAAAAATTCAATTAAATTATATGATGAACTACATACTTACTAAATCTCAATTATATCATCATATCATCCAAATCATAACAATTACTCATTCAAATCCCTACTTCTTTCTCTCTTACAACTTGGTTTCTATTTTTAGAAAATTTTCAATTAATTCCCACATCAATCTACTAATACATAGAACACAAATCCACAAATCAATCATCTAAAATCAAATTAAATCTTCACCTATAATTTTATATAAATTTCGGTATTTGCTTCAATTATGGGGGAATGATTTTCATTTAATTCCAACCATAGAAATTCATTCCTAAGCATGAAATAGCATGAATTAAACTTAGAACATCATCCTACATCTACTTGAAATTTTCGAAATTTACTAGACTTGAAGGAATGAAATTTTGTTCGGTTCAAACTATAGAGGAAACTCTTACCTTAACGATTATGAACTCGGATTTAAGATTGATCAGAAGATGATTGAGTTATCGAACTTGAATGCTTGAAGAACTTGGGAGCTTCAATGGAGGAATGAAGAACAAAAGAGAGAAAAATGAGAGAGAGAGAGAGGTGGCGGTTGGATGAGGGAGAAGAAGAGAGAAAAGTGATGAGGTGTTAAGTGATAATATTGCATAAAGTAGAAAAAATCTAACAAGGTGAGTCATGGGGGGTATGTGGCGGTTTTAGGGGGATATTTTTAGTCGAAAATATCTCGTTTACGGGTCTAATACGACGTATATAAATCGAGAAATTAATTTCCTAGGCGGTTACGTTTTTGACGAAATCTAATTCGACCACTAGATTAGAAATAATTCTCTTACTCGGAAAGCATAATTCGTTTTCCGAAATCCGATGAAAAGTCGGGATAAGACAGTCCAAAATTCGCCCGGAAAAATAATAAAAACTGACTTTCTTCGGTAGACTCGTATCGCAGAAAAAGTGAATGTAAAGTCAGACGGTTTTTCGATCTGAGTTTTCGAACGAAAATTCTATCAGATGCGAAAACCCTAATACAGTAGTCGTTCAACCGACTTCTGGAATTTATTTTCAGAAACGGATTTCACCGTTAGTCTTAGAATTGAATTTCCTTAACTTAGGCGTGCAAAGCCTTAATTAATTAAAAAAAAATTATTTCTCGTCGGAAGAAAATGTCTGGGTTATTACATTTTTTTAAGTATATTTTATAATTTTCTTTACACAATTATTTATTTAAGTCTTATAAGTCGTGCCTAGAAGATTCATTGCATTATTATTATTATTATTATTATTATTATTATTATTATTGTTATTATTATTATTATTATTATTATTATTATTATTATTATTATTATATTTCGAGATCGAAGAAAAGTCAATGCATGCGAAAGTTTCAACATTTTTATTTCTGAATCTTTTGTTGAAGGTTTTATATTATGTACGGAAGGAAAGGGGTGGACTTCAGTGCATAGATGCACAGGATGGGCTGACCGGGAACTCGACCCGGCGGCCCAGTCCGCGCTTAATTTTTTTTTTTAAGTCCATATACATATAAATATATATAAGTTGTAATAACTAACGTGTCACAACCCCAAATCCCGAGGGACGGCAGAAGCCGGGGTGCGACTGGGATTGGATTAAAGAAGCGGGGAAGAAAGGGGCTAACTGAAATAAACATACATAAAGGACTACATAATTTCTATGAACAAGACTTTATAACAAAAGAAGGAGTTGATCTCGAAGGATCACTCGAACAAGATACACAGAAACATCTAAGTTATAAGTTACAGAACTTATACTACAGTGGTTCATTTACATAACATCAAAAGAGTTTAGAGTGTCTAGAGTTTGGCAGCGGAAAAGTGAGACTAAGTACATAAGTCTTCCTATTCTTCAACTCAACTCAATCCTAACTCAACCATCCATCGCTTCCGTCGCTTCAACCTGCACATTTAGAAATATATGCAGGGCTAAGTACGAAAGTACTTAGTGGGCACGTTGCCGAAAACATAATCATAAGTATAGATAAATCAGGCATTTAGTCCATGTAGCACATCGGGGTTTTGTTTGAAAATAAACCCGTGTCTACTAAACATTTTATTATTTTCACAATGTAGCTTGGCCAAGCATTTTCTGACAGATGTTACGTTCAAATCTTGTCCAATTCTCATTCACCGTGGCTGGTTACTGTTGGGAAATTTATTAGTAAGAGTTTTGATGAATTCCAAAACCGACTGACCCCAACCGAGTAGATGTTGCCAGAACCTAATGTTAGAAGTTAGGCTCGCTGTTTGAGAAAAGTTAAGATTTTATCTTTACAGGTCTCCAGCTGAAGATGGCAACAAGGCATCACTCAGATAGAACATCAGTTGTCAAGAAATACAACTGAGAGCTCACATGATCAGATGCAAAGATGGGGAAGTCTTCAGAACATCAGTTGTGAAGGAAACCAACTGAGCGTTCATCAGATGAGAAGCAGTAAAGAGGAAGAGAACATCAGATGAAAAGGAAGTCATCTGAGGGTTCAAACCCAACTGACTAAATACAAGGAAGACAACTGAGTGTTCAGTTTCAGAACATCAGTTGTAGAACTCAAACAAGAAGATCAACAGCTTGAAGATGAAGTCAGCTGAGAGTTCAACTGTTAGTTGTCAGATAGAACATCGGCTGAATAACAAGTTAGTTGAAGATCGAAAATCTTAACCGACCACCCTCTGTGGGAAGTCTGATGTCAAGATTTGAATTTCAAAAGGAAGACACATGAGGGTTTGACCGTTCAGTCATTACCCCATTTGGCCCAACACAAGGCTGTCTCAGATGGAAAGCAGAAGAGCACAGATGCCATATCGGGAAAGTCTGCAGAGATGAGAGACAAGCCATCGCTTTTAGAGATCAACAGCTCCTCCAACGGCTAGTTGATTCTCTCCGTCTATAAATAGAGGCTTCCATTCATTGGAGAATAGCAGAAGACACACAAGAGAAGATACACGAGACGAGACAGAGCGAAAGAAAGAACTATATTCCTTACTCGAGCTGAATTAGATTTAGCCTCTAAGAACATCACTTGTTGAGAGTTCTAGAGCATTAGATTGTGTCTGAGTGTCTTTAGATCGAACCTTGAGAACATCACTTTGTGAGAGTTCGTAGAGTGTTAGAACCCAGCTCACTTCTTGTTCAAGCTGTTAGTTGGAACCTTATCTTTTATACCTGAAAAGGTTTTAGGACCCTACTCTTCCCGTAACTGAGTAGACAGGTTGATTAGTACCCGTAAACTAATCTGTAAGGTTGATAAGTACCCGCAAACTTATCCTTAACGGTTGCACAGCCTGCGTAAGCTGTGTGGTTTGTCCAGAAGAACTTGGACTGAGTTGTGTGGACTCACAACTCCCCGTGGACGTAGGAGTGTTATCTCCGAACCACGTTAAATCTCTGTATGCTCGTGTTTTTCTTTACTCAGTTATTTCTAGCATTCTCATCTGTCTGACTAACAAGCATACAAACTGCATCCGCACATATTCAACTGTTTTGGTTATTGACCAACCGTGCATAAAAGCGTGAGTTGTTTTACGAGTTGTTAATTTCCACCACATTCCGCACAGCACCACTCTACCAGCTGAGGTTGCTTACTCAGCTGTGAGATCCCAACTGAGTCTTTTTACTCGGTTGAAGTATTTTTCAGGGTTAAGTTTTAAAATCCTAACTGGTGTATTCCCCCCCCCCCCCATACACCAGTAACTCGTATCGGGACCATCAAGTGGTATCAGAGCAGTGGTTCAAAAGACTGCTGACTCTGTTTCATAAGGTGTAAATTCGAGAAATTTTCTTCAGTGGTCAACTGAACAGATCTTTTCACGCTAGTGCATATCTGCTTGCATTTTTGCTTTGTTGTTGTGTGCAGATGGACGTCAAAGATGATGAGGTACAATCTAATCCTGCTAATTTGAATTCTTCAAATATTTCTAACATGCAGGAAACCCTAGATGAAGAGTTAACTCTCATGGGACGGCTTCTTAGCACTCAATAAGGAAGTGCAACAGCAGTCGGTTGAGTTTAAGAGTCTTCATGTACAATTCGCCAAGCTTGAAGAATCCTTAACCGACAAGGACGATCTGATAAAGAGCCAAACGGAAGAGATTGACAATCTCAATAATCAACTAAATGCTGCCAGCCAACCTAAGGCTTCAACTAATGAGGAGTTAAAGAAACAGATCAAGAAGCAGGAAGATCAGTTGAACAAGCAAGAGGCGCAGATCGGCCAGCTGGTGAAAAAGTCAGACGAACAGTCCGAGTATATAGATGTTCTTCTCAAAGTGTTGCAAACTGAAAAGGACAACATGTTCAAGCTATATCAGTCATCCAAGATCATAGAGAATCTAATCAGTTACAGCCGACAGATGGATGACTTGTCAGGACTCGGTTACGATGTGGTAAAAGATAGCGGAATTCCTCTAGCAACCTTCATCAAAGCTGTTGAGGTCAAGGTTGTCGAACCTAACACAGTTGAATCTCAATCTCCCCAAAGTAATGCAACTTCCACTTCTCAGCAAGCTCAACCGACCAGGGGAACTCCAACTGAGAAGGGAAAAGAAGCAGTGGATGAACAGAACGTTCCATCGGTTGGGACATCAACCGAGGGGGAATGTTCCAAGTCACAGAAGAGGAACCAGAGGCGTCGGAGATACAACCGAAACAAAAATCAGAACCGACCTCTGAACCGTCCACAGAACCGACCACAGAAAGAATGGAACCGACCGCAGAGCCAACAAGGACTCAACCATCTGAATCAACAGCGGTTCCATTATCAGTTCAACCAGAGGTTCCAACCGAGTCAACCAATGAGGAACAGTTCGAACAGCTGGAGATATTCATGCCACAACTTGAATCAACATCCGAGCATGACCAATTGTCGTCGTCAGTCAGGAAGATGGAATCAGTATCAGCTACGAAGATTCCAACATGGCGTCCGACCCCACAGACAAACTCAACAGGATAAGAATCGCCATCAAAACAGAGGGAAAGCCTCACCTCCTAAAGCTCAGCATGGGAGAAATCCATCTCCTCCCAAGAAACAGAACATCACTACTAACAACAAGCCTAAGGATAACCAAGGTGTTGTTATAGTTGATGATCAAGGAAGAGTGATCTGGAATGATAAATCCATCCGAGTTTACAGGGAAAAGCAATGCACAGTTCCAGGGGGAATTGGTTCTAACCCTCCAGGACCCAACTGAAATTGGGGACCTAAGCGAGTTTCTTTTTGCAGGTACAGGAGAAACGGCTGAGGAAGAAGAAGGCGTCTGCAACAATGTGGGTGATGGATAGTGGATGCTCGAAACACATGACAAATCTGAAGGATTTGCTTGGAAGTTTCGTGGAGAAAGAAAGACCCTCAGTTACTTTTGGTGATAACTCAAAAGGTTACACCAGAGGTTACGGTACCCTTGAAACCAATCATGTTTCAATTTCTAATGTCTCTTATGTTGATGGATTGAAGCATAACTTGCTCTCCATCAGCCAATTCCTTGATAATGGTTTCTCTGTCAAGTTTAATGCACGGGGTTGCAGAGTTAAAGATGCCGGATCAAAGCAGGTCATATTGTTGGGAAATCGATCGCCAACCGGGAACGTCTACTATGCTAACTGGAACAGTAGTCTTCCTGACACCTGCTTGCTATCAAAGAGCAGTTCAGATGTGAGCTGGCTGTGGCACAAAAGGCTCAACCATCTGAACTTCAAGACAATGAACCGACTCGCCAGACAAGAACATGCAAGAGGCATACCCAACCGAGTGTTTTCAACAACACATATCTGCAGTGCATGCCAGTTGGGAAAGCTCGATAGATCCTCCTTCCGGTTGAAATCAACTCCCTCAACCGACCGAGTATTACAGCTGATCCATATGGATCTCTTCGGGCCAGTTACACCAAAGAGCATGAACGGGAACGAGTATACCCTGGTTGTGACTAATGACTTCTCAAGATATACGTGGACCATCTTCATGCGCCACAAGAGTGAAACCTGAGATGAGCTACCCAAGTTGATGGATCGGATATCGAACCAACAAGAGATAAAAATTATTTCCATCCGATCAGATCATGGAACTGAGTTTCTAGATCACAGTTGAGAACAAAGACGTTTTCTTGGAGGATAGACTCCAACTGAGATTCAGCGAGCTGATATCTTCACCAAACCTCTAGCCGAAGCGCGGTTCAAGATGCTATGTGATCTACTTGGATTGTTGGATCCATCAGATGAAGAACCAATCGAGGTGAAGAGATAGATGCCCATCTGAGGGGGAAGCTCAGATGGAGGGGGAAGCTCAGCTAAAGGGGGAATCTTAGATACAGATTGCCAACTGAAGGAATCAGACATCAGCTGAACAGACGAACTCGAGTCAGTTGATGGTATGCTGCAACATGGAACTCAGCTGATTTCGACATCAGCTGGCAGGTAACATTTATGGCTAAAGGTGATATGTTCTTAAATGAGAATGTTTGAAATAAATTCAAACATTCCTGAATTGGTCAGTTACATTAAAAATAGCCATCATGTCGCCTTAAATGTAAAGTACGGGTGAACATCCATAGCCTACTTTATAGTGCGACTGGGCTGACATGAAACTGTACACCTTCTCACGCGCTGGTTGGAACTCGGATCAAAACATCGAGTCAAAGATAGTCAACAGTCGCGTAATCCCAGCCGTTGATGGATTCGCGCCATTTAACCCCAGCCGTTGATTTCATCCGAGTCAAAGACCTATATAAGGCGAAAAATCAGGAAGATATCTCCTACTTTCCTTATTTGTGCTTATCAATTATAACTATTCATCGTCTTCCAGTTTTCTGCCTAACCCATTTCTGCAAATAGATTTCTTTCCTTTCCTATATATTACCTTTGCAGTGATTATTAATGGCACCCAAAAGCAAGAGAATGGCATCATCCGGACCTTCCCTCGTGCCTACCACGTATGAAGAGTCATTCGATATGTTAGTATCAAAGATTCACTTCGAGCAGATCCTCTCCGACGAGGATCTAGAGTCGTCGGTCCTAGCCCCTCTCGCCAACACTCTCCGTGAGAACGGACTACTGGAATGGGCCAAGCTCTGCCCCTCCCACTTGCTCAGGCGCCAAGTCGGAGAATTCTACGTCAATCTTGTTCGCCCCCTTGACAGTTCGGCGGGAGTTTCTACGGAGGTGTCGTGCCGACAAAGAGATGTTCCGGCAAGGATGATACGTTGTGTCTCCTTCCCCATCGACGTGTCCGATGTCCTTCGGTACATCATACCAATCAACCACACCGCCACCGAGTTCCTGGAGAATATTACCGACGAACAAGCGGATGAATTTCTTCAGGATGCTTTGATCGAGCCAGAGCGGTTGAGGAGCAACATGCAACGAACAAAGCTGAAGCCGGAACACCACCTGTTGTTCGACGCCGTGTCGAAGGTAGTGTTCGGATACAGTGGTGCGTTCGGCGACATCAACCGACCTAAATTGAAGCAGCTGGTGGCCCTGGAGCATCAACACCAAATCAACTGGTTCCAATAATTTCTGAACCAGTTGATGGTGGAAAAGTCGAAGATCTCCGAGACTACAACCGAGTCTGGAGAGAAGCTGTTGAGTGTGAAGGGCACGCTCAACTTCGGCTGCAAAGTCTCCGCCCTCATCCTCCTCGCAACAAAGGACTGCAACATGGTCTGGGCTGACTGCGAGGAGACGCCGCTGAAGAAGCTGTTGTTGTTCCCGACAGCTAAGAAAGCACAGGAGGTGCTGAGGAGTGTCTACACTCCTAAGGACAAGAGGGAGTTGGGAAAGCCAGCTGAGTCAACAGCTGAAGGGGAACAAGCTGCTGCTCGCCTCGCAAAATCCAAAGCCTCACGTCGCTGAGCTGACGCTGAGAAGGAGTCGACTGACGAACCTGCCCAGAAAAAGTTAAGGGTAAGGTTTAAGAAGTCCACCAAGAAGGCAGCTGAGGTGCCAGCTGATGAGCCAACTGATGTTCCAACTGATGAGTCAGCTGATGAGCCAGTTGAGTTTCCAGCTGAGAAGCAAGCTCCAGTCGAGGAGGGAGCGCAGGTTGAGTCCACACCTGCTGAGGAGCGTTCCGAATCCAGCCGCTCAGCTGAGGCCACATCATTCGAGATCGTACCTCGAGCCCCCGGAGCTGATGACGCTGAGGGCATGGAGACGTCGGATGCATCCTCCTCATCTGAGGACCTCGAAGATGTTACCACCTCCCCCACAGCTGGAGAGAATGTTGTACCGCCCCCAGAGCCTCTTGCTCTTTCTACCCAAACCGAGCCAGAAATTCCGAGCTCTCAGCTCGATGCCAACATCGTGACCGCTCATTCGGCCGATGTTGAGGAAACCATTGCACCCTCTTCCCCAACTGAATCCCAAATTCTGAGCTCTCAGCTCGATGCCGATGTTGTGACCGACCCGTTGGCCAACATCGATGAACCTCTTGAACCCGAACCATACAATCTCACCCCCTCTCCGATCAATGAAGCGGAGGACCTGCAGGCTGTTGCTGAGGAGCACGAAGGCAGGGTGGCCTACTGCTTTCAAAAGCTGTTGGGTCTGTTCCCTGCGGCTCGCGACATGCCCATCTTCGCCACTCTGGGAACCGAGCTACTGTACCAGTTCCACCTGATTTTCAGCCACTGGTATGTCAAGGAGGACACGATCAGGGTGCTGAGCTGGGACAGGCTGAAGTCTGATGAGTCCCGTATCCGAGCCTACTTCAACTATTCCAACTTGGAGGTGGCATACAACAACCGGATCGCGCTGCTCACTAGACGGATAGACCAGAGTCTGGCTGAAGGGACGGACACAAGGGAGGCAGCTGGAAAGGAGTGTGTTGACTTCCTGGACATCATGTTGGCGAAATCAGCTGACTTCCTTGACGATGTCGATGCAGCAGCCGCAGCCGCAAAGGAAGAGGAGGAAGACCTGAAGCTGTACCTGGCAAACCGTCAAGCCATGGTCACAGCTGAGCCTCTAGCTCAGTCCGCTCAAGCCCTTCCAGCTGCTCAGCTCGCTCCTTCAACAGACCAAATCTGCGAGCTGGTAGCTGAGAGGGTCAACTAGTTGAGGACCGAGCTCCTCGCCAACCTCCAACACCAACAAGATGACCAGCTGAGGGAGTTGGCAGCACAAGAGGCGAAGTACCAACAACTGGTGGAGAAGAATGCCGAGCTGAAGACGAAGCTGGATGATCTCTCCTCCTCCACCAGTCAGGACTTGTCGGAGCTGAAGTCCACTCTGTTGGGACTGAAGTCGGAGGTGAACGTCTTCAAGTCTTTGGCCGATTCAAATCTGGCCAAGTCCCAACAGATGCAGGACGCTGAGTGGAAGTCCCGGATCGAGTCGCGTTGGGCTGAGTTCATTGCCTTTCAGACAGAGGTCAATGACAATCTCTCTGTCTTGAAGAAGGCAGAACAAGAGCGCCAGGACTCCGAACTGGCAAAGAAGATGGAGCTGGAGTGTGCGGTCGATGAACTCTTCAACTGTGTTCAATCAACCGAGGCCAAACTCAACTCTCTGGACGATTCAGTAGCAAGTCTTGTTGCTGATGCCAAAAAGGGGGAAGAGAAAGAGACGGAGGGTGAAGCACAGGAAGAAGAAGAGACCCAAGAAGAAGGAGTGCCAGCTGCTCAACCATCCAAATCTCAGCTGAGGAGGAGGAAGTCTGCTGCTGCCAAGTCAACCGAAGTCGGTGGAGCCGAAATGACTAAAGACTTGGAGCAGGCAAAGAAGATTGGAGTTTCCTACAGCTCCATTGCCGAGATTGCTGCCGAGCTGGATACTGAACTCGACGGAATAATAACCGAAGAGTGCATAGCAGCGGCCAAGGCTATGGCTGTAGATGAGAAGGATTACATGAACCCGAACTGGATCAAAAGGTTTGCCGCCAGCCAGGCGAGGAGGGTGAACCAGTTCGAGGATGAGCTGAAGAAGGTTTCTTAGAACCTGGACCGCAACGTTGCCTCCCGCAGCCGACGCCGCATCAACAGAATCCAATCAAAGGCGGAAGCTCGGTTGAAGCAACAAAGGTTGCCTCTAAAGTCCAAGGTTGAGAGTCGGTTCAGGCATACCGACAAATGGATGCCGACCGAGTAGAATGAGGAGTGGGAGCTGTTCAAGCAGGAGTTCTTGAACGACTTCTATTACAGAAAGGTTTACGCAACTGACGACCCAAGGAGAGCGTTCAAGGAGGCGCTGACCGAGTTGCACTCAGGTGACCCGGGCATGTTCAGTCAATTCAGGAGGGCCATGATTGACGCCAACTTGGACTTGAACACTGTTCCAGTTCCCAAGAAGGTTACTTATCGGCCACCTCTTCTTCAGGATTTCAGCAACCCGAACCGCACGAAGATTGCATCTGAGGCGAGGCAGGTCTGCAAGGAGCATGGAGTGGACATTTCCAAGGAGTCACCTGCTAAGAGGGAAATTTTTGTAAGGATTTTTGGCAAGTATGGGCTACAATACTAGCTCAGTTAGTTTTCTAGCAACTGTTGTAAATTTTTTTTTGGTTTTTGAGCCCATCTTTTGTAACAATCAGTTGTAATGAAAACTATTCAGTTATAAGATTCACCTTGATGAACAATCCCTCATTGTCCAAGCTCTGAATCACAAAGTCTTTTAAATACCATGTTATAACTGTGCTAACCCTTTGATGTTTTATCTTATAGACTGTCTAGAATTTCAGCTGAGATTTTGGATAAGTTAGTGAGGTTTAAATTAATACTGGTTTAAAGTTGTAAGTGGTTTTGGCATCATCAAAAAGGGGGAAATTGTTGGGAAATTTATTAGTAAGAGTTTTGATGAATTCCAAAACCGACTGACCCCAACCGAGTAGATGTTGCCAGAACCTAATGTTAGAAGTTAGGCTCGCTGTTCGAGCAAAGTTAAGATTTTATCTTTACAGTTCTCCAGCTGAAGATGGCAACAAGGCATCACTCAGACAGAACATCAGTTGTCAAGAAATACAATTAAGAGCTCACATGATCAGATGCAAAGAGGGGAAGTCTTCAGAACATCAGTTGTGAAGGAAACCAACTGAGCGTTCATCAGATGAGAAGCAGTAAAGAGGAAGAGAACATCAGATGAAAAGGAAGTCATCTGAGGGTTCAAACCCAACTGACTAAATACAAGGAAGACAACTGAGTGTTCAGTTTCAGAACATCAGTTGTAGAACTCAAACAAGAAGATCAACAGCTTGAAGATGAAGTCAGCTGAGAGTTCAACTGTTAGTTGTCAGATAGAACATCGGCTGAATAACAAGTTAGTTGAAGATCGAAAATCTTAACCGACCACCCTCTGTGGGAAGTCTGATGTTAAGATTTGAATTTCAAAAGGAAGACACATGAGGGTTTGACCGTTCAGTCATTACCCCATTTGGCCCAACACAAGGCTGTCTCAGATGGAAAGCAGAAGAGCACAGATGCCATATCGGGAAAGTCTGCAGAGATGAGAGACAAGCCATCGCTTTCAGAGATCAACAGCTCCTCCAACGGCTAGTTGATTCTCTCCGCCTATAAATAGAGGCTTCCATTCATTGGAGAATAGCGGAAGACACACAAGAGAAGATACACGAGACGAGACAGAGCGAAAGAAAGAACTATATTCCTTACTCGAGCTGAATTAGATTTAGCCTCTAAGAACATCACTTGTTGAGAGTTCTAGAGCATTAGATTGTGTCTGAGTGTCTTTAGATCGAACCTTGAGAACATCACTTTGTGAGAGTTCGTAGAGTGTTAGAACCCAGCTCACTTCTTGTTCAAGCTGTTAGTTGGAACCTTATCTTTTATACCTGAAAAGGTTTTAGGACCCTACTCTTCCCGTAACTGAGTAGACAGGTTGATTAGTACCCGTAAACTAATCTGTAAGGTTGATAAGTACCCGCAAACTTATCCTTAACGGTTGCACAGCCTGCGTAAGCTGTGTGGTTTGTCCAGAAGAACTTGGACTGAGTTGTGTGGACTCACAACTCCCCGTGGACGTAGGAGTGTTATCTCCGAACCACGTTAAATCTCTGTATGCTCGTGTTTTTCTTTACTCAGTTATTTCTAGCATTCTCATCTGTCTGACTAACAAGCATACAAACTGCATCCGCACATATTCAACTGTTTTGGTTATTGACCAACCGTGCATAAAAGCGTGAGTTGTTTTACGAGTTGTTAATTTCTACCACATTCCGCACAGCACCACTCTACCAGCTGAGGTTGCTTACTCAGCTGTGAGATCCCAACTGAGTCTTTTTACTCGGTTGAAGTATTTTTCAGGGTTAAGTTTTAAAATCCTAACTGGTGTATTCCCCCCCCCCATACACCAGTAACTCGTATCGGGACCATCAGTTACCCCTCAACAGGATACCACATAAACCACAGGCTACAAAGTGCACATACTTTGGAAAGCATGTAGCTAACTCAAAGCCGATCGAAAGTTAACTAGTCAGCTAACTAATAAATCTGGAAAGCTAGTCAGCCAACTCAGAAGGAACAAGAGAACTCACATAAAACACAAAACAGTTTATGCCTGATAATCATGTTTGATAAAACACAGTTATCAAAGCTATAAATGTCACTTTCGATGTGTGGAAAAACCCACATTTTGTTTGTTATAAGTAGGAAAGCCCACCTTATACGTTACAGAACTACTAAACGAATTCCCGTCATTTGATCCTTCGCCTTATCCCGACTGTCGACTTCCTCCTTCATCGTAAATAATCATAACTTCAATAAGTCATCGAGTCGATAAAAGAAAACATAATTCGAAATCAAAATCAAATTAGTTTCACATGTTTTTAAGCTTTTAGGCCTTTGCACGCTAATCTATATTCTTTTAATTAAGCGGGAACGAGACTTGAACAAATCTCGTTTAGCACTTGAAAGGTTTCATACTCGACTCTTAGGTCAGTAGAGAAGATAGTCGTTTACTTATTACGGCTTAAAAGATCGAAAGAAACTAAGTTGCGAAGAAAACAACTTATGCAAACAAATCCTGAAATTTCACTGCGCAATGCAGTAGTTCTGGGGACTTCCCAGAACAGAGGAATTGGAAACAGGGGATGAGCCCTGTACCGTTAAAAAGCTTGGAAAGTCTAGTTTCCGCTCCAATTTACGGATCTCAAATCCGATAAACGAGCTAAAAGATATTACAGTTTCCGGGAAGGGTCGCAAAACTGTCGCGGTTAACCCTAGTTGTTCGATATAATCGACGTATAACTTCCCAAGTTCGTTCTAAGTTCTCGTACTCGATTTCTCACGAAACTTCACTCTCAAGGCAATCAACACGTACTCTCATACGTGAAGAACTCCTTTTCAAAACTCGTTTATAACCACGACGATCAAACCTCGTCGTTTCAACTACCATTTACTAAACCAACAACAAGTTACAAATTCTCGTTTCTAGTTCTCGACTATAACTACAACTCATTATATAATAAACCGAATGCTCATGTCGTCAACTACAAGGTCGTTCCTTAGTCCATTATAATCATTATTAACATGTTAAAATCCTTACTCGACTTCTCGATTATTAATTACATCCACTTGTTCGTCTCTTACGAGATTTCAAAAGTTGTCGGAATTCATTCAAATTTTACGTCATCAATCATCATCTAACGAGATTCATTATTATATACATTATCACTCCATATCATTACTTAAACTCAACTTAATTCGAGTTCTTAGTCTCTTACGTTCTACAAAAAATTTTAGAATAATTTCAATTAATTCCCAACATCATCTACTATCATTAGCAACATTAATTCATCAACAAATCATCAACTAAATCAACTACATGAAAACCCCTAATTTTCCTCATATTTTTCGGTATTGCCAACAAATTAAAAGGGGGTGATTTTCTTCATCGATTAACATCATTAATCCATTTATCATACTACTATATCATCAATTAATCAATTCAAGTCTTGTTACATCATTAAATTGAAAACCCCCAATTCAAACCCTAGCCTAAAACTCGATCCTCATCCATTACATAGGGGTTTTGATTTCTCTTTGTTTTAATCATCAATCCAACATCTCCTAAGATCAATTACACAACTAATTGAAGAATCCAAACATCCTACTAGGAAGCCCTAAATTTCGGTATTCATTAGGAATTAGGGTTCTTGATTTTCTTCCAATTTTAATCATAGATATCATGTCTAATCCATCTAATTACACTAATTAAAGATCAAAAAATCTAATTCATCCATCCTAATTTTCGATCCAACTTGGAAATTAAAAGAAAAGGAATCCAATTGGATAGGATTAGAGAGGAGATGAATACCTTGAACTTTACTAAAGAAAGAAATAGAATTCGATGGTTGGATGATGACTTGTGTGAAAATCTTGCTCCAAGAACTTGAGTATCTTCAATGGTGAAATGAAGAAAGTAGAAGTATAGTATATGTGTGTGTGTACCGAATTGAGAGGGAGAGAGAGTGAGGATGGTGATGACTAATGTTAATAGAATAGTAACCACATAGGTGTAAAGTTAGCTAAAATATCCTAAGGGTGAGTCATGTTGTTAAATACTATAAAGAATCGAAATATCATGGTTGTGAGAGGAGTGAAGTCGGCTAGAGGGAAAGAAAAGAGAAAATTACGCGTTTTTCAGGCGCGATACGACGCTACGGAAATCGAAAGACGAAAAATGTAGCTCGGCAAAAAATCGTCAAAATTCGATTCGACCAATAATCTCGATATATTTAACTTAATCGGAAAGTAATAATTAAAATCTAAATTCCGACGAAAACTCGGGACGTCACAGTCCGAGTTTCGTCCGGAAAATCAGACGGTTTTCCGTTCCGAGTTCCAGAACTAAAAAGTTTTCGTACGCGATAACCCTAAATACAGTAGTCATCTAACTGACTTCTGTAATTTATTTTCGGAAACGGATTTCACCGTTGGTTTTAGAATTCAGAATCGTAAACTTAGGCGTGCAAAGCCGTTTTTATTGTTAACTTTAAATTTTTAAGTCAGTCGAGATTTTCCGGGGTATTACATAACGTATTCAATCCTGTGGCCCGACGGTTGAGGGCCTGAGGCTCCGCCTTCATCATCCAATGTCTTGGGTTTGACTCTTGCTAGGGGTGTTGTTCTTTTATTTTAATTACACTGATTTTTCAAAAAATGCTTGAGAATTATGTTATGATCGAAAATCTAACTTAGGTCTATCATTTGAGAGGCCAACAACTTAGCCACTAGGCTATACCTAACTCTTGGTAATTATTAGCGTATTTAAATATATGTATACAATTTCAACGTTTTCTTTCTAATTTTTCATTTTTTTTCAAATTTATTTTAATTTTTCTTCTTGATTAACCATTTATTTCAACTTTTTAGATGAATAAACCGTTTAAAACATTACTTTTTTTCATGTCAATGATTACTTTTTATCAAGACAATAATTACTTGACTAAATTACTAAAAATACACGTTTTGGTGGACAAAAAATAAACTTTTTCGTTAAAAAATGTAATAACTTTGAAATTTTACCTTCCTTCATATTAATAATTACTTTTTCTTACGACAATAATTACTTGACAAAATAACTAAAAGTACATGTTCTCGAGAATAAAGTAACATTCATTGTGATGAAAAGTAATATTTTTGAAACATTACATTTGTTCATGTCAATGACGTGTTTCCCCCACCTTGTTTTTTGCATTTATTTTTCTTTCCTTCTTTTCATATTTTCAATTTACGTTTTGTTTTCCTTTTTTTATTTTTTTAACCTTTTCTTTTCTTTTAATTTTATTTTATATGAATAAATACGCGACGAAATAACACATTCTCTGAAATAAAAATAAACTTTATTATGAAGAAAAGTAATAAGTTTAGAACATTACTTTTCTTTAAAGCAATGATTTTTTTTTTTTCATTATGACAACAAGTATTTGACCAAATAAAAGTACAAATTGTCATGAACAAAAATAAACATTGTCGTGAAGAAAAGTAATATTTTTAAAACATTAAGTTTGTTCATGTCAATGATTAATTTTTATTACAACAATAAATTACTTGACCAAATAACCAAAAGTATAAATTCTCGTGAACAAAAATAACCATCATCGTGAAAAAAGTAATATTTTTGAAACATTACATTTCTTCATATCAATAATTACTTTTCTTTAGGACAATAATTACTTGACCAAATAAATAAATAATACAATTTGTCGTAAATAAAAGTAAACATTGTCTTTAAGAAAAGTAATAGTTGTGAAACATTACCTTTCTTCATATCAATAATTACTTTTCATCATAACAATAATTATTTGACAAAATATTAAAAGTACAAGTTTTCATGAATAAAAGTAAACATGTTTGTTAAAAAAAGTAATATTTGTGAAACATTACATTTCTTCATATTAATAATTATTTTTTTTACGATAATAATTGCTTGAATTATTTGTATATTTTTATTATTCTTCCGATTACATAATTTTATAAATTATTTATTCCATTAATATTAGTTAATCCCCGATTAAGTTTTATTTTTATTTACTTCACCAAATAACTAAAAGTACAAATTATTGTGAATAAAGGTAAACATTATTATTAAGAAAATTAATTGTGAAACATAAACTTTTTCATATCAATAATTACTTTCATCGCGACAATAATTACTTGAGCGAATTACTAAAAGTACAAGTTATCATGAACAAAAAGTAAACATTGTTATTAAGAAAAATAATATTTTTGAAACATTACTTTTCTTCATATAAATGATTACTTTTCATCACGACAATAATTACTTGACCAAAAAACTAAAAGTACAAGTTGTCGTATATAAAGTAAACATTTATCATTAAGAAAAGTAATGATTCTCAAACATTATCTTTATTCATATCAATAATTACTTTTCATCATGAAAATAATTACTTAACCAAATTACTAAAAGTACAATTTGTCGTGAATAAAAATAAACATTGTTGTTAAGAAAAGTAATAATTGTGAAACATTACTTTTCTTCATATTAATAATTATTTTTCATCACAATAATAATTACTTGACTACATAATTAAAGGTCTATGTTGTTGGGATAAAAATAATAATTGTTTTAATGAAAAGTAATAATTGTGAAAGATTACATTTAGTCATATCAATAATTACTATTGATCACAATAATAATTACTTGACCGAATTAGTAAAAGTACAAGTTATTGTGAACAAAAATAAGCATTGTCTTGAATAAAAGTAATATTTTTGAAACATTACTTTTCTTCATTAACAATGATTATTGATGCCGTATAAAAATAATAAATGTTTTATCACAAATTGCATGTAAGAATTATGCTAAATTATTATTTTTTCCCTAGAGTTTAATTTTTTAATTTCTCCCATAACAAATTAGATAAAATACGTGATTTTATCCACTATTTTAGTGTACTCATTTTTGCAATTTGAGCTACTTAAGCGAAAGCGAATGGAGCAAAACACTCCACCACTAATCTTTAACACTCAATATACGTTTCAAAGAAGCTAAATATTATCGCATACAGACGAGCAGAGGCCAATACAAGACATGTAATACCCCAGATAATTTCTACTGTTTTAAAATTTTAAAAGTTATTAATAATTAAGGCTTTGCAAGCCTAAGTTAAGGATTTTCGATTCCAAGACTGACGGTGAAATCCGTTTTAGAAAATAAATTCCAGAAGTCGGTCGGACGACAACTGTATTAAGGTTTTCGCGTCCGATAGATTTTTCGTCCGAAAACTCAGATTTAAAAACCTCGAACTTTACATTCACTTTTTCTTCGATACGAGTTCACCGGAGAAAGTTAGTTTTTATGACTTTTCCGGGCGAAATTTGGATTGTGATGTCCCGACTTTTTCTCAGATTTTGATAAACGAATTAGGTTTTCCGAGTACGTAAATTATTTCCAATCTAACGGACGAGTTAGATTTCGTCAAATCTGTAACTACCTAAGAAAGTATTTCTCGACTTTCTAATCATCGTTTAAGAGCCGGAAACGAGATAATCCATCTAATAATTTATCGCCAAACACACCTTAGCGAGTCACTATGCTTTATTAGATATTTCTCTTCACTTTATGTAATACCCCAGAAATTCCGTACAGTCTTAAAAATTTAAAGTTAATAATAAAAATGGCTTTGCACGCCTAAGTTTACGATTCTGAATTCTAAAACCAACGGTGAAATCCATTTCCAAAAATAAATTACGGAAGTCAGTTAGATGACTACTGTATTTAGGGTTATCGCGTACGAAAACTTTTTAGTTCTAGAACTCAGAACGGAAAACCGTCTGATTTTTACATTCACGAAATCACGATACGAACTCGCCCGAGAAAGTTCGTTTTTTTATTTTCCGGGCGAAACTCGGACTATCACGTCCCGAGTTTTTGTCGGAATTAAGTTTTTAAATATTACTTTCCGATTAAGTTAAATTTATCGAAATTTATGGTAGAATTGGAACTTGACGATTTTGTGCCAAGATACATTTTTCGTCTTTCGATTTCCGTAACATCGTATCGCGCCGGAAAAACGCGTATTTTTCCCTTTTTCTTCCCCTCTTGGCCGACTTCTCCCTCTCTCACAAGCACGATATTTTGATTTTATATAGTATTAAGTTATGACTCACTACTTAGATATTTAACTACTTTACACCTAAGGGTAAAACTATTACTAATTAACTTAGTCATCACCATCATCTCCCTCACTACTCTCTCTCTCAATTTCGAAACACACACACACTCTCTCTCTCTCAATTTTCTTTTCACCATTGAAGAAACCTCAAGTTCTTGGAGCAAGAAATCTTCATAAGTCCATCATCCAACCATCAAATCTTATAACTTCTTTCACTAAAGTTCAAGGTAATCTCCTCCTCTATCTTTCTATCCAATTAGTTTTTCCTTCTTCTAATTTTTCTTGAGAAATCGAAAATTAGGATGATGTAGTAGATGTTTTAATCTTTTAATTCATGACATAGGAGGTATTAGTAAGTGATTAATATGATTGAATTGATAAGAAAATGAAGAACCCTAAATTCTACATAATACCGAAAATTAGGGCTTCTCATTAAGATGATTTGATTATTCAATTGATGGTGTAATTAGACTTAAGAGTAGTTCAATTGATGATTAAAACATAGAGAAATCAAAACCCCTATGTATTTGATGAGGACCGAATTTTAGCTTAGGGTTTGAGTTGGGGGGTTTCAATTTAATGATGTTGTAATACCCCGGAAATTCCTTACGATCTCAAAATTTTAAAGTTAATAATAAAAATGGTTTTGCACGCCTAAGTTTACGATTTGGAATTCTACGAGTAACGGTCAAATCCGTTTTCGAAAATAAATTACGGAAGTCAGCTAGACGACTACTGTATTTAGGGTTATCGCGTACGAAAATTTTTTAGTTCTGGAACTCAGAACGGAAAACCGTCTGATTTTTACATTCACGAAATCGCGATACGAACTCACCCGAGAAAGTTCATTTTTATGATTTTCCGGACGAAACTCGGACTGTGTCGTCCCGAGTTTTTGTTGGAATTAAAATTTTAAATATTACTTTCCGATTAAGTTTAGTACGTTAGAATTTTTGGATGAATCAGAATGTGACGATTTTGTGCCGAGCTACGTTTTTCGTCGTTCGATTTTCGTAACGTCGTATCGCGCCGGAAAAGTGCGTAATTTCTCTTTTCCCTCCCTCTCTAGCCGACTTCCCTCACTCACACAAGCATGATATTTTCTTTTTATATAGTATTTTACATGGTGATTCACTATATAGATATTTATATCACTTTACACCTATTAATCCTAATAACATTATGTTATATACAAATTAGTCATCTCTCTCACTCCTTCCCTCCCCAAAATCGGCAGCCTCCCTTCTCTCTCTCCCATTTTCTTTCTTTCCTCCATTGTTGAAGACATCAAGATCTTGAGCAAGAGTTTCTTCACAAGTCATTATCCGACCATCGAACTTCATTTCTTCTTTTATTAATTGTCAAGGTAATCTTCTCCTCTTTAATTCTATCCATTCCAAATCCATTTCTTTTTATTTTCTTTTGGATCGAAAATTATGGGTGGATGAATTAGATGTTTGATCTTCGATTAGTGTAATTAGATGTGATTGGATATGAATTCTAGGATTAAAATTGAAGAAAATCCAAGAACCCTAAGTCTTTGCTATTACCGAAAATTAGGGCAATTAGGTGGGATGATGGAATTCTTCAATTGATGTCATGATATTACTTAGGAAGTGTTCGATTAGGGATCAAAACAAAAAGAAATCGAAAGCCCTATAAAATTGATGAAAACCGATTTAGGGCTAGGGTTTGGAATTGAGGATTTTCAATTTAATGTGTATTTGGACTTCAATTGTTTAATGGATGATATGGTGGTATGATTAAGAGATAAATGGTGTTGATTGATGAAGAAAATCACCCTCTTTAATTATGTGTAAATACCGAAAATTATGAGAAATTTAGGGCTTTTCATGTAGTTGATTTTGATGATGTTTTGTTGATGAATTAAGGTTGTTAATGATATTAGATATTGTTATGAATTTATTTGGAATTTTCTAAAAATATATTGTGAGTCGTAAGAGACAAAGAACTCGATTTAAGTTGAGATTTAGTAATGATATGAAGTGTTGATATGCATGAAAATGAATCTCATTAGATGTTGTTTGATGACGTAAAATTTGAGCGAAATCCGATAACTTTTGAAATCTCGTAAGAGACGAACAAGTGGTCGTAATTAATAACCGAGAAGTCGAATAAGAATTCTAACTTGATAATATTGTTTCTTATGGACTAAGGTATAACTTTGTAGTTGACGGCGTCAGCTTTCGAGCTATTATAATACGAGTTGTAGTTATAGTCGAGAACTAGAACTAGAAATTGTTAACTTGATTTTGGTTTAGTACTTGATAGTTGAAAGCCGATGTTTAGAACGTCGTGCTATTGGACGAGTTTTGAAAAGGAGTTCATCACGTACGGGAGTACGTGTTGACTGCCTCGAGAGTGAATTTTCGTGAGAAATCGAGTACGAGAACTTAGAACGAACCTAAGAAGTTATACGTCGTTTCCATCAAGCAACTAGGGTTAGCGCGGCAGTTTTGCGACCCTTTCCGGAAACTGTAATATCTTTTAGCTCGTTTATCGGATTTGAGATCCGTAAATTGGAACGTAAACTAGACTTCCCAAGCTTTCAAATGGTACAGGGCTCATCCCCTGTTTCCAGTTCCTCTGTTCTGGGCAGTCCCCAGAGTTACTGTAATGCGCAGTGATTTTCAGGATTTATTGTCTTAAGTTGTTTTCTTCGCAACTTAGTTTCTTTCGATCGTTTAAGCCGTAATAACTTGATGACTACCTTCTCTACTGACCTAAGAGTCGAGTATGAGACCTTTTGAGTTCTAAACGAGATTTGTTCAAGTCTCGTTTCCCGTTTAACTAAAAAGAAATTAGTAGCGTGCAAATGCCTAAAGAAATGAAACGACTAAAGCCTAATTCGATTGTCTATGATCGATTATCTTTTACGACCGAATTTAAAGTGTTATTATTTTACGATTAAGGAGGAAGCCAGCAGTAAGGAAAGGACAGAAGATCAGGAGATCGGAAGCTAGTACTTAGTAGTTCTGTATCAACGAGGTGGGCTTTCATATATAAAATAAAACGAGCAATGCTCGGAAAACCTTTCTTTATCTCTTTGATATCTGTGTTTTCAAAGTGATAATTATGGCATGAACTGTTTTATGTTTTATGTGAGTTCTCTTGTACCTATCTGATTTAACATTCGTGTTTTCCAGATTTAGAGTTAATCTAAATAGGTTAACTAACGATCGGCTCTGAGTTAGCTGCTAAGTGCTTTCCAGAGTTAGTGCACTTTGTAACCTGTGGTGTATGTGATACCCTGTTGAGGGGTACCAGCCACGGTGAATGAGAATTCGGTCAAGATTGAACGTAACATACCAGAAAATGCTCGGCCGAGTAAATTGTGAAAATCAGTCAGAAAATGTTTAGTAGACACGGGCTAATTTCAAATAAAACCCCGATGTGCTACAAATTATGAAATGCCAAATTATCCATACTTATGTTATGTTTTCGGCATCGTGCCCACTAAGTACTTTTGTACTTAGCCCTGCATGTGTTTTCTAAATGTGCAGGTTGAAGCGACGGGAGCGGCGGTGGTTGAAGTTGAGTTGAGAAGTAGGATTGCTTTAGTTTATGACTTACTTCCGCTGCAAAACTCTAGACTTTGTGAGAATATGTACATTTTGATGAACCACTGTAGTATAAGTCTGTAAACTCGAACTTAGATACTTTTGAGTACTTTTGTCGAGTAATCCTCCGTGATTAACTCTTCCTTTATATTAGTAAAGTCTTGTTCATTGAATGTATGTTGTCTTTTATGTATGTTTAGTTAGTCAGTCCCCTTCTTCCCCGCTTCTTTAATCCAACCCCAGTCGCACCCCGGCTTCGGCCATCCCTCAGGATTTGGGGCTGTGACTGAGTGGTATCAGAGCAGAGGTTCGTTTTCTGCTCTGGTTATGAGTCGATCTTCTAGTCTGAGTCATTCTTTTTAGTGATACCACAGAGCTGAGTCATTCTTTTCTAGTATGAGTCATTCCTTCTAGTAATGCCACAGAGTGGTATTTATATACAAGTCTTCCTTCGAGTAATAATATAGAGTATTCGTTCGTACTCTATATCGAGTCTTCTTTCGAGTCATAGGATAGAGTATTTGTATATACTCTAGATCAGAGTCTTCTTTCAAGTAAAAGATAAGAGTTAGGCTATGACACTAAGATTGAAAATGTAGATGTCAACTCAACCTCCCGCTATGTCGACTCAACGAGGAAAAGGAAAGAATTTTTAATGATGTGATTTCTTTTAAATAAGAAATTTATGAACAAGTATTCAATGAAATTGAGAATGAGAATGAGTTGTGTGCCAAAAATAAGAATTTTTACGGACTTTATGTGATTATGTGATAGTACGAGTACTATCTTATGTGAAATTATTTGCGCGATAATTTCTTTCTTTTGAAAAATGTTCGGACACAAGAATATAGTTGGATTTTAGGGATTTTTTCCCAGTTCAATGAGAACGTAGACTTGAAACCTAAGGTCTTTCCGGTTCTTCGAGAACTTAGACGTTTTAAGAAACGTTATTTTGGAGTGATTTCGAAAGGAGATCCCCAACACGAGAACGACTTCTACTGATGAATGTCACGTGCATAAAGTGACATGAATAAAGATTCGGCAAAGTCGAACTTTGTTTTAAAAATCCAAGCAAGAATTTCCTGCGAGGAAAATGAAATAAAAATGGTACGGTAAATCGTGTTAGTAAACGGAGGAAACGATTAGACGTTTGAGAGGCTTCGGCTTCGAGTTAAGAAAGATATGAACGAGACGACAAAGATTGAGTAAGGGGAATCAAAGCCAAATAAAATAAGTGAACGTTACTTACGTGTAAGTAACTTAAATGACGTCATTCGTGTCACGTCATTCCGTTTTCTTTTCGTATCATGTTTCAGTAGGGTTCGCCTTGATTGAACTCTACGAAGAAAATCGTATAGATTATTGAAAGTCGAGCACGAAGCTTGATTAAATTTTCCATCGATCACCCGATTCTAGCGGCGACAACTGGAACTTAGTCTCCAGAAAGTTATTCTTTAAGTTATATTCCATTTCTTTTGGAATTTATTCCATATTTCGTCTTTGAACGAAGACTACAACTAGTACGAGTATAAAGAGTCGTAAACGACAAAATTCTTTTGTAAATGGATGTTGCTTTTGAATAAGTAACATGTACAAAGTAGACGTACTTTGTTTTAATAAGTAAGAATCGTTAAGAAATGTTGTTGAGAAAATAATAAAGAATTAAGGTAAGGAAGTAAGAACATAGTAAGATAAGGAATGGAAATATAAATCTTGAAATTTATAATTATATATATATTATATATATTGTTTGAGTGTAATTTCTTGAATTGCTAGAAGTCGTGATAAGTGTTTGTTTTAAGTGGTGATATTACAATTGAATAAGGAATGTTCATTTTGTAATTTAAGTATTTCGTTGTGATAAGTTATTTCACTACCTGTTACTGATCCGTGTTTCCTTAAAACTTTTGTAGGATGGCTAGGACTCGCGTTACTGCTCGCAAGAGCCAGCCCTTGGCCACGAGCGAGCGTACCATATTAGATATGATACAAGACGAGTATTATGATTTCGAGGCAGATTACGGTGAGGAGGATGTGGGACAGATAGTGAGCAACTTCTCGTTAGTTTAATTTCCAGTACGGTACTTGATTCCGGAGAGTCAGGCGATATCAGACCTGATTGTGCATTTACCGGACGAGTGGCGCGGTTGGGCGCACCGCGTGGCTTGGTACTTTCTTGGGATTTTCGGCGACGACAAAGAGCCGACCGGCAACTACACGGGATTCGCCCTGTTTGTACACAGGCGATTCTTTGCTAGCAGATTCATGCTTCCAGTTCCTTTTGAGCCACATCTCCCCTACAGTCACTTTCCCGCAGAGACCGAGCTTGAGCACCTCGACTTGGACCCAGAGTTTTCCACCTTGTTAGAGATACCACCAGACTTTGTGCCGAGTGAGGAGTCTGACGCGGAGTCAGAGCAGTTAGAGGTAGATAAGGAGCCCGCTGTTACACCAGAGTTACCGCCAGTTAGTACACAGATCGAGGAGCTAATCCCAAGACCGGGATTCGTAGAGATCGACACTGAGACAGCCGCGTTGTTAGGATTATCTTCACCGTTCTTACCTGACGTTTGTGTTAGAGTCAGAGGACCTTTAGAGACAGGACTGTTTCAGGCTGAGTCAGAGTACCGAGGGATTGACGCAGAGCTTGCCGCCATGTTAGAGCTACCATCTCCACTAACACCGCTTGAGGAGATCTGTGCGAAGTGGGGCGTAGTCAGAGGTCAGTTAGAGGCAGGACCGTCCAGAGTCCGTTCTAGGGAGGAGTTCGAGTCAGGTTCAGGTTCCGGTTCCGTTCTAGAGCACCTTCTTCCCCTAAAGAAGCGTGCAGTAGAGCTCAATGAGGACTACCTTGTTTCCGACCTTGAGGAGACAGTTCCAGAGGCACCGTCACCACCTCTACTTACACTTTCTGATGGCTCTACTCAGAGGGAGGACGAGGCACTCCAGCTCGTCTTTGGTTCAGAGTCTGAGGAGGAGGACCCGGACGAGGATCCTGAGGAGGATCTGGAGGAGGACTCTTAGGGTTTGCAAGCCATAGGGGGCAGTTCCGACTCGACTGTAGTCTGTTGAGTAGAGCGTCATAGATGCATGTTAGTAGTAGTAGTAGCTCTTTTGTCCTCTACATAGTCGGATTAGTAACTAGTTTTTGTAGTACTCTAACGGATACGAAATTTTATGAATCGTTTCCGTTCTAGTACTTTTAGTAGGTACGGAGTTGCAGCTTGTTAGTGTACCGGTAAATAGTAGGCAGTCAGCCTAGTTTAGACTAGTAGTAGTCTAACTTTTTGTATAAGTCCTCGTTGGAGGCAGAATTAATATTCTTTTTTTATGTATATATATATACATCGCAAGAAAAATTTTCTATGAATCGTGTAATTAAATCAGAATGTCAATAAATTCGTGTGACGAGAAATTTAAGTTTAACTTGAAAATTAAAAGATTACGAAGTAATATCGGAATTATGTTCGATATGTCGTTCTGTGAACTTGATTAAGTTGAGAACGAGCTAGTAAGTACTAAGAGTGATTGACAGAAAGGACTAATGAGAATTTCAATTTTCCTTTAGATCAAAGAAAATGCCACCAAGAAACGTTAACAATAGGAGAGGTCGAGGACCTGGGAGGCCTCGAGGACGTGGGAGACGTCAACCAGAGAACAACAGAGAACAAGAGCACGAACAGAATGATACCCCATCACCATCCCCATCACCATCCCCATCACCACCACCTCCACCACCACCTCGTAGGGATATTGAGGATTTATTCCTCAAACGAAACCCCCTGATGTTTAATGGAACGAGCAGCCCTAGCGATGCTGAGCTATGGGTAAGATCTACTGAGAAGATATTCAAACTCCTCAGATGCACTGATGAGGAGAGAATGCTATGTGTCGCGTTCCAACTAACTGGATCGGCAGATTATTGGTGGGAAGCAAGGCAGAAGGTGATACCCGCAGAGCAGCTGGCTCGTTTCACGTGGGAAGAATTCAAGGAAATACTATTTGATAAGTACGTACCCAAGACGTATAGAGCTCAGAAGGAAGTTGAGTTCTATGGTTTGAAGCAAGGAAAGCTGACCGTAACAGAGTATGACGCCAAGTTTTGCGAGCTGTCTAGGTATGCACCGGCTCAGGTTGATACCGAGGAAAAATTATCGAAGAAATTCCAAGGAGGACTACGTCATGAACTGGGGATTGCATTAGCTAGTCATGGGGGACTAAGCTACACTGACATTTTGGGAAGAGCATTGAAAATGGAGGCCGTAGTGCCTGACGAGAAGAAAGTTGTACCAACTGCACCAGCTCCAGCACAGAACCAGAACCGAGGCTATTATAACAACAATAATAGCAACTATCAGGGAAAGAGGAAGTGGAATGGTGGAGGTAATGGCTACAATCAGAACTTCAACAACCAGGGTAATCAGAAAAGGGGAAATCAGCAGGGCTATCAGTAGCCTGGTCAGAACAACAACAACAACAGTAACAGCAACAAAAGACCGTGGCAGGGAAACAACCAGTCGGGGTTGTTTATTTAGGGAAATAAGCAGAACGCACCATGGAAGGGCAACGGTCAACAGAACCAGCTGCAAGGGCAGCAACGAAACTTCAACCAGGGAGGAACTAACCCAGGGAGGGTTACCATTCCTGTCTGTCCTAAGTGCAACAGAGCCCATCCCGGAGTTTGTCAGATAGGCACCCCAACTGTTTCAATTGTGGACAGAAGGGGCATATGAAGAAAGATTGCCCGAAACCGCTGCAAGCCATACCTCTCAGGACCATACAAGCACAGCCCCAGCAGCAAATGAACCAACAGCTGTTCCAGCAGCATGCACAGCAGCAACAGAATGCGAGGGCATGCGCTATCAAACAGGGTGGCCAGCACAAGGGAAAAGGCAACCTAGCAGGTATGGGAAAACTACACAACATCCCTATTAAGATACTGTTTGATACTGGCGCATCGCATTCTTTCATTGCTGGCTCGTGTGCCGATAACTTAGACATTGGACCTGAAAGAGCTACACATTCTATGAGAGTAGCTACACCTTCAGGAGAGATCACTACTTCCACGCATGTTTGCTCTAACCTAGAACTAGAAATCGGAACTCTTAAGGTTAAGGCGAACAACTTAAACGTTATGATAATGTGGGACGTAGATATAATCCTAGGAATGGATTGGTTGTCAGAGAATTATGCCACAATTCTCTGCAACGAGAGAAAAATCTCTTTTCAACCCCCGGGTAAAGAACCAACCGAATTCCACGGAATTTCCATGGGTAGAGGCGTACCAATTATATCAGCCCTTCAAGCCACGAAACTCATGAAGAAGAAAGGTACCACAGCTTATCTTGTGTACCTAGTCGGGGAGCCAGGAGCCGAAAAGACCATTTAAGACGTAAAAGTTGTAAATGAATACGAAGACGTCTTTCCAGAAGTGTTACCAGGATTGCCACCAGATCGTCATGTGGACTTCACGATCGACTTGGAACCAGAAGCAGCTCCTAAATCTAAAGCCTCATATAGGATGGCACCGAAAGAACTAGAAGAGCTCAAAATCCAGTTACAAGAATTGCTAGACCTTGGTTTTATCAGGCCAAGAGTCTCACCTTGGGGAGCACCCGTGTTGTTTGTTAGGAAGAAGGACGGATCGATGAAAATGTGTATAGATTATCGAGAACTGAACAAGATCACACTCAAGAACAAATATCCTTTGCCAAGGATCGAGGATCTGTTCGATCAGCTCAAGGGTGCAGGAGTCTTCTCCAAAATAGATTTAAGGTCAGGGTACCATCAGCTGAAGATCAAACCTGAAGAAGTACCAAAGACCGCCTTTAGAACCCGATATGGCCATTACGAATTTCTAGTAATGCCATTTGGTTTTACCAACGCTCCAGCTGTATTCATGGATCTTATGAATAGAGTTTTCCACCCTTACTTGGACAAATTCGTTTTAGTGTTCATCGACGACATCCTCGTTTACTCTAAGAATAAAAAGGAGCACGAGGATCATCTACGGATATTGTTGGAAACACTAAGAACTGAGAAACTCTACGCCAAATTCAGTGTATGCGAATTTTGGCTGAAAGAAGTAATGTTCCTTGGACACATAGTATCGGCGGAAGGAATAAAAGTGGATCCAGTCAAGGTAGAAGCAGTGCACAACTGGAAGTCACCAACGAGTCAGAATGAGATTAGAAGTTTCTTAGGTTTGGCAAGCTACTACAGAAGGTTTATTGAGGGATTTTCTACGATGCGAGAAGAGTTTCCAAACGCTTAAAGAAAAGCTAACCACAGCGCCAGTATTAGCTCTTCCAGACGCAAACAAGGAGTATGTGGTTTACACCGACGCATCGAAAAATGGATTAGGTTGTGTCTTAATGCAAGATGGACGAGTGATAGCTTACGCTTCACGACAATTTCGACCTCACGAAGCTGAGTACCCAACCCACGACTTAGAACTCACAGCCGTGGTGCATGCGTTAAAGATTTGGAGACACCATCTCTATGGTGTAAGGGTTGAGATATTCACTGATCATAAGAGTCTGAAGTACTTTTTCGAGCAGAAAGAACTAAATATGAGACAAAGGAAATGGCTCGAACTAGTCAAGGATTACGACTGCGGAATTAACTATCATCCCGGAAAGGCTAATGTGGTAGCAGACGCATTGAGTCGCAAGGCTCCAACGAAGTTATGATGCCTTTTTGTAGAGGAAGAAACTTTAGTACGAGAATTTGAGAAGATAGATATCAAAGTGCTCGACACGCCAGCTACGATAACAAGTCAGATAGCAGCATTAGAAGCTACACCAGATTTAAGAAAAAGAATCATCAGTGCTCAGAGGAAGGACGAGTCAATGGAAAAGTTGCGATTAAAGATAAGAACAGAGAAACCAGATGGATATCCCGAAGCACCAGACAATGCGATCCTTTATGAAGGCAGGATTTGTATTCCTGACGACGATAACGAACTGAAAAATGACATTATGAGCGCGGCTCACGATACGCCTTATACAGCACACCCAGGAAGTATGAAAATGTATCAGGATTTGAGAAGGAACTTCTGGTGGAATGGAATGAAACGAGACATTGCCTCATTTGTAGAAAGATGTTTGGCATGTCAGCAAGTTAAGGCTTTACACAGACGACCGTATGGATTGCTGCAACCATTGGATGTCCCAGAATGGAAATGGGAAGGCATAGCTATGGACTTTGTCACAGGCTTGCCTAAGTCGAGAAGAGGAAACACAACAATTTGGGTAATCATCGATAGGCTTACAAAGTCAGCACATTTCTTGCCGATTAAGACTACCTACGGATCAGAGAAACTAGCTCAGTTGTACGTCAGAGAGATTGTACGTCTGCATGGAGTACCGAAGGTCATAGTATCAGATAGAGACGCTAAATTTACCTCGAGATTTTGGATTACGATGCAGAAAGAATTGGGAACAGAGCTTAATTTCAGTACAGCGTTTCACCCACAGACAGATGAACAGTCAGAGAGGACGATTCAGATTTTAGTCGATATGTTAAGGACAGTGGTATTGGACCGAGGCGCGAATTGGGAAGAAATTCTACACTTAGTCGAATTCGCTTACAACAACAGCTATCAGGCCACGATAGGAATGGCACCATATGAGGCTTTGTATGGAAGGAAATGTAGATCACCACTTTATTGGGACGAAGTAGGTGAGAGAAAGAACCTAGGCCCCAATGCAGTAAATGAGATGATTGAGATAGTTCGGCAGATACGTGATAGAATGAAAGAAGCTCAGAGCCGACAGAAGTCTTATGCCGATGATCTTCGAACCAATCTTGAGTTTGAAATAGGAGATAAAGTTTTCCTTAAGATATCACCGACCAGAGGAATCCTTAGATTCGGAGTTAAGGGTAAACTAAGACCCAGGTTCATAGGACCTTATGAAATCCTCGAGAAGATAGGACCCGTCGCTTATAGATTGGCCTTACCGCCAAGTCTAGGAAGTGTCCACAACGTATTTCACGTTTCTCAATTGAGAAAATACGTCTATGATCCTAAGCACGTCATTAATCAGCAAGACGTAGTTCTTGAATCTGACCTAAGCTACGAAGAGAAGCCGATATCGATTTTGGATAGGAAAGTCCAAGAATTAAGAACCAAATCGATACCAATCGTTAAAGTGCTATGGAACCACCACGGGCAAGAAGAAGCCACGTGGGAGCTCGAGGAGAAGATCAAGAAGAAGCCACGTGGGAGCCACGTGGGTCGAAATTTCTCGCAAGGGGGGTAGGATGTAATACCCCAGAAATTTCGTACAGTCTTAAAAATTTAAAGTTAATAATAAAAATGGCTTTGCACGCCTAAGTTTACGATTCTGAATTCTAAAACCAACGGTGAAATCCGTTTTCGAAAATAAATTACGGAAGTCAGTTAGATGACTACTGTATTTAGGGTTATCGCGTACGAAAACTTTTTAGTTCTAGAACTCAGAACGGAAAACCGTCTGATTTTTACATTCACGAAATCACGATACGAACTCGCCCGAGAAAGTTCGTTTTTTTATTTTCCGGGCGAAACTCGGACTGTCACGTCCCGAGTTTTTGTCGGAATTAAGTTTTTAAATATTACTTTCCGATTAAGTTAAATTTATCGAAATTTATGGTAGAATCGGAACTTGACGATTTTGTACCGAGATACGTTTTTCGTCTTTCGATTTCCGTAACGTCGTATCGCGCCGGAAAAACGCGTATTTTTCCCTTTTTCTTCCCCTCTTGGCCGACTTCTCCCTCTCTCACAAGCATGATATTTTGATTTTATATAGTATTAAGTTATGACTCACTACTTAGATTTTTAACTACTTTACACCTAAGAGTAAAACTATTACTAATTAACTTAGTCATCACCATTATCTCCCTCACTACTCTCTCTCTCAATTTCGAAACACACACACACACTCTCTCTCTCAATTTTCTTTTCACCATTGAAGAAACCTCAAGTTCTTGGAGCAAGAAATCTTCATAAGTCCATCATCCAACCATCAAATCTTATAACTTCTTTCACTAAAGTTCAAGGTAATCTCCTCCTCTATCCTTCTATCCAATTAGTTTTTCCTTCTTCTAATTTTTCTTGAGAAATCGAAAATTAGGATGATGTAGTAGATGTTTTAATCTTTTAATTCATGACATAGGAGGTATTAGTAAGTGATTAATATGATTGAATTGATAAGAAAATGAAGAACCCTAAATTCTACATAATACCGAAAATTAGGGCTTCTCATTAGGATGATTTGATTCTTCAATTGATGGTGTAATTAGACTTAAGAGTAGTTCAATTGATGATTAAAACAAAGAGAAATCAAAACCCCTATGTATTTGATGAGGACCGAATTTTAGCTTAGGGTTTGAGTTGGGGGTTTTCAATTTAATGATGTAATAAGGCTTGAATCGATTAATTGATGTTGTAGTAGTATGATAAATGGATAAATGGAGTTAATTAAAGAAGAAAATCACCCCTTAAATTATTATGCTATTACCGATTTTTTTTTGAGGAATTGGGGGTTTTCATGTAGCTTGATTTAGTTGATGATATGATGATGAATTAATGTTTCTAATGGTACTAGTTGATATTAGGAATTAATTGGAATTATTCTAAAGTTATTGTGTTATTATAGAGACAAAGAATCCCAATTAAGTTGAAATTGGTTAATGATTTGAGGTGATGATGTATATAATAATGAATATTGTTAGATGATGATTAATATCGTAGAAAATGAACGAATTCCGAGAACTTTGGAAATTCCTTAAGAGACGAACTAGTGGACGTAAATAATAATCGAGAAGTCGAGTAAGGTTATTAACTAGATAATAATGCTTATTATGGACTAAGGAATAACTTTGTAGTTGACGAAATGAGCATCTGGATTATTATATGATGAGTTGTAGTTATAATCTAGAACTAGAAACGAGAATTTGTTAACTTATTGTTGGTATAGTAAATGGTAGTTGAAACAACGAGGTTTGATCGTCGTGGTTATAAATGAGTTTTGAAAAGGAGTCCTTCACGTACGGGAGTACGTGTTGACTGCCTTGAGAGTGAAGTTTTGTGAGAAATCGAGTACGAGAACTTAGAACGAACTTAGGAAGTTATACGTCGATTCTATCGAGCAACTAGGGTTAGCCGCGGCAGTTTTGCGACCCTTTCCGGAAACTGTAATATCTCTTAGCTCGTTTATCGGATTTGAGATCCGTAAATTGGAGCGTAAACTAGACTTTCCAAGCTTTCTAACGGTACAGGGCTTATCCCCTGTTTCCAAATCCTCTGTTCTGGGCGGTCCCAGAACTACTGCATTGCGCAGTGAAAATTTCAAAACTTGAAATCCTAAGTTGTTTCTTCGCAACTTAGTTTCTTTCGATCGTTTAAGCCGTAATAAGTTAACGACTATCTTTTCTACTGACCTAAGAGTCGAGTATGAAACTTTCGAGTTCTAAACGAGATTTGTTCAAGTCTCGTTCCCGTTTAATTAAAATGAAACTAGTAGCGTGCAAATGCCTAAAGAAAACAAAACGACTAAAACCTAATTCGAATTTCCATATTCGATTATCTTTTATGACCGAATTTAAAGTGTGATTATTTTACGATGAAGGAGGAAGCCAGCACTAAGGAAAGGATGGAAGAACCAAAGAACGGAAACCTGTTTAGTAGTTATGTATCATCGAGGTGGGCTTTTATATATGAAACAAAACGAGCAATGCTCGAAAACCTTTCTTTATCGCTTTGATAATCGTGTTTTCAAAGTGATAATTATGGAATGAACTGTTTTATATTTTATGTGAGTTCTCTTATACCTATCTGAGTTAACATTCGTGTTTTCCAAAATTTATGAGTTAACCGCTAGGATTGTTAACTATCGATCGGCTCTGAGTTAGCTATTAAGCGCTTTCCGGAGTTAGTGCACTTTGTAGCCTGTGGTGTATGTGGTATCCTGTTGAGGGATAACCAGCCACGGTGAATGAGAATTGGTCAAGATTTGAACGTAACATACCAGAAAATGCTCGGCCGAGTAAATTGTGAAAATGAGTCAGAAAATGTTTTAGTGGACACGGGCTATTTTTAATAAAACCCGATGTGCTACAAATTATGAAATGCCAGATTATCTATACTTATGCTTATGTTTTCGGCAACGTGCCCACTAAGTACTTTCATACTTAGCCCTGCATATGTTTTCTAAATGTGCAGGTTGAAGCGACGAGAGCGGCGGTGGTTGAAGTTGAGTCGAGTTGTTAGGAAGCTTTAGCTTATAACCTACTTTCCGCTGCAAAACTCTAGACCTTTTGACATTATGTACATTTGGTGAATCACTGTAGTTTAAGTTTGTAATCTTTAACTTAGATGTTTTCGAGTACTTTCTGTCGAGTAATCCTTCGTGATTAACTCTTTCTTTATAATAGTAAAGTCATGTTCATTGAATGTATGATGTCTTTTATGTATGTTTAATTAGTCAGTCCCCTTCTTCCCCGCTTCTTTAATCCAATCCCAGTCGCACCCCGGCTCCTGCCGTCCCTCGGGATTTGGGGCTGTGACACTTTATGAGTAATACAATGAGTCATCACCCTTCTCCCCATTCCCTTCATTGCCGCCACCCTCCATACTCCCTCTCTCTTTCATTTTCTTCATTCTTCCACCATTAAAGCTTCAACTCCAAGCTCTTCTCAAGTTCTTAACTCTTCCATCTACCGATCATTTCCACTTCCGAGTCCGTATTACGCAAGGTAAGAGCTTCGTCTCCAATATGAACCGAACAAAAGCTTGTTTCCCTCTTTTTAATTTTTTTTCGAAAACTAAGGGTTGAAATAAGAGATTGATCCTTGATCGATACATGTTCTAGGATGTTTAGAATCGAGTTCTACCGATTGAATCATGAAGAAAATCACTCCTCTTTGTCTTAGGGTATTACCGATTTTTTTCAAATTTTGGGGGTTTGATCGTAGCTTGATTTCTTTGACATTTGATCGATAGATTAGTATTATACATGTTGCTAATTGACTCTATGAATTAATTTAGATTTTTCTGAAAATAAAATTCGAAACATAAGAGATGAAGATTGGTCGATTTAGTATAGTAAATGTTATGATGTGCATGTTATGTTTATGGAAATGAGATATAGGATGAACGAGGATGATTATATATTTAATTGGAATTTTTCTAAAAATAAAATGAAAAACGTAAGAGAAAAAGACGTGTCGATAAGTTGAAGCTCGTTAACGCTTTGATAATATGATTTGCATGTTAGTAATGCTCGTTAGACGATAATCGTTGTAAAATTTGAACGAAAATGGAGAACGTAGAAATTTCGTTAAGAGACGAACGATCGACAATAAGTCGAAATTAGATAATGATATGAGGATGTGAATTACGTATTTAGGAATCGTGATAGATGATGTTCATAATCGGAAAGTTAGAACGAATTCTAATAACGTCGGAAATTTCACAAGAGGCGAAGAATCGAACCTAAGTATCATTAGAAAAGACAGATAAGGAAAGTAATTGGATATTAATGATCGTTATTGTTAAATGAACAAGTTTGTAGTTGACGACATGTTCATCCGAGTTATGAAATGATAAGTTATAGTTATGAACGAGAAGTAGAAACGAGAAATTAGAAATTGTTTTGGTATAGTACTTGTGTAGTTTGAAAGACGAAGAATTAATCGTCGTGGTTGTGATTGAGAAATGAAAAGGAGCTCATCACGTATGAGGATACGTGTTGACTGCCTTGGGTCAGTGATTTCGTAGAAAATAAGGTGGAATAACATAAGTCGAGCCTAGGAAGTCGTACATCAAGTTAAAGAACATTAGGGTTAGCCTCGGCAGTTTTGGCGACCCTTCACGGAAACTGTCATATCTTTTAGCTCGTTTATCGGAATTGAAATCCGTAAATTGGAGAGTAAACTAGACACCCGTACCTTTCTTTTGGTATAAGATTCGTCCCCTGTTTCGAAATCCCCTGTTCTGTGCAAGCTTACTGATCTGTGCAGTAATTTCAAGAAACTTAGATTCTTAAGTTGAATTCTTTTCAACTTGTTTCCTTTTGATCTTATAAGTCGTTGTAAGCTATCGACT